>CM032452.1:12614313-12629313 GCA_019049505.1 Pachyrhynchus sulphureomaculatus | reverse complement strand
GCGAAATTTTTGCCGATCGAATAATATCGCGTTTTTCTGATTTTAACTGGCCACCGCGCTCGCCCGATTTAACGGCTCCCGATTTTTTTCTTTGGGGTTACCTAAAGAGTAAGGTATATGCCAATAAGCCAAGAACCATCCAACAGCTTAAGGCGAATATCCGAGAAGAAGTGAGGGCGCTGGGACCTGAAATTCTAAGAAAAGTTATGGGAAATGCTCTGGAAAGAGCACGTCAGGTCGAAGCAAACAATGGGCACCATTTGAAAGATATTATCTTCAAAACATAATCTGGACATATTTCCAAACTATATTCTAAATTTTAATAAACGCCAACGTTAAATAAGTTCAGAAAGAAAAAAGTTATTCATTAAATAAATCATAGCGTTACTTATGCGCCCCCGGTATATATATATATATATATATATATATATATATAAATATATATATATATATATATAATATATATATATATATAAATTAATGTTTAGTTATAATTATTCTACCTTATATCTAAATGAAGCTATTGACATTAAATTATTTACATTTTAACACTTTTACAGTTTTAGTTATACTAAATTTAAAAGGTTCAAATATTTTATTTTATTAATTTTGCAGGTAAAATAGGTAAATCAAAAGTTTATCTATTCGTTTTATATTGTCATTACTTTGATTGTTATTGGTTTATAATTAGGTTTTATTATTTATAAACCAAAAACAATCAAAGTAATGACAATATAAAAACAAATAAATAAACTTTGGATTGACCTGTTTTACCTCCAAAAAATAATAAAATAAAATATTTGAACCTTCTAAATTTAGTAAAACTAAAACTGAAAAAGTGTTAAAATGTAAATAATTTAAATGAAAAGATCTATCTAGATATAAGGTAGGATAATTATAACTAAATATTAATTTATTTGTATATATTCTTGTATAAAATAACATTACTAATAAATATCTATTTTACATCTTAAATACTAACATTAAATAATTTTTTTTGTAGTTCTGATGATGATTTAAATACAATAAACTGAAACGTAAACCAAAACTAAACTTGTTTTATTAAATTGACCGCAAGACCAAGAACAAAAAATTGTCTTAAATTTATTCATTAACGGTCAGAAAAAAAGAATATATATATATATATATATATATATATATATATATATATATATATATATATATATATATATATATATATGTTTCTTTTTCTCGACCGTTAAAAGTATTGGGATAGCGGTCTGTGTAGTAAAATTCCTTTGCTGTTAAAAACTCTGTATTTCGCCAATCCTTCTCGGCTTTCTCAGGAGTATTACTGAAATTAAAACCGTCGTCATGCACACATATGTAGGTCACTAAAAATATACAACATGAATTTACCAACTAGAATAAAATAGATACAAAAGGAAAACAAAACATCACACAACTGGACCAAATACGCACGCATTGTTCTAAGGTGTTTATTTAGAACTGATAGACTGATAGTGAATATTATTTTGTTCATTTATTTTTTGTTTATTATCGGTGTATATAGTGGTCAAGTGTAGTGATTAATATAATTGTTTAGAATATCACAGTATATGTTACTTAAATTACACAGGCCAACGATGAAAAAAACTTTTTAAATAATTTTACCTGATTCCTATGTTTTTTGATGTGCTGAGTCCGAAAATAATAATAAAAAAAGTCGGATCACCCACCAATTTTTCACATTTTAATATTCAGAATGTGAAAAGTTTATTTTTAGTGTTCCGTACGGAACACTTATAAGATCACTTCGGTGTCTGTCTGTCTGTCTGTCTGTCTGTCTGTCTGTCTGTCTGTCACAACCGATTTTCTCCGAAACTATTTGACATAGAAAGGTGAAATTTGGTAATAATATAGGAATTGATGGCCTCATCAGAGCCATGTAGTTTTGAGAATTAAATTTTGACTTAAGGGGTTAGTTTTAGGGGGTGAAGTCGAAAGTGAAAAAAAAAATTTTTTTACTAGGACATCGAGTGTGGTGTCAAATGAAAGCTTGTGTAAAACACGAGTAAAAAATATATATAATATTATATACTTGCGCGCCCTTTTCTTTGTATTATTTTTAAAAATTCGAGAAAAAATCGCTGTCCCGGGCCTTATCTCGAAAACTACTTATCAAAAAATTTCGAGAAAATTCTGGAATATTCTCCACGGGGTGTAGAATTGAACGAAAATTATCACGAGTGCATTACCTTTAATAATTTATATGGTATATAAAAAAAAACAAAAATTTCAAGGTCATCAGATTTCAGTAAAAATTGGAAACAAACTTTGTTTGAAAACTCATTTGGGGTGTGTTTTGTGAAGTCACTGATCATTTTATACCACCGTAACAAAAATTTTTATTTTAAAAACAATCAACGTACGGAACACCTTATCTCGAAAAGTACTGATCAAAAAATTTTGAAAAAATTCTGGAATATTCTCCACGGGGTATAGATTGAATGAAAATTATCACGAGTGCATTACCTTTAATAATTTATTTGGTATATAAAAAAAAAACAAAATTTCAAGGTGACCAGTTTTCAGTAAAGATTGGAAACAAAACTTTGTTGAAAACTCATTTGGGGTGTGTTTTGTGAAGTCATGATCATTTTATACCACCCTAACAAAAATTTTTATTTTAAAAACAATCAACGTACGGAACACTAATTGTGCAAGTTCAACTTGCACTTGACCGGTTTATTTTTTTATCATTCGAATGTTATTAGGTTGGCAATAAAATCAGAATATTGTAAGGTTGGCAGTAAAATCAAAAGTTATTAGGTTGGCAATTCCGATAAATATCACAGCTGTTTGTTTTTAGTCTAGTTAATATAACCTCGCATTTCAGTATTTAACCCATGTGCTTTAATTCACACTCAAAGTATGGCTAATCGTGGTTGTAAAACCTCTCCCAACACTTTTTTTGTTATATATATATATATATATATATTTATATATATATATATATATATATATATGTGGTAAGTTTGTAGTTAAAAGACATCAAAGAAAAACATTACTGACTTTGTAAAAAAATATATTTTGCATATTTTGGTGTAGAAATCCGTAATCAAGAAAAATGTTGGGCTCCTCACAAAGTATGTTTGTGTCGAGGATCTTAGGAAATGGTATAAAAAAGAAAAAAGAAAGCTTTTAGAACTGCAGTACCCATGGTATGGAGAGAGCAAGAAAATCATTCAAATAATTGTTATTCTTGCAGTGTTGTTGTTTCTGGATATAACTCCAAAAATAAGAAAGTAATTGTCTATCCTAACTTTACTTCAGCTAATCGACCGGTAGGGCATGGACCGAGGCTTCTTGTCCCCGAACCACCTCAATCTATTGATGATGTTTTACAGTCCAGTCCCGAATTTAATGAAAGTCGACCGGAAGATGATGAGTTTCAATGTTCTATACAAAATTTAAAAACACATTTGTTTACACAAGCTGAGTTAAATAATTTAGTGAGAGATTTGGGATTGACTAAGGAAATAGCAGAATTGCTTGGTTCTAGGCTGAAAGAAAAATATTTATTGGAATCTGGAACAGCTATTTACCATTATAGAACAAAAGATCAACCGTTTGCTCAGTTTTTCAAGCCGAAACAGGATTTGGTTTACTGCCATTATCCCAATTTGGAAATGTCATATTGTGAGAGAACTGTGGGTGATACAAAAAAACTGATACCAGATACGGTTTCAGCACTCACAAATACATAACATATATTGGTTTAAAAATTTTTTAAACAAATATTTTTTTGTTGGCCTGAGTTATTAGTGTCCATTTTGTAACAGATGGAGCTTCTCCCTTTTATATTATGACACATTTCAAGAAGCAAGCGTTTTTTATAGTTATTTTCATATTCTAGGTTCATAACATTATCAAAGTTAAATTTGTCTCCTGTTCTCAAGTAATGATCCACTGCAACGCAATATTTCTTTCCCGTTGCGCAGTCACTTTTATATTGAGTTAATCTTTGTTTAAACCATTGTAATGTTTGTCCATTATAACTGCTCTCGCAGTCCAAACAAGACATCTTATATATACATTGTTTGTTATACATAAGTGGCGTCTTTTCTTTTACACGACTAAATAAATTCCTATTACATAATTGATTATATTTTGTTATTTTTGATGTCAGCGTAGTCTTTGAAGGTCGAGACTATTCTTGTCCGTCAGACCACGTATGTAGGTTTTTGTATTGGACTATATGTCTTACTTCTTCCTGGGACCATCAAAAGATGTTGGAATTGAGAATCAATCTATTTCAAAATATGCCTAAGATAACCATTCTTGCAAAAAATATGGAACAGTTTTTTTAAATTGTTTTGTAAAAAAAGTATCGTCACTGATGTGAATAACTATTTTCCTCATTGCCACCTCATTATTTGAAAAGAAATTTATAAGTTATATCAGAAGGAGTAGGTGTTTTTCCTTCTTATATAATATATATTATATATACATATATATATATATATATATATATATATAATATTATATATTATATATATATATATATATATATGCATATATAAAATAGGGATTTGTATCAGGTTTGAGGTCTGTAGATAATTAACACTCAATGTTGTAAATTTAGTATTTCGTCATTATATTGCGACTTCATCAGGAAAAAAAATAAAATAAAATACGAAACAATGGGTCAGACAAGAGTATGTTGTATATGCAAAGTAACAAAAATCATTAACAATAATTAACTAACTAGATACATTAAAGTAAATAAAACAATGCAACAGGGACACTACACGGCCCAAACCAAAACTACTCAAACAACATAACACAACTTGATAAAAGACCTAAAAATAAAAAAACAAATACGTGATGAGGTTACAAAATAGACTTAATTATTTAAAATTCCATAATTTTCCTAAATTATATTGTCTGCCGAGGATCCATAAGCCGGGCATACTCTTAAGGCTAATCGTAAGTTCAGTAAATTCCACCACTTACAATATCTCAAAATTTTTATCAAATATATTAAAAAATGCTCTATCTAAAAGTATATAGATTACAACAGGGGTGCTCAAACTTGAACTGCTGACAATCTACCTCAATATTGTTAGACTATCGATTGATCGACTCTTAGAGGCTGCAAGTAAGTGTGGATGCAGGATTGTCGTCTAGGTAGGGTGTATCGTGGCATAGATATTAGTTTTCCGCACAATACGCATTTTTTTTAGTCAAGGTAAGTGTAGGTCTGCTCTAAAATGTCAATGAAAAAACCCATAATTATTCAAAATTGCGAGTTTATTTGGTTCTTAAAAAACAAACGAGTTCTAGAGTCTAAACTTAACTAAAGAGTGACTTTGGATGTTGAAGCGTGGCTCTGCATGTCCTCAGCATACTCTTCATAAGATGGTACGTAATTACCGAGTGCTAATCGCAAGCATGATGACATATGTTCGTCAGTTAGTCGATTGCGATATTTTGACTTAAGTATCTTCATTTCAGAAAATGCAGACTCGCACAAGTAAGTTGACCCAAACATTGCCATCAGTTGAAGGGCGATTTGCCTTAAATTCGGATATTTATCTTCAGATATAAAACACCAGAATTTTGTATCAGATGCTGTGGCTTTGAGATGTATATCTGATATAATCTGCACTAACTCATTTTCAGCAGAACATGAGTCCATGTTAAACTGATTTGCTATTTCAATAGCTAAATTCCTCAATGTTTTTACACGAAAAAGGATAACTCATAAATGATGGCGATATTTGCCAAGTTACTGAAATCATAAAAACGTATTTCGAATTGGCCCCAAAATATTTGATAATTCTCCCTCATAAATATCATAATTCAACTGAGGAATCCTTGCTTTCAAAGACGGAAAATTTTTCAGATCCTTTCTTTTCAGTTGATCTATCATAAGTTTGGGCAATTTACTTTTGAATGCGTTTTATTGCGCTAATCATCTCAATAATAGTTTTTCCTTTGCCTTGAAGCTCCAAATTAATGGTGTTTAAATGCATTGTGATGTCTGTCAAAAATGCCAAATCAGTCAGCCATTTTCCGTTTTTCAGCATCTGAGTGTCATCACCTCTTTCGTCCAGAAAAGCTGTTATTTCCGGCAATTAATTCTTGAAACCTTTCTAGAAATTTTCCGCGACTCATCCACCTGACGTCCGTGTGAAGAACTAAATCAGTGTGTTCAGCTGAGTCACTATCTTCCAACTGCAATTTTAAAGAGCCGTCGTTGCAAGCTACGTGCACGGATAGAATTCACAATTTTTTATTACAATACCCATAATCTCCTCCATGTTTAGAACTTTTGAGCACAAAACTTGTTGATGTATAATGCAATGGAAGGAGAAAAATGAAGGGAAATCATCATTAGCTCGACACAATGCCACAAAACCGTTTTCGTTTCGTCATTTTCTGGTGCTCCATCGGTTGTAATGCACACTAGTTTATATATTCGTAGCTTGTAGTTTGTTACAACATTGAAAAAAAACGTCATATATATCTTCGCCACGGGTCTTTCCTTTCAGAGGAATCATTGTCAAAAACTCTTCCTTAGCCGACATGTCATTGAATACCATTCGAATAAAAAAAACACAGCTGGGCACTGTCTGTCATATCGGCGAATTCGTCGAACTGTAAAGAAAAGTATGTACATTCCATGATATCATGTTTTAGTTTATCTGCCATGTCCTGACTCATGACTTCAACACGCCTTGTGAGAGTCGGACGAGATAACTGAAGTTCTCTAATAGCAGACATAATCTCTGTTTTATTTTTAAAATCACCAAATAAAGTCTCACCCGCTTCAATAAATGCTTCCTTCACAACCAATCTATCATCAAATGGTTTCTTGTGTTTCGCCAATATATGAGATATTTTAAATGACGCGATCGTTGTAGCTTTTGATTTTTTGGTCTGGGCTTGTGAACATGGTTTGTTTGTCCTTTTTTTCAAACAAGTTATCAAATCACGTACTTTTCGTTTTCTTAATTTCACTCTGAGACGGAAAATCCTTTTCATAGTATTTATGAACCGTTTTATGATGCCTGTCTAAGTTCCCACTCTTAAGTATTGCAACTGACGCACGGCAAATGAGACAAATGCACTTATCCTTTACCATACAAAAGAAAAATTCTTCCTCCCAATCGTTATTAAAATGATAAGTTTTTACTTTTCTTCGCCGCACTCATTTTGGACTATTTATTAATAAACTTTGTTTCGATGTATCGCCTTCAAGTTACAACTCAGACTGACTCCTATTCCTGCAGGCGCAACATTTATATCGGCGCGAACGAAGTCTCGAATGCGCACGCCGTCCGAAGTTTCTAGAAAAATCGGCGGTAATCAAGAACGCGGAATTTTTCTACTTTTGACAGGTACCGCACGTTCCTTTGATAAATGCCGCCTTTTGCCGCTAGCAGGGGGTTATTACGATAAAAGAAAGTGATAAGGGGGTTATTCTGGCCTAACTGTGGATCGAATAAATTTTAGTAGTTTATTCATTACATTTTGTTTTAGTTACCTAAAACAAAATCTGTGAATAGTTCTATATCGGAATTTTTTTCTCGAGATCGACTCAAAAAGCACTCGCGATCGACTTGTCGATCGCGATCGACCGTTTGCGCAGGAATTTCAAATTACCTAAGAATTATGTGTTGATTTCTTGGGATGTTGTCTCCCTGTTCACAAACATACCTGTGGAATTAGTATTGGAGATCTTAGAGAAACAAATGGACTTCTATTGAAACACATACGTTATTATCAAATTTCGGTTTTAATAATAAATTCTACAAACAAATATTTGGTACCCCACTGGGATGCCCCGTTAGTGCTATTCTGGCTATATAGTGTTGGACCAACCCCTGTGTGTGTGCTGTACCCGTCAATAAAACTCAATTAACCTTAAACTCCTTAATTTCTTTAATAGGCACTTAGAATTTACCATGGAATTAGAACATAATAGAAATGTACTCCTTCTTGACAGAAGGGTCATTAGAACTGAGGATAATGTAATCATTTTAAACTGGTATCAGAAACCAACCGCATCCGGCAGATTTGAAAATTATTGATCTAATCACCCAAATAAGCAAAAATACAATAGTGTAATAACGTTGAAAGACAGAGTAACACATATCAAACATTAACGTCACTTACAAACTAATTTAAATATATTATTCAGAATGTTCTGTAACTTTGATTGCCCTAACGAAGAGACTTACAATGAAGTAAAATACAAGAAACTACCGTATATATGTGGGTTAACAGGCTCTGTAGTCTCTGTTTTTTAAAAGATTCACACATATAAAGATCTCAAATTATAATAATTTGAGCAATACTACACCATGTTCACCCAACTCAATCAAAAGCCATCATTAAATTGTATAACGCCGACGTGATTTACAAATTGTCATGATTGGGTGGTGACTCTTGCTACGTTGAACAAACCTCACAATGGCCTAAATAACACAATCACACAACATAAGAGTGATTGTCTAATAAGAAAAAGATCATGTGCCGTTGTACACCACCACCTAAAAACGGGACATCGGTTTGATTTTCCAAATGTCGAAATATTGAAGAAAGAAAAGAATTATTATAAGAATCGGTTGTTCCTTGAAATATGCCATATAAATAGACAAAAAAACTGTGAATTAAAAATCGGATACGAAATAAATTTCAGAGTCATCTATATCGTAAAACGTTTTAAAAATTTAGACTAAAAGAGAAATTTTACCACTACTGACCGGTTATGAACATTGCACTTGTTTGATGCATACTATTGATGTTTAATTTGTACCAGCACAACCGTTTATTTAGTTTATAAGTGTGAGCCGTGTAGTGTTCATGTTATATTGTTTTATTTACTTTAATGTATCGAGTTAGTCAAGTATTTTTAATGATTTTGTTATTTTGCATAAACAACATACTCTTAGTTGATAAGTTCTTCCCAAATGGCGATTGTATTTCGTCATTTGTCTGACCCAATTGTTTCGTATTTTTTATTTTATTTTAGTTTTTTCCTGATGAAGTCATAATATAATGACGAAATATTGAATATAATTAATAATTATCTACGGACACGCAAATCTGATATAAATCCCTATTCCTTATTAAAGTATAGTCGAGAAATTCACAACAAAATAATATTAATTATATATATATATAATATTAGTAGTAAATGTTCTGACCGTTAAAATTATATAAGAAAGTGTAGAGATTTCGGGAAAGCGGTCTTGAATAAAATACTTATTTATGTTGTTAAAGAAAAACTCTATATTTTCGCTGATATTTTTTCAGCTTCATCTGGAGTTAAAAAACTTAAAAAAATGACAAAGCAGATTTTTTTCCCACCCATTGGAAGAGGTATCACAGAAAAATACATTCAATTTAAATATATATAACTAACAGAAACTACGAACAGACAAGACGAAACAACATACTGGGGCTCTGGCTGCAATGATACTGTTGTTATTTATTGTGTTTATTTCTTCAGAAATCTGAACAGTGGTTCTTAGTATAGGAAAAGTTAATTTTGTGTTTGTTGTAGTAAATTAACATGAAAAGAGATGGACGTGTGTTGATTGTTAGTAAATGAGATTGACTATTAATTGTGTGTGATGTTAAGTTATTTAAAATATTACAGTATATATTAGTCAAATTGTTGGTATCTAACTTATAATTTTATAGATTGTGTTTCTTTGTTAATGTGACACATCTCAAGGAACAAGCGTTTTTTTTTATGATTGTTTTTTCTTGTTCCAGAATCTTTTAGCACATTCTTAAAATCAATTGGTGTCCCATTGATATATGATGGTTCGTTGCAGCAACAAGATTTTTTTCCTATTAAGCAATCACTCCTGTGCTGTGTTACTCTCTGCTTGAGCCATTGAGATGTTTTGTCCAATGTAGACACCATTACAATCTAGACAGGATATCTATGTCTATACTATATTGTTGTTATAGAAAAATGAAGAGTTTTTTGTTTAACTTTACTGAACAGGGTCCAATTACTCAGGGTATTATATTTTGCAATCCTTAGGTGAGGAATTTTTTAAAAATGTTTACTATGTTGTTAGTTAATTCGGTATAAATGGTAGTTTGATATATTTAGGTTCGTGACTGTTGTCATCTAAGGGCCCATCATAAATATTGAAGTTGTAAATAATCCTTTTTAGAATGTGTTTTGGAAATCCGTTATTGAGGGAGGTGGAATACTTTGGTTGATGAGTGTTTCCTTTTTTTGACGTGATAAACTTGATGATGAAGCTGAAAAAATATCAGCGAAAATATAGAGTTTTTCTTTAACAACAAATAAGTATTTTTATTCAAGACCGCTTTCCCCCTGTTTCTTGCGAAATCTCTACACTTTCTTAATATATATTATATTATATATATATATATATATTATATATATATTAATATATATATTTATATATATATATATATATATACATATACACTATCGTCAAAAAGTATTTACGCACCTAGGAATTTCAATGTAACTGCCAATTTTAACCCTTTTATTATATTAGGTAAATTTAATTGTTTCTTAACAAGTGTCCATCCTAAAATTGTTTGGATAAGCCTTTTTGGTGTAATCACAAATTAAAAACCAAAATTTCCAAGTTTTGCATGATCATCGTTTTGAGGCGATTTCTGAAATTCTATTTGGAAATAAGAACTCATTTCAAGTTTCCAGGGGTTATGGAATTCCTTTTTTTTAGTGACATTTTTTATGATAAAAAGTATACTATAAATACCATTGCTCTTTTGTGAAATTAACCATTCGCAAATAGTACTTTGTCACTGGATACAGGCTCAATTGTTTTGTGAAAATGCCAAAAACGAAAGAAGTTTCGTTGAAAATCGGGCTCTGATAATTGCGAGACATCAAAATGGTCACTCGAGTCGACAAATCGTGAGTGATATGCAGATGCCAAGGAGAAAGGTGGACTACAACGTAAAAAAACTTTCTGCGGGACATAGAATTCCCAACCCAAAAATGTTCAGGAAGGCCTCGAAAAACAACTCCCTCTGAAGATGTAAGAAATGTAATCGCCGCCTAAGCGCACCGGAAATCACGGCTCAAGTAAACCTGGAGCGAGCCATCCCCTTCAGCATGATAACCGCAGAAGGTGGACTACACGGAAGAGTTGCAGTGAGGAAACCACTTCTTAGGCAAATGAATAAAAGTAGAATGGGCCCTAGAACATGAAAATTGGGCGTCAGAAACATTGGCGTTCCGTCCTTTGGAATGACGAATTTAAATTCGAAATTTTCAGTTCATTAAATCGACGAGTTTACGTGCGGCGGTCAGCTGGAGATAGGATGTTGGAAACCTGTCAGTTGCCTACGGTAAAACATAGTGGAAGTTCAGTAATGGTTTGGAGTTGTTTTGACAACGGTAAAGTTGGAAAAATTTTAGGATAGAAAGAACAAGTATCAAGAAATTTTGCTAACTCAAATGCTTCCTTCTGGAAGAGATATTTTTCAGAGGAAATTTATTTTTCAGCATGACAACGACCCTAAAAATTCTGCTAAACAAATTAGAGAACTTTTGGACCATTGGAAATCCGATGACGTTCTGGAAGCGATGACTTGGCCTCCCCAAACACCCGACTTGAACCCCATCAAATTGCTGTGGGATTATTTGGACAGGTGGGTTCGAAAACTCAATCCAACATGAAAAAATCACTTGTGGAAACTTTTACAAGCAGAAATGGGTTAAAATAAGAGAAGAAACTCTGAAGAAAACTACTGGACAGAATGCCGAAACTCTGTAAAACGGTAATTAAAATCATAGGAGGTCACATAGATGAGAGAAATCCTGGAAAATCATGAATATTTTTCTAGACTGTAAATAATGTGAAAATAAATATCAATTCATTAAAATTAAAAAGCGCTGTGTTTCTTTCCCACCGAGTACAATTTACAGAGATTCAAGAACAACATGAATCGCTTTTTCCGTACACATGCCGCTCCTGGAGCGCTTTAGGGATTTCCCTGCAGCACGTGTGCTAGATCCATAAAAAAAAATTAAAAAGAATATATTATCGGGGTTTTTTTGTCGTCTTGGGACTGAAATAACTAGATGGGCAAATACTTTCTGACGGTAGTGTATATATTTTATTACTATTTTGATGTTCTTAATTACTATGTTTTAATTTTAATATATATACAAGTTGTATTTATGTTGTACATTTTTTTTTTGTACGTATGCAAAGAGATTTAATGAAAACCATGCCTTCCGTGAAAGGGTTCTTTTATAGTTTTTTTAAAAAAACTGAAACTAATTACCAGTCAAAATTGTAATAACCAACGGTTTATGTGGCATTGATATGGTAGAGTTTTTTAACCTGTAGACTGTTTTTTTTTTTTTAAATTCAGTTAATTTCCCAATCAAAACTTCTAGAATAAAAACTATAACTTCTATTTTTTTTTCTTATTATTTTAGGTACCTGTAGCAGTTTGTATATTTATTTGCGATATGACTAAAAACAGACAAAAGGACAAACTGACAGTTCACATGTCTCAAAATGAAAGAGGGATTCGCAGAAAAATCCGAAACTTATCGAGTAATGGACTGTCTATGTTTTAAAATTGGTTCTCTAAAAAATGAATTCACTGCTGCTGGATTTTTTGTAATTGGGCGCGCAACACTAATTTCGCTGTTTAGTTATTGTACAATATATTTTCTGACGTTTGTAAATATTTCTTTATAAAAAATAATTTAGTACCGCTTTAACTACATTTTACAGAGTGTTTCTACAAGATGGATTAGCATTTATTTTAATAGGTTATCACTAAAATATGCCAATTAGCAAAGAGTAGCCTACATCAAATTAGAAAGAATTAAGATTATTTCATATTTCAAGTTGTCTACTACTTCAGTATGCATTAAGATATAAAATTCTTTTTGAGATACAAAATTTTTTGTATCGGTAGCGCGGTTGGTTGAGGTCAAGGAATCCGAAGGTCGCTGGTTTAAATCCTGATCTAGCCTCCGACGGTGTCGAGACAAATACGTTAAGTCCATGAGGGAAAAAACAACAGATCTTGCAAGATCCTAAGATGATTTAAATCATTTGGCCTTTGTCAAGCTAATACAGCAATGACCGCAAAGAAAGTAAGAATATACATACAATTATAACTAATGTAAACAATCATATATTTAATAATTTAATAAGATCCCCCTCAGGCATATGTGGTTTAATGTAAAACTACTGAAAACAGACAAAGTCCATATTTCAGAAGTCTCCCTCGAAAAGCACATCTACATTGAAGTGTTTACTTCGTCAACCACTCTGTCGGCTTGTGGCTGCTGTGTCAACCTACGATGAAGTATTAGGTGTGCGTACTTTGTACAATTCGTTGTATCTTACCATTACATTCCGTAAGTACCTGAATAAAGACTAGTAAATTCTGTTCTCTTATTTGTCGATCATAGCCCGACTGATGAGCCGTATTACGGCAAAGCTCGTTTCGAGATGGATTTGATAAATAAGAAAACAGTAACTACACTATCGAAATATAGACTTTGTCTGTTTTTAGTAGTTTTACATTAAGCCTTCTATCAATAACCGGGTATTGGGTACTCTTTTTGAGTTTTCAATCAACATACTTTATTTTCTAGTAATTTAAAAAAAATTTCCAGCTAAATCGTCGTTTTGAGTAAACTAATACGTTTCTTGAATTAATTATAGCAATATTTATGTATTAAATTTAAAGTTATTCGGTTCGTCTTATCAATAACCGGGGTACCCGGATACCGATACACTTTACTACCTTAATCTGTAGAATAATAATTAAGCAGTGTTGAAATTATTAAATTAATGTAATAGTAATTATATTTATAAATAAATAAAGAGATGTATAGTTAAAAATATATTTTTTTTTTTTATGGGTCTAGCACACGTGCTACAGGGAAATCCCTAAACGCTACAGGAGCGACACGTGTGCGGAGAAAGCGATTTACGTTGTTCTTCAATCGCTGTAGATTACACTCGGTGGGAAACACAGTCCTGGGCAAAGTTATTAAGGGATGATATTTCTCCATATAAAAGACTGCTTTGAAAATCGTTGTAATCGAGGAGTAACAAGCTGAACTTCATACGGATGTAAGGAATTAGCGCGACGTATACTTCTAGCATGCACCGCTCTGGGGAGGAATTAAGCGGGCCACATCCATCGCGAACACTTTCCATGAAAGTACTTTGTAGAATAGGCACATTTTATAATTCCCATACTTTCGTATGCGTTCAACAATCTCTATCAGATACATGTTTAATTAATTCTTAGATTATCTAATGATTACAGTATGAGTCTCGGCTTCAAGGGCACGTTCGGCAATGCTAGAACTTTTCTGGTTTTAAAACCAGCCTAACATCTGAAATTAATTCATTATTAAAAAATAATAAGTTAAAATTTGATATTATAGAAAAGACACAGTAACAGATAAGATATATTCCCTAATGATTCATTTCATTGCAAACAACATACAGAGTGTCCCAGTATTCTGTGTACATAGAGTTACTGTGGATTTCTGGGATGAAAATATGACCATATTAACCCACCTTACCTTAGTCCAAAAATTCGTAATTTTTGAGATACAAGGTGTCCATCAGCTATACTTTTATTTTAGTTTTTCTTAAGTAAACTTCTAATAATTATACTATTTGTACAAGATTCGATGCTAGGGTTTTTTTCTGAGATGAGAAATCGAAATCAGTTCACAGTTTTGTTGTAAATTTATAGGGGGCGTCACTTACTGCGCTGAGTATCCTTTTAAATAGTCATAACTTTTTTTTATGCCATCTCTATATGATATTTTTAATTCAGTTCAGGTTAAATATATACTCAGAATTCGACATTTTTTACACGTGAAGCAAATAAGACCAAGTATGTCCCCTTACCGTAAATCCAAAAATATAGCAGGGGACTCAACAAGGTATTTAATAAGGTAGGCTTCACCTCAGTCTATAAGGTCATCAGACAATTTGGAGGAAT
>CM032452.1:12443343-12614213 GCA_019049505.1 Pachyrhynchus sulphureomaculatus | reverse complement strand
AGGAGCGACACGTGTGCGGAGAAGGATGAAAGCGATTTTACGTTGTTCTTCAATCGCTGTAGATTACAACTCGGTGGGAAACACAGTCCTGGGCAAGGTTATTAAGGGATGATATTCTCCATATAAAAGACTGCTTGAAAAAGCCGTTGTACGAGGGAGTAAACAATGCTGAAACTTAATACGGATGTAAGGAATTAGCGCGAGTATACTTCTAGCATGCACCGCTCTGGGAGGGAGGAATTAAGCGGGCCACATCCATCGAACACTTTCCATGAAAGTACTTGTAGAATAGGCACATTTTATAATTCCCATACTTTCGTATTGCGTTCAACAATCTCCTAATCTGATTACAATGTTTAATTATTCTTAGATTATCCAATGTTACAGTATGATCGGCTTCAAGGGGCACGTTCGGCAATGCTAGACTTTTCTGTTTTAACCGCCTCTAACATCGGGAATAATTCATTATTAAAAAACCAATAAGCTTTCATAAATTTGGTATTTTATAGAAAAGACACAGTAACAGATAAGATATATTCCTAATGATTCATTTCATTGCAAACAACATTACAGATGTCTCCCAGTATTTCTGTGTACATAGAGTTACTGTGCGATTTCTGGGATGAAATTGGGGAAACCATTTAACCCACCTTACCTATAGTCCAAAAATTCGTAATTTTTGAGATACAAGGTGTCCACAGCTATACTTTTTATTTTTAGTTTTTCTTAAGTAAACTTCTTAATAATTATTACTATTTGTACAAGAATTCGATGCTAAGGGTTTTTTCTGAGATGAGGAAATCGAAATCAGTTCACAGTTTTGTTGTAAAATTATACGGAGGGCGTCGCAACTTACTGCGCTGTGTATACTTTTAAATAGTCATAACTTTTTTTATGCCATCTATATGATATATTTTTAATTCAGTTCAGGTTAAATACTCAGAATTCGACCATTTTTTACACGTGAAGCAAATAAGACAGTATGTCCCTTACCGTAAATCCCCCCAAAATATAGCAGGGGACTCAACAAGGTATTTAATAAGGTAGGCTTCACCTTAGTCTAAAGTCATCAGACAATTTGAGGAATATCTTAGGAAATCCCAAAGACTAAATTCTTAATTGTCGAGAAAAGTGACATTTATGAAATTAGTTGCTAATGAATTGCGACAAAAAGTATGTTGGGCAAACTAGAAGATATGAATTTTTTAAAAATACGATTTAAAGAAGATATAGCCCCATTAAAATACGTTAGAACAGAAAAAATCTAGCATTGTCGAACGTGCCCTTGAAGTGATCACACTTGTAACATTAGCTAATCTAAGATAACTAAAGATGTATCTGATAGAAGATTGTTGAACGCATACAAAAGTATGGAAATTATAAAATGGTTAAAAGTAGTTTAAATAAAGATAGAGGGCCTATTCGTTATAGTCCTCTCTACTGGTTACTTGAACGGAACTGATGGCCTCGCCTATGTAATTAGTTCCGCTTAAATGATTCAGATGTCAGGTTAAGTATAAATAAGGTAGATTTGTAGTTTAGCTTTAGATAATCATAGCTCCTGATGAAGCTAACATGGTTAGCGAAAACGCACGGCGAATGCACAAAATAAAGTGTTTGGTTGTAGTGGTGATATGTACTGAGTAGTGTCATTGTGCCAAATATTCCACATTGCCAACACACTATAAAGTATAGATTGGGCGAAAATTATCACCAGTGCATTATGTTTCATAATTTTTTTGGGTTATTAAAAAAAAAACTATGTGGCATGAGAGAATGGTGAAGTTTTGGAAACAGGCACCCAAGACGTATTTGGGTGGAAAATCATCAGATGAGGACTGGTTACCAACGGATAGGTACTGAAGACAAAATAATTTTATTTTATTTTTTTTTATGGGTCTAGCACACGTACTGCAGGGAAAGCCCTTTAAAGCGCTACAGGAGCGACACGTGTGCGGAAGAAAAAGTAATTTCACGTTGTTCTTGAATCGATGTAAATTTTACTCAGACTGCTTGAAAAGCGTTTGTTACGACAGGAGTAACAAGCTGAACACCCATACGGATGTGAAGAATTAGCGCGACGTGTACTTCTAACAGGCACCCGCTCTTGGAGGATTTAAGCGGGCCACATCCATCGAACACTTTCCATGAAAGTACTTGTAGAATAGGCTCAAGTCGCCAACCGTTCTTCGATGTTCACAGAGAATCAAGGCCGACGGTCCAGTTCCATGGTCTCCTTCTTCTCTCCTCCATCTCTCCTCTTCCTCCTTCCTCTCAATTCTTTCCTTCTCCAATCAGACGAACAGCTCTTCTCTGAATAGAATCCAACAAATACAGTGTATGTTTGGGAGCGGAGCTCCAAAAATGGGAGCAGTATTCCATAGTTTGGTCGAATTTGTGCTTTGTAAAGCATTAACAGTTTGTTGTGGAGTGTAAAGCTTTTGGTTTCAAAATATAATATTCCCAACTTTTGAGAAGCTCTCCTTGCTATGCCTGCAACATGTTCATGTCAGGACATATTTGCTCCCAAATTAACGACCCAACAAATGAGTGACGATGTTAGAGGAATGGAGAGTGCCCCGACATAACTATGTCGGGTTCAGCAACGTTACTTTCTGCTCTCTGCGGATATTCGTCTGAGTAGTCAAAATGTCGAGCATTCAGAGCGAATGACGAGATAAGCGTACTGTCATCTGCAAAGCTGTAGATTGGATGGAAAAAAATTAAAATATTAGAAAAACTACTAGGTTTACATTATTAAATAAAAAAGTTTTAAGCAGAATTTAAAAATAAATTAGAAAATAGGATGTTCAATTTAAAAAAAACATATGTTTATACAGGCCCACATTTGTTTTTGAAGTACACCTGTTGTATACTCAAAAAATAATTTTTTTAAACTGTATATCTTATTCCCTAAAACTATTGTATTTTAAAACGTTTTTTCGTCATTCCCGAAACCAAATGAGATAATGAACTTTACTCTATCGTTGACTCACCCCGTACATATTTTGAACAACTCATTTCAATATTTTGGCAAATCTCTGGTAGTTGCACTTGATATATTCAAGGCCTTTGACCCTGTTTGGCATAACGGATAATTGGCTAAGCTACGCTTTTATGGTATGTATGGTATGTCTTGTTTATGGATCTTGTGTTTCCTCAAAGAGCGTTCTTTAGAAGTAGACGGATTTCTTTCTAATACCTTTACTATCAATGCGGGTGTGCCCCAAGACTGTATCTTACTCTTTCTCATTTACTTTAACGATCTGCTGGAAATGACCAGGTATCTAACCTACAAAAAAATCTTTGCAGCAGTACAATACGATTATTTTTTCAGTTATTTTGAATGCTCCAACATCGGCTACTCGTACAAATATCCACCAACAGCAGGAAATCGTTCGACTTAATAAAGACCTGAAAAAATTCTGTATTGGAGTAACAGCAACGAAGTAGAAATTAATGCGACAAAAACACAGGCGACAGTTTACATTGCGGAACCCGATATAGTTATGTCCGGATACTCGACGTCTCTAGTATCGTCACTAGATTTGCCAACTTTGTCGCTAATATATCTTGGCATGGATATGTTACATGCATAGCAAAACAGCTTATAAGCTGAGATATTATTTCGAAATAGAACACTTTACATTCCACAGCTGTTATTTGTATCAAGCTCAACGAAGACGAACGATGGATAACTACTTCCATGATTGGGGCATTGCTCCCGAACATGCACTGCATTTGTTGGATTTTATACAGAAGAGAGCTGTTTGCCTGATTGGAAGCCCCAAAAATCTCACCAGCAATCTTATTCTCTGGCACATGAAACAACAGTTAACTTAGGTTTATTCTACACTAGCCGGGCCCGCGGCTCCGCTCGCGTGGGACTTGATTCACTACTATCTTCACTGCTTATTCCTTGGTGTTACCCAACGTAATAAAATATCTCCATTATTTCTCCTTATCTCCAAATATTTCTCCTTATTTCCAATGTTCTCTAACATAATTTCCATTATCTAGGCTTATCTCTGCTCATCTCCCATTATTTCTCCTTATCTCCCATTATTTCTCCTTATCTCCCATTATCTCACCTTATTTCCCATTATCTAGGCTTATCTCGACTTATCTCCCATTAATTCTCCTTATCTCCCATTATTTCTCTTTATCTCCCATTATCTCACCATAACTCCCATTATCTAGACTTATATCTGCTTATCTCCATTATCTCTCCTTATCTCCCATTATTTATACTTATCTCCCATTATCTCACCTTAATCTCCCATTATCGAGGCCTATCTCGACTTATCTCCCATTATTTTCCTTATCTTCCCATTATCTCACCTTATCTCCCATTATCTACGCTTATATCGAATTATATAGAACATATGTATAAATTGTTTTATAAAAAACACGTAAACCGGATAAGTGGTTCTCGAGTGTGATAAGCGCACTAACGAACAGACAGACAGACAGAGAGATGTTGCATTTTATATATATTGTATTCTTTGCTACATGATATTGTTCCATATTTAATGCTTTAGGGAGTGTATTGCAAGAGAACGCGCTAGCGGCAAACTTTTCTCCGACTTAATTCACTATTATCTTATTCCTTATGTCACCTGATAAAATATATCCTATAACCTGGCCAGAGAACATACGTATGTGTTAAAAAAAAAGCACCTAAATCGGATAAGTAGTTCTCCAGTGATAAGCACACTAACGGACGAACAGACAGACAGACATACAGACGGACAGAGAGACATTGCATTTTATATATATTATAGATATTCTCTGCTACATAATATTGTTCCATATTTAATGGTTTGGACTGTGTATTGCAAGAGAGAATGCGCTAGCGGCAAACTTTGTCCGACTTCATTTACTATTATTGACACTGCTCATTTCTTATGCTACCTATCGTAATAAAATATAGCCTATAACCTGGCCAAGTAGTTCTCCAGTGACAAGCGCACTAACGGACAGACAGACAGACAGAATACGTTGCATTTTATATATATTATAGATGTAAATAAAATATATACCTATAACCTGCTCAGAGGACATATGCATGAATTTAAAAAATCACGTAAATCGGATAAGTGGTTCTCGAGGGATAAGCGCATTAAAAACGGGCAGACAGACAGACAGACAAACATTGCATTTTATATATATTATAGATATAGATTATTATTATTATTATAAACCTGGCCAAAGAATATATTCATGAATTTAAAAAAAGACAGGTTAATCGGATAAGTGGTTCCCGCGTGATAAACGCACTAATGGACAGACAGACAGACAGAGAGACATTGCATTTTATATATATTATAGATTATACATTACAGATATTCTTTGCTAGATAATATTGTTCCATATTTAATGGTTTAGGCTGTGTATTGCAAAGGCGCGCGCTAGCGGCAAACTTATTTCCGACATCATTCACTATTATACGTCACTGCTCATTCCTTATGCTACCTGTCGTAATAAAATATAGCCTATAACCAGGCCAGAGAACATATGATGTTTAAAAAAAAAAGTACGTAAATCGGATAAGTGGTTTTTCAGTGATAGGCGCACTAACGGACAGACAGACGTTGCATTTTATATATATTATAGAAGTACTTTCAGGAAAAGTATTGTACCGATATAGCCGGCTTAATTCCTTCCAGAGTAGGCATGCTGGAAATACATGTCGCGCTAATACATTACATCCGTATAAGTTTCAGCTTGTTACTCCTTGTATAGCCTGTCCCAAAATATAAGATCCTCATTTTTGCCGTTTCAAGTGTAAAATATAAAAATTCTGACCTTTTATTTATGATAGATTGCAGAGATGAACTTAAAAATTTATTCATTAATGCAAATAAATAAAATTTATAAGTGTTTTTGGAGATGTTTATTTATAGATGCATGTAAAAACAAATGGATAAGAAGTACAAATATTTACAGTTTGAATGAATGAGGTTTACAAGAGGGGAAATATTGTATAAATAAAAATATATATTTTAACTTAAGCCTAATTCGGTCCCACTATCACTGTCCACAGCTGAGGTAATTACACTGTCTTGTTTCCTTTATTTTTTTTTCTGTTATTGGGTATTTCTATTGGCCCTGACTATGAAAAAAAATACTGGGAGATTGCTAACAGCTTCACCTTTTGAAATATACAGTTTTATTATTTTGCCAAAAAAATACAAAAAATAATACATTATGTTAACAAAATTTCTATTGAACACTAGCAAATGATCTTTCATAAGATTTCCTTGAAATGAACGACTTTAGGTAGATCTCGTTGCAAACTCCAACAGTAGTTTGCCATCATATGTGAGTCCCACCGCCCCTGATAACGCTCTTCCATTGTCCGAAGATCCTGATAAAATCTTTCACCCTGCTCCTCACTAAAATCACCCAGATTTTGTGGAAATCGGTCTAAATGCGAGTGCAGGAAGTGATTTTTATGCTCATGTTGCACCCTAGCTCTTGCAAGTTCGATAGCATGCACTCAACAAGCTCGACATGGTCGTCAGATTTCTTTTTGCCTAGGAAGCTACTCATAACCAAAACAAATGATGTCCAAGCTTTGGATTCGACTTCAGTCATTGATTTGACAAATTTAGGATCTTTCACGAGTTGCCTAATCTGTGGCCCATCAAAAATACCAGCTTTCAATTTTTCTGAACTTAATCCTGGAAACTTGCGTGAAAGAAAATTAAAACATTCGCCACTTTTGTCAAGCGCCTTCACAAACTGTTTCATTATGCCGAGTTTAATATGAAGTGGTGGAAGTATGATGCGGTCTCGGCTAACTAAAGGCACGTTTATAACATTTTTGTACCAACTTTTAGCTGTTCCCGCACTGGCCAAACTTTTTGTGACCAATGGTGTTGTTTGTCACGACTATCCCAGAGACACATGAAACAAGGGAACTTTGTGTACCCCCTTGTTGACCTAAAAGAAAGTTAACCATTTTCAGATCAACACAAATGACCCATCTGTGGTCTTGATACTTAATTTTTTCCATAACCTTAGAAACATTTACATATTCTTCTTTTAAAGTCGTCGAATGTGCAATAGGTATAGATCCGTACTTGTCACCGTTATGAAGCAAAACACACTTTAAACTTATTTTGCTGCTGTCTATGAAAAGACACCAATTACTAGGTTGGTACTGTTTTAATCCCATCTGCTGCAAAATACCACCAACATCGTTACAAAAAACTAAATCCTTCTCTTGAGAAAAATACGATAATAGATTTTTTCTCGGGTACGATAAAATGTAATGTTGGTTTCCGGAGTAGTCTGAATCAGAGTCTTCACTTGATGTATTTCGTTCGGGTTCACAGAGATTTGGATTCATCAGAAGATTTAGATGTGCTGGGTTGTACCTCTTTGTGATTTTAATTGAGGGTCGTTGAGCGGAAGATAAGATAGGATATGACCACTTACTTCGATTTCAGGGTTAATTCCGCTTTTTATTTTCACAACGTAGAAGTAGCAATAGTCATGATGGTTTCGAGGTTCTCGCCCAAATCATGGGTGTTACGAACATTATGGCATCTCTTTTTCCACTGGACTATAACCGTAGACATACCACACATTTCTGGCATACAATATGAGGATCCCATGGCTTGTCCTGATTACACAATTTTATTTTAAAGTATTGATGATACGCAGTTTTCACAAAGTCCGATATAGGTTTACGATATTTTGCAAATATATATTCACCACAAATATAGCAAAAACAATCGGGGATTAAGCACACAACATCTTCTTGACGAAGCCATATCTAAAACAACAACAAAATATATTTTAGTGTCCAATAAAAAACGAAAATCTAAGTAAAAATAGTAAATGAGGGTAGTTAGCTATAACTCAAAAACAAAGCTGTTAGAGAAAAATTGTTGCCATATTTAAAAAAAATACGCGTCAATTTGAGATAGAAACAAAAAAAAAATCACAGGAAACAAGCAATTTTCTTTTTTTGTTGACCAGTGTTATCAATGGTTTTATATTATTTACATAAATATATGAATCTTCAAATTTAACAAACGTACTGAATGGATTTTCTTTTCTTCCAGCTTTCACAAATATCTTTGTTTACTAATTCAACTACTGACACGCTTAAAGTAGAAGAAACATTTTGTGGCCCTTATTTTTGATTTAACTTGATGCTAAATATGTTCAATTGGATTAAACACCCAATAATACGGAGGAAGTTGCAAAACAGTGTGTCCCATTTTCTCAGCCATACTATCACAAACATATTTCTTTTTCAATTTATAGTCTTTCAAAACTTCTAAAAGATTACTTTTTTTATAACTAAAGTCAAAGTAGATATCATTTTCTAACATATATTCCTGTATTTCCGATTTGGTGTTGGCTGTATTAGGAACCTTATTTAGTAGGCAACTATGGTAACTTGCATTGTCCATAACTATAACACTCTGTTCGGGAACATTTGGCCAAAGGGAATTTTGAAACCAATTTTCAAAAAGTTCTGCGGTCGTGTCCAAACTAGAATCTTTTATGTTTTTTGCAGATAATAGTAGACAATTTCAAACCCAGCCCTTTTCAGATCCAGCATGCAAAATGGTTATTCGTTTACCTTTATTTGAAGGTGCGTTAGTCGGACATTTTGTACTGCTGTGGACCCACCGTTTTTGCACAGTGTCATGGGTATCGAACCATGTTTCGTCAAGGTAAATTATTGGCCAATTCTCTGATCGACACTTTTTAATTTCTTGTAAATAAGTATGTCGCAAGATTCGTAATCTTTTGTGACTCCATCACTACTTGCCTTTTATTGATTTTTCGGAACGTGAATCCCCCATTCTTAAGAGAATTCTGTGAAGAGTTGATCGACCACAATGTATATTGGTCCTATCCTGCACCAGTCTTAATTTTATTTTGCCTAGTGTCGGCACCAACGCTTGCTCTTCAAACATAGAATATATTTTTCTCCTGATGTACGTTTTTTTTTCACAATCGTCTACATGATGCATTTGAAAATCTTTTCATTTTTTTTCTGTTCCTGAGTGATGGTTTTCCTACAATACCCTTAAATCGTAGAAATTGGGGTTTTTGTTAGTTTACTGGTTTCTTGCAAAGCACTTTGTTTATTCAAATTTTTCCTACCAAACTGTCGTAAATATTTTTCACTATTGGTTTAGCGTCAAGTGATAAATGTTTTCTCTTGCGATAGCCACTATTGCAATTTTCCCACGGACGCCACATTATTAAAATAGAACCGTTATGTTGTAAGTTGTAAGTAAAACTAAAAATAAAAATAATAAAAAGTATCTTTCGAATCTTAATGGAAACCTGTGGTCATTAGGCCTATATTATCAATATACTTAAAGGGCTCCAAATCGGGTTGCCAGGTAGTAAATATATAGGTAAAAATAGATCCAATATGATTACAGGTGCAAGTGAGGGCGGTATACAAAGCAGGTAAAATAAAAAATACGTTTATCGTAATACCTGTTAACTATGCACAAAACCTTAATAGTGTCGTTTATTGTCCCACTGAAAAAAGCAAAAAGGCAGGATCTTATATCTTGGGATTTACCATACAACCCTTTTCAAGCCGGCTTTTTTATGGAGAAACTACATTCTTTTGGAGTAATTTTCCAACCAGTAAAATTTACAGTGAATAAAGACCAATATGAAATGCTTTTTCCGTACATGTATCGCGCCTATAGGGTTCTAGGGATTTCCCTGCAGTATAACTGTTATGCTCATAAAAAAGGTAATTGAACAAGGCTAGAGAGAAATACAAGGACATGTGTGGGTATGTATGTCCGTGTGTAACACCAGAACGGCTGGTTCAATTTTCATGTAACTACTTTTCGATTATTAGTTAGTTGTCCTGCAAGGAAGTTCTGGAAATAATTTTTGTTGACTGACTTTGTAAGGGAATGCACCGGGAGCAACGAAGTGGACATATGAGAGATGTGGCTCGATTTCAATAATCTGGATTACTGAAGAAGCAAGTGGTTGAATGCATTCGAGAAGGTGTTTGGCCACATGTTGGTACTTAAAATTTTTAGTTACAAAAAATAAACCAGCTAGAACTGCCGCAAAAGATAGATCCCACATTATTATTAATAGTAAACAACTTTTTTTTACTGTACAGATTACTTTAGTCTATATTCGGGATTGACCATTTAAGCGATTTTAGCATTCTCTATGCCCTTCGGGCACACCTGAACTTTAACGAACTTGAAGGGAAACCTGTTAATTTGGAGAAATCGAGTAGTTGCGCTTGTGTTTATCTCAAGCCTGTCAAATGTTCTTCTGATTTTGTCAATTCACTAACAAAGGATCTCCTCAGGAAGCTTCCCCTGCTTATTGCCTATTAAAATTGTCTGTCAGATTGCCAATTCAAAAATAGAATCCTTTTTTCTCGGAAATTGCCTATCACCTTTCATGGCCAATTTATTCATGGGTTAGTTTGAAACCACTGCCAGGAGTTTGAGTATTTTCTATGGGTGTCTAAGTATGCAGATGACGTATTCCCCATGCTCGACATAAAAAATTAAATAAAACATGATTTAGTGATTCATTTCGTTATAAACGACATAAATAAAACTTGCTGCATTACACTTTCTAGTTCATTTTTTAGGCACTTTCTCCTTGAATGAGGTCATGTTAAACAAGCGCAAGTCGGACTTGCGCAATTAGTGTTCCATACGTTGATTGCTTTTAAAGTAAAATTTTTGTTACGTATCAAATACTTTACAAAACACACCCCAAATGAGTTTTCAACAAAGTTTTTTTCCGATCTTTACTGAAATACCTTGAAATTTTTGTTTTTTTATAAGCCAGATAAATTATTAAAAGTAATGCACTCATGATAATTTTCGTTCTATCTACACCCAGTGGAGAAAATTCAAGAATTTTTTCAAAATTTTTTGATCAGTACTTTTCGAGATAAGGGAGAACTGCGATTTTTCGCATTTTTTTTTAAAATAATACAAAGAAAAACGTACACAAGTGTTACATATATATATTTTGAACTCGTGTTTTTACAAGCTTTCATTTGACACCCCCACTGGATGACCTGGTAAAAAAAAATTTTCCACTTCTGATTTCACTCCCCAGAACTAACCCCTTAAGTTAAAAATTGAACTTTCAAGACTAAACGGCTCTGATGAGGCTATCAATTCCTATATTAGTACCAAATTTCAACTTTCTATGACAAATAGTTTCGAGAAAATCAGGTATTGCAGACGGACAGACAGACAGACAAGTGGACAGACAGACGGACAGACAGACATCGAAGTGATCTTATAAGTGTTCCGTACGGAACAATAAAAATTAATTGCATGGTGTGTTCTTTCTTTGTAGCTTTAAAATTTCTTAATTATGGCTAAAATTTGAATTCAAATGAAACTTTTTATGTAAATTTTGAGAATTCTATTTGTATGACATATTTTGTTATTACTTACTTTACTCAATGGCCCTACGGCCCTTGAAGAGCCTTGGCCTCCTACACGGTAGGCGCGCCACGCAGCTCGATACACCGCACGGCAGTTTTTGATATTATTGCAACATTTTTAGCAATTGTTAGGTTTTAGAAAGAGAAAACATTTAGTGCAAACTTTTTAAATAGATTTCTTTTAAGCGTTGATCAACTTTTGTGCATTGCAATATCACGATTTTTGTCCATAATATTAAAGGAGAACCAATTGGAATAACATAAATTTTTAGAAAATCTTCGAATTAAGTTTTTCGTTCTGAGCATTAGCGGTTTTCTATATTTCGTTGCCACTAGTCTACTTATGCTTAAATTTGGGTTACTGATTACTATTATTTTTTCGTTATCTGCAGGTATAATATCTTTCCTTATTACTATTCTTTTTCCTTTCATCACAGGCCAACGATGAAAAAACTTTTTTAATAATTTTACCTGATTCCTATGTTTTTTGGTGTGCTGAGTCCGAAAATAATAAAAAAAAGTCGTATCACCCACCAATTTTTCATATTTTAATATTCAAAATGTGAAAAGTTTATTTTTTATCATTCGAATGTTTTTAGGTTGGCGATAAAATCAGCATTTTATAAGGTTGGCAGTAAGATGAAATGTTATTAGGTTGGCAGTTCCGATAAATGTTACAGCTGTTTGTTTCCTTCCAGTTAATATAACCTCGCATTGCAGTGTTTAACCCATGTGCTTTAATTCACACTCAAAGTATGGCTAATCGTGGTTGTAAAAACTCTCCCAACACTTTTTGTTATATGTGTGGTGAGTTTTTAGTTAAAAAACATCAAAGAAACATTACTGACTTTGTAAAAAAAATATATATTGCATATTTTGGTGTAGAAATCAGTAATGAAACAAAACGTTGGGCTCCTCACAAAGTCAACCGGATGATGATGAGTTTCAATGTTCTCTAGAAAATCTAAAACTACAGTTGTTTACACAAGCTGAGTTAAATGATTTAGTGAGGGATTTGGATTTGAATAAGGATAAAGCAGAATTGCTTGGTTCTGGGCTGAAAGAAAAATATTTACTGGAATCTAGAACATCTGTTTACCATTATAGAACAAGAGTTTGCTCAGTTTTTCAAGCAGAAAAAGGATTTGGTTTACTGCCATGATGTTGGTAGTCTATAAATGAACGAATTTGGCATTGAGTAAAAGAAGGAAGATTGGAGGCTTTTTATATACTCATCAAGAACTAGTTTAAAAGGTGTTCTTTTACACACGGAGCTAATATGATAGACAAGTTCAAAAATCTAAGTTGTCTGATGAGCCTTAAATTCCACTTCTTGCATTACCATCTTGAATTTTTTCCTAAAAACTTAGGCGATGTGAGTGAAGAGCAGAGGGAACGGTTCCATCAGGACATAAAGGAGATGGAAAAATGGTACTAGGGACGGTGAAATATCAACATGATGGGTGATTACTGTTGGTCACTTCATAGAGAACAACAAAATGCATCACATCGAAGAAAAAGCTATACAAGAAACTTCACAGAGAAAAGAGAAAGGAAATACAAAAAAATAAGCACCTAAAATATTCGGATTGAAGTGAAATAATGTTATCGAGAGTAAAAATTGTAGCCTAATCAAATAAAAGTACGGCTTAAGTTTTTATTTTTTATGTATCAATTTTTCCCTATTTTGAAATTTAATCGATGTCATATTGTGAGAGAACACTTAGATGTATTGGTTTAAAAAGTTTTTACAAATATTTTTTTTATTGGCCTGTGTAATATTCCTAACATTTTGTTTTTCTTTTTATAATAATACTTACAGGAGAGCCTTGTACTATATCTAAATAGTTTTGACTAGCACATGTTGTGAAGAACATTCTACAAAAGCAAAACTAAAGGTAAAGATTATTTAACGGTTGAATTATCTCCTTAAGACTAAAATTACACTAAAAACTATACCTATGTTATAGCCGTTCAAATTAAATATTTAAATCTAATTTTGTTTTAACTTTATTATTGTACAAAACTGAGAAAATATAATTAATAACACGATAATATTACATTAAATATGGGTCTTATGACAAAATTCATCTTGGCTATGTCAAGCTTTTCAGGACTTCTTTGCATATTCAAAACTAAATTTCAATTGTGCCTATTAGAAACGATATAGCTCTTCATTATTTTGATAGTTACTGAGTATATAAACGTTAAAAATTTTTGAGTGAACTTGTATATCTAAACTTATTACCATTCACCTATAAATTACTCTTTACAAATATGTAAAAACGCTAATGTGTTTCTCATCGATCGTACATAATATAATGGACTGTTGTTTAAATTACCTAAGTAGTATTACTACTGCATTTATTGCGTAATAAAGTAAGAACATGAATTCACGAGAATTATTTTTTATTTCAGCTTCAAAATTTTTGAATTTTGTTTGTATTGTACCATATTTTGATTTTCGTAATAACACGTTAATACAGGAACAACGGTATAAAAAGCAAGTTACAGTATTTATTTTGATTGTAATATTTTTAGGAATTATAAGGTTCGGTCACATATACCTGAATGCACAAATTTATAATAGTTTTTTTAACGCCACTATGAGTACTATGGCACTATCGTCCACACTGTTTCAGATTCTATCCTTGCTTATTGCTATTATTAACTCTTGTAATAAGAGAAGAGTTTGGTGCAAAATTTTTTCAAAAATTTTCATTAGTTGATAGAATTTTGTCCAGTGAGAGATCGAAATGTGAAGAAAACGTATTTAAAAAAGCGAAATATTATTTAATTTTTGCTAATTTTTCAATATTTTTAATCATAATTCATAATTATTTAGAGCTATTAGAAAATAAATGGAACAAAATACTACAATTCTTTGTGTTGGTATTAGCTGCTTTTGTAATTAATAGTTATTCTATATTGCTATGTATCATCATGATACCTTTGTTGATGTGTATAAGAATTAGATACCAAAAAGTTGGGCAACTAGTTGCACATTTAAAATATTCCGATGTTAAAGAAGAAATAACACAAACAATTGAAAAAGTGGAAACATTGTCTCTTTATCTCTATGAAATAGTAACACATTTTACAAATCTGTTTGAAATTCAATTTTTGATAATGGTAGCTAATAGTTTTCAATATTTTCTTATCGCTAGTCTATTTAAGATATCCATCAACTACGTTTTTGTTGTTAACTTTGTATGTGGTAAGTCAATTTTCCTTTTTATTATTAATATTTCCAATTTTCCATCATTTCCAATAATTTAATTTTTGTTTTGTCATTCTAACTCACCTTGCAGTTCTTCTTGTAATTATTTTTTATAGAAAAAATAATAACATCTGGAGGATATTGACCTCAAACTTTAGAAAAACTTAGTAACTCCAAGTCCAAACCACTTTATAACCTTATGGAATTTGACTTTATCAATTACGATTACTTCAACTTAAAAAGACCCTGTATAGAGCAGGTGGTTGTAATATATATATATATATATATATATATATATATATATATATATATATATATATATATATATATATGTATATATATATATATATATATATATATATATATATATATATACGAGGCATGTTTTTTTAAGTAAGTACCGTTTTGCGATTCCGCCGCCACAGCGATACGGTCGGCGTTCCGCGCATGCGCGCTGGTAACCTACATCTCATGTCTACGCACTGACGCCATTACAGTCTGATTCCTTTATTGTATACGTTGTTTACTGAGTGTTTAAGATGCCTCCAACAATCGTGAGTCCCGCCGATTGTGAAGTACGGGCTGTTATACGATTTCTTAGTGCTAAAGGCGTAAAACCGATCGATATTCATCGTGAGATCTGTGAAGTTTACGGACAAAACATTATGAGTGATGGAATGGTAAGGAAATGGGTGAGAGCATTTAAAGATGGCCGCACAAATGTGCATGATGAAGAACGGAGTGGGCGTCCTTCGGTCGTTAATGAAGATTTGGTGCAGAAAGTGGACGAAAAGGTGAGAGAAAACAGACGCTTTACAATTTCATCATTGTGCGACTGCTTTCCTCAATATTCTCGTAGTGTTTTGTATCGCATTGTGACTGAGAACTTTTTTCTCAGGCGGCAGAATTTTATGAGGAGGGTATTCAAAAACTGGTGCCACGTTATGACAAGTGCCTCAATATTCACGGAAATTATGTAGAAAAGTAGATTAAGGTACAGGCTTTCATGTAAAAATAAAATTATAGCGATATCTTTGCACGTCTTTTTTAATTCCAAAACGGTACTTACTTAAAAAACATGCCTCGTATATATATATATATATATATATATATATATATATATATATATATATATATATATATATATATATATATATATATATCTATAATATATAAAATGCAACGTCTCTCTGTTTGTCTGTCTGTCCGTTAGTGCGCTTATCACTGGAGAACCACTTATCCGATTTACGTACTTTTTTTTTTTAAACATACATATGTTCTCTGGCCAGGTTATAGGCTATATTTTATTACGATAGGTAGCATATGGAATGAGCAGTGACGTAAAATAGCGAATGAAGTCGGAAAAAAGTTTGACGCTAGCGCGTTCCCTTTGCAATACCCAGCCTAAACCATTAAATATGGAACAATATTAAGTAGCATATAATATCTATAATCTATAATATTTATAAAATGCAATGTCTCTCTGTCTGTCTGTCTGTCTGTATGTCCATTAGTGCGTTTTATCACGCGAGAACCACTTATCTGATTTACCTGTCTTTTTTTAAATTCATACCTATATTCTTTGGCCAGGTTATATAATAATAATAATAATAAATAATCTATATCTATAATATATATAAAATGCAACGTTTGTCTGTCTGTCTGTCCGTTAGTCCGCTTATCCATCGAGAAGCTCTTATCCGAGTTACGTGATTTTTTAAATTCATACATATGTTCTCTGACCAGGTTATAGATATATATTTTATTACATCTATAATATATATAAAATGCAACGCATCTCTGCCTGTTTGTCTGTCTGTCTGTCCGTTAGTGCGCTTATCACTGGAGAACCACTTATCCGATTTTAGTACTTTTTTTTTTGAAAACATACATATGTTCTCCGGCCAGGTTATAGGATATATTTTATTACAATAGGTAGCATAAGGAATGAGCAGTGACGATAATAGTGAATGAAATCGGAAAAAAGTTTGCCGCTAGCGCGTTCTCTTGCAATACACAGTCTAAACCATTAAATATAGAACAATATTATGTAGCAGTGAATATTTAAAATCTATAATATATATAAAATGCAATGTCTCTCTGTCTGTCCATTAGTGCGTTTATCACGCGAGAACCACTTATCCGATTTACGTGTCTTTTTTAAATTCATACATATATTCTTTGGCCCAGGTTATATAATAATAATAATCTATATCTATAATATACATAAAATGCAACGTCTGTCCGTCGGTATGTCTGTCCGTCCGTTAGTGCGCTTATTACCTGAGAACCACTTATCCGATTTACGTGTTTTTACATATGTTCTCTGGCCAGGTTATAGACTATATTTTATTACGTTAGGTAACATGAGGAATAAGAAGTGACGATAATAGTGAATCAAATCGGAAAAAGGTTTGCCACTGGCGCGTTCTCTTGCAATGCACTGCCTAAACCACTAAATATGGAACAATATCATGTAGCAAAGGATATCTATAATATATATATAAAATTCAACGTCTCTCTGTCTGTCTGTTAGTGCGCTTATCACGGGAGAACCACTTATCCGATTTACGTGCTTTTTTTTTTTTAAACATACGTATGTTCTCTGGCTAGCTTATAGAAAATATTTTATTACGTTACCTGACATAAGGAATAAGCAGTGACGATAATAGTGAATCAAGTCAGAGAAAAGTTTGCCGCTAGCGCGTTTCTCTTGCAATACACTGCCTAAAGCATTAAATATGGAACAATATCATGTAGAAAAGAATATAATATATAAAATGCAACGTCTATCTGTCTGTCTGTCTCTCTGTTAGTGCGCTTATCACTCGAGAACCACTTATCCGATTTACGTGTTTTTATAAATTTATACATATGTTCTATATAATTCGATATATGCCTAGATAATGGGAGATAAGGTGAGATAGTGGGAGATAAGGAGAAATAAAGGAAGATAAGTCGAGATAAGCCTCGATAATTGGAGATAATGGGAGATAAGTATAAATAATGGGAGATAAGGAGAAATAATGAGAGATAAGCAGAGATAAGTCTAGATAATGGGAGTTATGGTGAGATAATGGAAGATAAGGAGAAATAATGGGAGATAAGGAGAAATATTGTGAGATAAGTCGAGATAAGCCTAGATAATGGGAAATAAGGTGAGATAATGGGAAATAAGGAGAAATAATGGGAGATAAGGAGAAATAATGGAAGATAAGGAGAAATATTGTGGGATAAGTCGAGATAAGCCTAGATAATGGGAAATAAGGTGAGATAATGGGAAATAAGGAGAAATAATGGGAGATAAGGAGAAATAATGGGAGATGAGTAGAGATAAGCCTGGATAATGGAAATTATGTAGAGATAATGGGGAGATAAGGAGAAATATTGGGAGATAAGAGGAAATAATGGGAGATATTTTATTACGTTGGGTAAGGAAAAAGCAGTGACGATAGTAGTGAATCAAGTCCACGCGAGCGGAGCCGCGGGCCCGGCTAGTATATACATATATATATATATATATATATATATATATATATATATATATATATATATATATATATATATATAAGAAAGTGTAGAGATTTCGGGGAAGCGGTCTTGAATAAAATACTTATTTGTTGTTAAAAACTCACCAACCAAAGTATTCCTTCATTGGAAGAGATATCACAGAAAAATACATTCAATTTAAATATATATAACTAACAGAGCTACGAACAGACAAGATGAAACAACATACTGTGGCTCGGGCTGCAATGACACTGTTGTTATTTATTGTGTTTATTTCTTCAGAAATCTTCAGTATAGGAAAAGTTATTTGTGTTTGTTGTTAGTAAATTAACATGAAAAGAGATGGACGTGTGTTGATTGTTAGTAAGTGAGATATGACTATTAATTGTGTGATGTTAACTTATTTAAAATATTACAGTATATATTAGTCAAATTGTTGGTGTCTAACTTTTAATTTATGGAGTGTGTTTCTTTGTTAATATGACACATCTCAAGGAACAAGCGTTTTTTTGTGATTGTTTTCTTGTTCCAGAATCTTTACATTCTTAAAATCAAATTGGTGTCCCGCTGATATATGATGGTTCGTTGCAGCACAAGAGTTCTTTCCTATTAAGCAATCACTCTTGTGTTGTGTTACGCTCTGCTTAAGCCATTGAGATGTTTGTCCAATGTAGACACCATTACAATCTAGACAGGATATCTTGTATACTATATTGTTGTTATAGAAAAGAGGAGTTTTTTGTTTAACTTTACTGAACAGGGTCCAATTACTCAGGCTATTATATTTTGCAATCCTTTGGTGAGGAGCTTTTTTAAAAATTTTAACTATTTTGTTAGTTAATTCGGGTATAAATGGTAGTTTGATATATTTAAGTTCGTGACTGTTGTCATCCAAGGGTCCATCATAAATATTGGAGTTGTAAATAATCCTTTTTAGAATGTGTTTTGGAAAGCCGTTATTGAGAAAGATATTAAAAAGTTTTTTTAATTTGTGTGTAAAAAGCTTTCGTCACTGATGTGAGTTATTGTGTTTCTCATAGCTGTAACTGTATTAAATTTTTGGTTAGAGGGATGGTTGGAAAAGAAGTTGATAAATCTGTTAGATACCGAGGGTTTTTGGTACCAGTCTAAAATGATTTTATTATCTGTATTTCTTATGACTTTTGTGTCTAGAAAAGGTACACTGTGATCTTTTTCAGTTTTCATGGTAAATTGTAGTTTATTATGAAAAGAGTTAAAAATGTCCAAAATTACTTGAGTGCAGTTAGCAGGTACGGAACATATAATATCATCAACATATTTGTACATAAAAGGGATTCCAAACGGTAACTTTGGTAACACACAGTCAAGCAGATGGTCTAAAACTATGGTGGCTAAGATTGGACTAATGGGTGAGCCCATCGGTGTACCAAATATTTGACTATAAAATTTATTGTTGAATCCAAAATAAGTGTTTTTAAAGATAAATGTGATTAATTTTAAAAAATCGTTCTTTGTTAAACTAGTATGTATCTTTATAAGATCCAACTTATTACCCAAAATTTCAACTACCAATTCAAGTGATATGTTCGTAAACAACGATATTACATCCCATGAAAGCAACACATAATCTGTTGGTACTTGCAAACCATTGACTGCATTTACAAAGGAAAATGTATCTTTAATATTATAGTCAGTAGTATTTCCAAGTGAGGTACTCAGAATATCTGACAGTTATTAGTTATATATATTTAAATTGAATGTATTTTGCTGTGATACCTCTTCCAATCGAGGAATACTTTGGTTGGTGAGTTTTTCCTTTTTTTTTTAACATGATAAACTTACCAAAAGACTGCTTTGTTATTTTCTAGTTTTAACTCCAGATGAAGCTGAAAAATATCGGCGAAATATAGAGTTTTTCTTTAACAATAAATAAGTATTTTATTCAAGACCGCTTTCCCGAAATCTCTACATTTTCTTATAAATTTTAACGGTCGAGAACATTTACTAAAATATATATATATATATATATATATATATATATATATATATATATATATATATATATATATATATATATATATATATATATATATATATATATATATATATATATATATATATATATATAGATATATAGATATATATATATATATATATATATATATATATATATATATATATATATATATATATATATGTATATATATATATATATATATATATATATATATATATATATATATATATATATATATATATATATGTATATATATATATAAATATATATATATATATATATATATATATATATATACATGGTTACCTTACAACCACCTGCTCTATACAGGGTCTTTTTAAGTTGAAATATTTTGTGTAATACTTTATGGTACTCCCTACTCATTTGGAGCCACATAGAGCCGCTTGCGAGGACTTAAATTAAAGCTTAAAGACTCTAGTGGAATGGCATTTTTTTTATAACCTCACTAAACAATTATCTTTGTTTTCGAAAAACAAAAAATATTACTCCGTCGATTTTTTTTTAAAAGTCCCGATCGCGCGAGTTGCAACAGGTTTTGTTGGTGCAAAAATTCAAAATTCGCAAAAAAATCGCTTGAAAAAATCTAAAGAAATTCATACTTATTCCTCATAGCAAAAGAAAACTTTTTTGTTCCATAAACATGGATTTTAAAGTGCATTGCTTTCGAGAAAAAAATTCTGAATGCATTTGTTTCATTTTTTTTCGAAAGCAGCGTACTCCAGGACCCAGGTTTATAAGGAAAAAAGGATTTGTTATTCACTAAGGAATTTATTTGAATTTTTTTAGAATCATTCAAATAATTTTTCTAATTTTTTGGACAAACGAAAAAATCTAAAATTCAAAAATTTGCACTAAACCGGAAAATTCATTTGGAATAGTGAAATTAAAATCGTGTCTTTGTTATATTTATTTCTTATATTATTATTTATTATATGCAGATGGGCTTCTAAGCATTTTTTCCATAAAGTAGAACATGAGCAAGATCACGTCAAGTGGACCCCCCATTGTCCACTTAATTATCAAATTCAGGTATGAGTATTTTTTCATGAAGTATTCACTATAAACAATTAATCCCCAAAACAGTTTTTAAAAATTTTCATTTTAACAATTTTTTTTTTAATGAAAATTTTTATGACTTTTAGTTAAAAAATCGATAATTAAAAAGCTATTAGAGATATTCTAATGAAACTTTCAGGATTCATAGTTCAATACTTGTATTTTAATAAAATATATAGAAGATCAAATTATTTATTTATTTTCATATTGTTAATTAAGTTTTAATTTAACAAATGAAAACATCAATGACTTCTCCCTCAAAAAACGATTTTTTTTTTCGCGGTATTATGCATTAAACATCAAAGTAACAGAATCCGCAAATCTGACTGCTCGTGATTAGATTAAACAAAAAAAAATTATTTATGACGGGCGGTGAGCGCTGTCGGTATGGCGCGCTGCCGCGCGTCATTGACTTACCTTTCGATCTACTCAGTAATTATAAATAAGGAACAATACTTTATTTTTTAAATAAAAATAATGTTATTTAATGAATAATTTTATTTAAACACATTACATAAAATCAATTAATAAAATATTTTTTTATTGTTAAAAAACGAAGAAATTGAATAAGTTATAATTTAATTATAAATCTATCCGTATTGCGTTATTTTTTTTTAAAAACTTTATTTGTAATAACTTTAACGTCTTTGGAAAAAAGTTTGCACTCGAGTGATGTATTATTTAAAGCTTTGTAATAATGATACTGGCGTGTATTTTTAATTGTCCCAGATTGCTCATACCGTGATTTATATTTTTTTTCATGAGAGTCATGGTCTTGTTGAGAGCAAAAACCCAAATTAACTTTTTTAAATGAATTTTCAGCCCATTCAAACAATGAAAGCCCATTTGTAATGTGCTTATCATTATCCCGTTGAAGACTTGCGTGATAAGCTTGTCTTTTCACACTTCCTACCAAACCATCACATGCTCCTTTCCCGTGAGATGTAGCATAGAAGTTCCATTCCGCGTCAACATTAAAATCGTTTTTGTGGTTAGTTAAATTTGCAAAATTATACTTATTTTTGTACTGAGAAGCAGCTCCGTCCGAAAAATAGGAAATTTTTTTAATCTTATCTGCCTCGAACTTATTTTTTAAGAATTCAATCAATTTAGAATTAAAAAGGTGAACTGAACTCGCGTCGTGACTAACTTTTTCTGAAATTATAACATAGTTTTCATGTTTTATTTCTTCATTCTCTCTATAATACACTACGTAAGGGTGAATTGTAGCCTGGGTGTTAGTCCAATGATGAGATTGGATTGCGTCTTGTACAAAAAAAGTATAATTTTCAGAAAAATCAAGACAGACGATACATTCTCCATCCTCGACAGATTCCTTCTTTTCAGTAAAATATGATGCTTGAGATCTTGCAAGGAAATCATGTCTCAATAATTCAGGCCATTTTTGTTTTAAATCATTAAAAAAATCTTCTTTGTTTTTTCTTTTCTTCAACTATTTCAATCCTGTAAATTTCAAGCAGAGTAATTAAATTATAATATTTATAAAAAAAACGAATAACAAAAAACTGAACTTTTCCCTACCTGTTGGTACTTTTCCATTAGCTGTATGTAATTTCATTAACTTCATTATTATCAAGCAATATTTTTAATTTGTTTATAACATTATCAGTTCCTGGGCATTTAGTACAGTTTGAAAAATAGCACATTGATGTTGATTCTTGGCAAACAGAGCTTTTGATTAAATCATTCGAACTTTCCGATAAAATTATTCCCTTTTTTTTTTAGTTCATTTTTAATCCGTTCAACTGTAATTTGACATTTTGATGAATTTTACACACACACACACATTATGAGTCCCACTCTTGCCAGCAGATATATATTCACGTGGACGGAGATTTTGAAATTTTGTTAGTCCAATCTTCTCGTCGGGAAAAGCTTCAATGAATTTTTTATATAACTCATGAATATTATTATACAATAATAATCGTTTTTGTTTATGGACTTTATTTCCGTTTTCCATCACCGATACATAATCTTTAATCCCAGGCATTACGTGACTGACATCATCAGATAAATAAAAAGCTTTAATGCGCTCGATTGTTTCATTTTTTAGAGTTTTTCCCTTTTTAATTGTGGGCTGTGATGCGAATCCCCTTTCTTCCCTGATTTTTTTGGCCGTTTTAACCATTCGTTTGGAAACTTTAAATTCTCTCCTTATCATTTTTATCGACCAATCTAGAGGAAGCGTAATCAAAACTTGAATTTTCTCAGCCCTACAATTTTTACTATTAAAAGCAGATTTAAAATTATTAAGCAAGAGATCATTAGGATTAATTTCATTATTTATATTGTTATTATTATTCATCACTTTATTCATAACACTCTTTAAAGCTTTTTGACATTCCGTTGCATTTGATAGTCGCTTCACTTTGATTGGAGGTTCACCAATCTCCTATAACACTTTATTAACTGTATCAATTTCTAATTTGTTGTCGACAGGGTCACATTGGAAAGAAGGGTCTTTTTTTTTCATTATCTTCAATAACATAATTTGATGATTCAGGCTCATTGACATCAGAACATTTATTAACGGATAACTCACCAGGAATTTCAGGTTTTTGACCCAAATAAATAGCCCGTTCACACGAATTACACATATAATTCCCAATAAAATCTTTAAAATCATGAGCACGGTTTTTTGTAATTAAAACTAGATTCTTAATAATTTTTTTATGATTTTTTTTATTGAACGGATTACAGCATTTATTCACGCGACCCATGATAAATCAAAAACAAAATTATGAACACACCAATACAATTTAACACAAATTTGAAACAAACTAATTAAATTTAGATCAATAAAAACTGTTAAATACAAATTTATTAAACGAAAATTCTTGACTTTAAAATTTATTCACTGATGTGTTTATAAACGGATTTAACAAATGAACTAAAATGGCTTGTGATATTCGTTTGTTATTCACGTATATGTATAAAAATAATAAATGAAGAAAATAACCAAACGCAATTTTTTTTTTTAATCTAAAAATGGAGTAACGCTGGGTAACTAGTAAAGTTTACATTTTATTAATTGAAAATTGACAATATTGTTTAAGACCTAAAATAAATATAATTAGTACAGTTCGTAAAAAAGATAAGAAAAAAATAAAATAATAGAATATTGCTAAATTTTTGATATCTTCGTTTTTTTAACAAATAAAAAATATTTTATTAATTGATTTTATGTAATGTGTTTAAATAAAATTATTCATTAGATAACATTATTTTTATTTAAAAAATAAAGTATTTTTCCTTATTTATAATTACTGAGTAGATCGAAAGGTAAGTCAATAACGCGCGGCAGCGCGCCGGCCCTTACTGACAGCGCTCACCGCCCGTCGTAAATAATTTTTTTTTTGTTTAATCTAATCACGAGCAGTCAAATTTTTTTGCGGATTCTGTTACTTTGATGTTTAATGCATAATACCGAGAAAAAAAAAATTTCGTTTTCTGAGGGAGCAGTCATTGAAGTTTTCATTTGTTAACTTAAAACTTAATTAACAATATGAAAATAAATAAATAATTTGAACTTCTATATATTTTATTAAAGTACAAGTATTGAACTATGAATCCTGAAAGTTTCATTAGAATATCTCTAATAGCTTTTTAATTATCGATTTTTTAACTAAAAGTCATAAAAATTTTCATTAAAAAAAAATTGTTATTAAAATGAAAATTTTTAAAAACTGTTTTGGGGATTAATTGTTTATAGTGAATACTTCATGAAAAAATACTCATACCTGAATTTGATAATCAAGTGGAAAATGGGGGGTCCACTTGACGTGATCTTGCTCACACGCAAAAGTTCAGAGACATTTGCGCCCCAGATTTGACTCAGATAAACCAGGCACAGGAATTTTAAAAAATAATTCCTTAACATTTTTGACTGATGATATTCTTTTTATGAAAAGATATTCTATCGCCAGAAAACGAGCCAAGTTAATAGAAGTACCAGGAAGTGATAGATATATTTACGTACAACAATCTGAGCAATAATAATTTTAAGCAGATCCCAATTTTTTTTTCAGATTTAATCATTTACAATGTCTTTTAATTCCTATTATTATTATTATTATTATTATATTATTTATTACCGTATTGTTATTTTCTTTTTAATATTTGTTAAATTGTATTTATAAATGTTTCTGTTAATTTTCATAAAAATATATTATTAAACATAGTGCCGATTAAATTACACTTGGTGTATGTCACAGAAATAATTATATATCAATATATATATTACAGAAATTAAAAACTGGTAAACTTTGGTTCATTTAATGTAAAGGTAAAATAAGGTGGTACATAATTTTATTAATATTTGTTATTTATCTTAAAAATAAGAGACTTTTGTTATTTCTAGATTATAATATTGCCTTATATTTTGTACATACATACGAAACATTAATTTTATTTGAAATGAATTTATCTACCTATATGGACTAAATAGATGTTAATATATTCCTGTTTGATTCTCAATGCGAGACTTCATACATAAATAATACTGGATTTTCTTCGATTGAAAAAGAAAGAAGAGTTTATGCAAAGTATAAAGCAAAAGTATAAAGAGAAAAACTTGTAAAAACATAACAATACTTTTCTTTACACAAATATTTATAAAATATATGCGGTTTCGTCCTAAGAGCATTAGTGGACTCATCAGTAAGAAAAAATTTTTAATTTTTGCACCAATAAAACCTATTGTAACTCGCGATCGGGACTTCCAAAAAAATCCACGAAGGGTAATTTTGTTTTGTTTTTCGAAAACAAAGATAATAGTTTAGTGAAGTCATAAAAAAATGCCATTCCACCTCTTTTTCATTTTTAATGATTTTTTTGGGAAGCGGTCTCCTTTCGGGGACCTCTGCGCATGCCGAACATTTTATTTTCAAAATCGCCCAACGACTTTCGGAACTAGAGTCTTTAATCTTGAATTTAAGGCCTCCCAAGCGGCTCTACGTGGCTCCAAATTTTGGCTTGGTGGGGAGTCCAATTTAAAAGGAATGACCCATATATATATACCGTTCCTACCACTCGATGGCGTTCGTATAAATTTAAAAACGAGTTTCTACATTTTAAAAAATATGAATAAATATATTTGATGCTTACCTCTAAATTAGTTTATTTAATAAAATTGGATGCAAAATTGCAAAATTCCTTTTATTGCTAAAGAAATAAGGAAATATGGTGTCCCAAAAAAAAGGGGGATCCTGGAGAACTGGTATACGAATGATTGAGGTTATTTATTACCCTACCTGAGGTTTATTTAATGTCAAATTAGGTTCTAATAACTTCTATATCTATTTTTAATCAGTTGAAAACTTGGAGGATTATTTAAACTGTTAAATAATTAGGAAATTTTTACTGCATAAAAACAATGGAATTATTGCTTTGATCAATTAGTCCATAGCAACTAAATTTCCTAGGTCCATGGCCTCCTTATATTAAACTTTTTTCGGTGTTTCGGTGTTTTTCGAAAACAAAGATAATAGTTTAGTGAAGTCATAAAAAAATGCCATTCTTTTTCACTTTTAATGATTTTTTTGGGAAGCGGTCTCCTTTCGGGGACCTCTGCGCATGCAGAACATTTTATTTTCAAAATCGTCCAACGACTTTCAGAACTAGAGTCTTTAATCTTTAATTTAAGCCCTCCCAAGCGGCTCTACGTGGCTCCAAATTTTGGCTTGGTGGGGAGTCCAATTTAAAAGGAATAACCCATATATATATATATATATATATATATATATATATATATATATATATATATATATATATATATATATATATATATATATATATATATATATATATATATATATATATATATATATATATATATATATATAATATATATATATATATATATATATATATATATATATATATATATATATATATATATATATATATATATATATATATATATATATATATATATATATATATATATATATATATATATATATATATATTTATATATATATATATATATATATATATATATATATATATATATATATATATTTATATGTATATATATACATATATATATATATATATATATATATATATATATATATATATATATATATATATATTTATATATATATATATATATATATATATATATATATATATATATATATATACCAGGTGTACAAGTATGAAATGTGGATGTCAGACAACAGATGGTGCACCAATGCAGTTTGTGCTATAAAGTTTTGACACTGCACCATTTTTTGTTGTGTCATCAGCAAGTGTCAGACGCGCATGAGTGATAAATTGGAAAAGTGTGTGCATAGTGTTGTGTTGTTGTTTTCAATATGTCGAAATGTATACCGAACAAAGAACATTCGCGGACAAGTGTCAGACGCGCATGAGTGATAAATTGGAAAAGTGTGTGCATAGTGTTGTGTTGTTGTTTTCAATATGTCGAAATGTATACCGAACAAAGAACATTCGCGGACAGCATTAATTTTTTGTTTTTATTTGAAGAAAACTGCTGTTGAATCATACCGATTACTTCGAGAAGCTTATGGTGAACATGCTCCATCGCAAGATACGTGTGAACGATGGTTTCGGCATTTCAGAAGTAGAGACTTCGATGCTGCAGACAAGGAACTTGGAAAACCGCCAAAAAAATAGAAGATGTGGAATTGCAAGCATTCTTGGATGAAAATGATTCGCCAACACAATAACAACTCACCGAGCAATTGGGCGTTAGTCAACAAGCTGTTTCCAATCGGCTATGATAGATGGGAAAGATTCAGAAGACCGGTAGATGGGTACCACATGAGTTGAACGACAGGCAAAAGGAAAAGCGCAAAAACACGTGTGACATTTTGTTCGCTCGGTACAAAAGGAAGTCATTTTTACATCATATAGTTACAGGGGATGAAAAGTGGATTTATTTTGAGAATCCCTTGCGCAACAAATCATGGATAGACCCAGGCACACCATCCACATCAACCGCAAGACCGAATCGCTTTGGCAGAAAGACGATGCTCTGTGTTTGGTGGGACCAGAGGGGCGTGGTCTATTATGAACTGTTAAAACCTGGGGAAACGGTTAATACTAAACGTTACCAACAACAATTGACCGATTTGAACTGTTCGCTGCTTGAAAAAAGGCCAGAATACCGAAAAAGACGACACAAAGTCATTTTTCTTCATGACAATGCTCCATCACATACGACAAAACCAGTTCGCGGCACGTTGGAAGCACTCAGCTAGGAAGTTCTACCCCATGTGGCTTACTCATCAGACTTGGCTCCTTCCGATTACCACTTCTTTGCATCGATGGGTCACGCACTTGCTGAGCAGAGCTTTGGTTCGTACGAAGATGTGAAAAAATGGCTCGATGAATGGTTCGCAGCAAAAGAGGAAAATTTTTACTGGCGTGGTATTCACAAATTGCCCGAAAGATGGGAAAAATGTATACCAAGCGATGCAGCATACTTTGAATAGATTTCACAGAATTATTTTACATTGTAACACTTCCAATACGCTATCAAGCAAGAGTATCACATTAACTTTAACAGTTGCTGCAAATTGCTGAAATTTCAAACTTTGAATAACTATTAAACTAAGACATTATGTTTCTTGGAATAAGCCTTGCCAATTCGGAGTAAATCACGACTTTTTTTTCTACGCTTTCAAGAATTCAGAATTAGAACACTAACTGAGCTTGAGGGAGTACAAGTGAAGTAATTATACCTGACCGATATTGGTCAAACTATAATCCAGTATATAGATCGTTTTCACCTGTGATGCAAACCGTAACCCGTAAACTTTCGTTTACGGATATTGAAGATAGAAGCAAAAACTTTGATTTCTTTTGCATTGAGGGTATGATCTTTAGAGTGTTAATGTTCAGCTGCAATGTGTTTTTTAGATAACATACATATTTCTTGTACTTTAATTCTCGTTGATACTAATTATTCGGTTTGCTCTGTATACACTATACCATAAACACAACGGTGTCTAGTTTGTAATCGAGTTATTTTACTAGTATTTTCGTTATTTCCTACATTTAAGCTCAAACGTATAAGGGGTTCATGAAATAGGCATGCGGATTAGAGAAATGCTTCGTGTACATAATATTTTACCTTCTTTTCAAAGATCTTAGAATCAAAGAGTTTTCCTTTATTTTCAATTATTTTTTATGAAACATGTCAGAGGTTAATGGGTAGGAGAGAGAGTTGGAGGGTTAGTTTTTATATATCGTGTCGATCTTTTTAATGTAGTCTAGGCATTTTAAAATTTTTTCATTATTTTCAATCCCTTCTGGTAAAACATACAAAGTCCCCCTCTGGTAGTGTAATAACTACCAGAGGGATATAAGCGGTTACTTCGCATCTATCATAATATATGTCCTTTTTAGACATCTTTGAGTCGATGAATTTGAAAGTTGTATTATATTTTTATTGTTTATATATATATATATATATATATATATATATATATATATATATATATATATATATATCAATCGGTTTTATAACGTCTTCCGTCTTCCGATGCCTAATTTCCATTCCTCCCGGTTTCTCCATCCTCCTCCTCCTCCAGATCTCTCTCTAGTACTTCCTTGTTGATTCCTGCTCTCCAGCTTTGGCGTGGTCTTCCTCGCTTTCTCTTTCCATGAGGGTTCCAATTTAAAATCTTTTTAGGTAGTCGGTCTTGTGACATTCTCTGTACATGTCCGTAACATACTAACTGTTGGGTTCTGATTTCGTCCACTATATCGCACTTTATTTCTAAAGCTCGCCTCATCGTGTCATTTGGTATGCGGTCTTTTCTGGATTTTCTGGCTGCTCGTCTCCAGAAATCCATTTCTGTAGCTTTTAGTATTTTTTCTGTTATTTCCTTTAATGGCCACACCTGGGAGCTGTAAGTTATTATACTTTTCACTATTGAGTTTTAAATTCTCTTCTTATTTTCAATGGTTATGTTTTTGTCCCATAGTATACTATTAAGCATTGCAATCGCTTTTCTTCCTTGGATATCGAATATTGCTTCTTCCAGTGTTCCGTCCCTAGATATTCCCAAATACTTATAACTGGCACAGTGTTTGATGGTGTGTCCTGTGGCCAGTTTCAAGTCTTGCTGTTGTCCTGCGACGCACATGTACTCGGTCTTTTTAATATTGACTTCTAGGCCCCATTTTTCATATTCCTCCATAAGTTTTCGTGTCATGTATTTCATATCATCGATGTCCTGAGCGACTACTACTTGGTCATCTGCGAATGATAGCGTGTACAATGTAGTATCGTCATCCAGTGGTAATCCCATACTGCTGCATTTCCTTTTCCAGTTCTTCAGTGCACTCTCCAAATAGATTTTAAATAGCGTTGGGGATATACAGCAGCCCTGTTTGAGACCCCTTGTGACCGGGAACCCTGTTGTTATACCATATTTGGTTTTCACACTACTTCTTGCGTCTTGGTATAAGGATTTTACGGCTTTAATTATTTCGGTGCTTACATTACTCTGTTGTAGTGTTTCCCACAATCTCATTAGGGGCACGCTGTCGTAGGCCTTTTTTAAATCAACAAACAAGACATGGACTTCCTGATCAAATGCGGTTTTCTTTTCTAGGATTTGTGTCAGTGAGAAGAGATGGTCTATTGTGGATCTTCCTGCTCTAAAGCCTGCCTGTTCCTCAGCTTTTACGTCCGCGTATTCCGTTTCTATTCTATTTTTAAGTATTTTTTCCGTATATTCTGCTAATAGATCCTGTAACCGTTATTCCCCTATAGTTATCGCAATTATTTTTGTCTCCTTTCTTACGAATTGTTGATATGTATGATATTTTCCATTCCTCAGGTACTTCTGATGTGTTAATGCATCTTTGGAACAAGTTCCTCAAAGCGCTAAATAGCTTTTCAGTTCCGTATTTTACTATCTCTCCTGGGATGTTTCCTGGTCCTGGAGCTCAACCATTTTTTAGCGTTTTACATACTTTTTTAACCTCTGATGTTGTTATCCTTATTGGGGATCCTCGTATAACTATATTTGGGTTTCCATGTTGGGTACTTTTGAACTCTGGTCTATCTTCTGTTAGCATATTTGTAAAATATTGGTTCCATTTTTCTGGTGTTATTAGTGAGAAGATTTCTCTTTTCCGTTCTGTTCTCATATTTTTAAGAAGTCTCCAGCTTTCTGTGCTTTTTTTTCTTCCTCCTATGTGAGTGTTGAGTCTTGAGCATGTCTTTTCCCATTGGTTGTTCTTTTTGTCACTAATCATTTTGCGTACTCTAGCTTGGGATTCTTTGTATTTTACTTTGTCGTTTGTGCTCGTTGAACTTAAGTATTTGTGATAGCTTTTCCGTTTTTCTTCAATTTCGTATTTAATTTCTTCATCCCACAAATATGGTTTTTGCTGTTTTCCCCTTTTCTCTTGGTACCCTAATGCTTCCAGTGCGGCCGCGTGTAGGCATTCTTTTATATACTTATATTCTTCTTCTATATTAACAAATCCCGTCCGTTGTATCTTTTGGTCCAGTCTACTCTTGTATAGGTTTCTGATACTTTCATTGTGTAAGCTGTCTGTATTATATCTTATTGTTGTTTCACTTGTTGTGTGCTGTGTACTTGTATCTTCCAGTTTGCTTTCCCGTGTTGTTCGTGAGGTTATCTTTCCTTTCACGAGGTAATGGTCGCTGGCACATGAAGCCCCTCTTTGGACTCTTAGATCTAGGAAGTTTAATCTAGATCTCTGACGAATTATCATATAGTCGATAATACTTTTTAAATCTCTTGTTGTTTGTCTCCACGTATATTTATGAATATCCCTATGCTGGTAGTGTCCGTTTAATATTGTAAGGTTGTTTTGTTCACATATCTCTATAATTCTTCTTCCGTTGTCGTTAGTAACTTCTTCGCCATATTTTTCTACCACTTTATCGTGTTCTTTCCTTCCTATTCTTCCATTTAGATCACCCAAAAGAATATCTCTCTTGATGTTCCAATTTTGCGTATTTCCTCATTTAGTTGTTCAAAAAATGAATCCTTGTTATTAGCCAGATCGTCGTCGTTGACAGCGTATACCCCCAGTAAGATTGTGTTATTACCTAGTATTTTGAGATTCATCTTTATGATTCTTTCACTAATCGGTTCCAAGGTGGTTATGAATTTCCTCAGTTTTCTGTGTATTAGCATGGATACGCCTTGTTTTGCTCTTCTTTGGGCACTCCACTATAAAAGTGATCGTAATGCCCCCAACTTTCGGAGCCTTTTCCTTTCTTCTTTGTTTTCGTCAGCACTGCAATTTCGACTCGAAGATTTTCTAATTCATTTACAACTTCATTTACTTTCCTGGAGAGACTTTGTATGTTCCATGTACCACATATCGTTGTCCTTCTTCTTTGCTGTTTTCGTCTTCGTATATCCGTTCGATTCCGAGGCTTTGGATTAGGTTTTTTAGCAGAGGCTTTTTTTACATAGGGTAGGGAGCTGGCCTTATTGTTATTGACTGAAAAAATATGAGACAGAAATATCAGGTTTCAGTTGTAGATATCTCTGAAATTCTTCCTCTATCCAACATTTTCTTGCACTTAGTAACTTATCATCAAATATGTAGGCATTGGAGAGATTTTACAACTCTTATTTTTCACATGTCTTTATCCTTATCGTTATTTCAAGCATGCATGGTATTAACGCGAAAGAATTGCAAGATTAGGTTTCATCTTCTATAAACCTTTTTTCATTCGTTTCATGGTTATGCGCACCGATTATTAGTATTTGATGCGTCAACACAAGTTTCTAAATTAAAGTTGGGTCTAGCATGTTTTTATCAGCTCCTTCAATATTTCCAAGGTAATACGAATGTGCGATAAATAAAATTTCATTTGAAATTAGCACTACACAGCTCAATTATCTTAAAATTTTCAGCTGCTCCCAATGTTTCCTTCAAATACTGCTCCAGATCAGACACAGCTGCCTGCACAGAATCGTTTCCGACAAAAATAAAGACCCTTGGTGAAGAGGTGGCTGCTACAATTTTTACTATTGTGCACGGGTTCCCTCTGACCCAAAAAGTTATGCTGACCGGAGTTCTGATAAAGTTGTTCTTGTTGATTCATAATAGGACCTAGGGTTTCATTATTCTGCGCAGACATCAGTATCTGACTACGGCCTATTGATTCCGGTCTTCTAAGAGAATATATTTGCTGTTCCAAAGCCTCAAATCTTTTATTAAAATTAACGCAAACTGACTGGTAAACAGATTGGTGTAGTCGTTGTACCTATGGTTTAGGATTCGTGCTTGATCTGGAGGCATTTCAGGACTTGTAATTAACCTAACTAAGTCTGCATTTGTTTCTTTAATATTACTGGCGAAAATCGCCAAACTGTTCGATATATATAAAAAGAGCTAAAGAGAAGAAAAAAAGAGTTAGAGGGTTGCTCTGTATATATCATGTGATAGGTCTTTTTCAGGGTTCTTGGAGTCAAAGAATTATTTTTTATTATTTTCCGCTATTTACGAATAAACATATAGAGGGTTAAAGGGAGAAATTGGAAATGTTGCCTAATATATACATAGTTACGCATCCTTTTCAGAGTTCCTGGAGTAGATAAATCCCTCTCCCTCTCCCTCTCTCCTCTCCCTCTCCCTCTCCCTCTCCCTCTCCCTCTCCCTCTCCCTCTCCCTCTCCCTCTCCCTCTCCCTCTCCCTCTCCCTCTCCCTCTCCCTCTCCCTCTCCCTCTCCCTCTCCCTCTCCCCTCTCCCCTCTCCCTCTCCCTCTCCCTCTCCCTCTCCCTCTCCCTCTCCCTCTCCCTCTCCCTCTCCCTCTCCCTCTCCCTCTCCCTCTCCCTCTCCCTCTCCCCTCTCCCTCTCCCTCTCCCTCTCCCTCTCCCTCTCCCTCTCCCTCTCCCTCTCCCTCTCCCTCTCCCTCTCCCTCTCCCTCTCCCTCTCCTCTCTCCCTCTCCCTCTCCCTCTCCCCCCTCTCCCTCTCCCTCTCCCCTCCCTCTCCTCTCCCTCTCCCCCTCGGAAAAACAACTGTAAACTGCTCAGTCTACCAGAAGCCCACCCACACCAACAGATATTTAAACGCTGGCTCACACCACCATCCCTCCCAGATCCAATCGGTAGCCAACACCCTGTGTCGAGATCATACCGACTCACCGAACAAGACATGAGACAGCAAGAAATTACACAAATTACTAGGACACTCAAGTAAAACGGATATAAGGATCAACCCATACGGAGAGTATTAGAAAGGCAGCGCCATCCACACACAAGGAGAGAGACCTATTACCGTATGTGAAAGGAGTTACAGATACAAACCACAAAACACTCTGGCAAAGATCCTGGGTAACCCAAGGACTAGAGAAAACTGGAGAACAATGGAGTTTACAACATCCCATGGGGAGAGTGCGACAAATTGTACATAGGGCAAACAAACAGAAGAATCTCCACCCGAATCCAAGAACATAAAATAAATATGAAAAATAAACAAATAACTTCAGCTCTTTTTCAGCACCATCATGATACTGGTCACAACATTAATTTTGAGGGATCTAAACAAATAGCCTCGATTTCACATTACAAAACACACATAGTCAGAGAAGCCTTGGAAATCGAAAAGAATGGACATAAATAAGCGGGATGATGCACTGAATATCTCCACTACATGGAAGGGTCTACTAGCTAAACCAATGAATAACCAAAACATCGAAAAGGCAACAGTCAGCACAGCGCCGGAACCTGTAATTACCACTGATACGGGCACCCAGCCGGAAACACCGATGCTCAGACGAACACTTCCGATCCCCCATTAACTCTTGTTAGTTTTATTTGCAAATAAAAGATTATCATTTCATTTTTACTGTACTTTCTTAGTGGTTTGTATATCTAAGTAGGCAAAAAAAACAATCCCTACCATACTAGCGATAAGAATAGTGAACTTTAAATAACCTCTCTTATAAGTTCCTAAATAAATAAAAGCGTTATCCGTAATAAAGGTTTCTCTTATTTTGTTTCGATCCTGCGCAAGCTCCAAATGGTCGGCGCATGCTTCAAATAACGATATCAGTTGAGTATTTTGTATTTAATTTCTTCTCTTCACTATTGCGCAAGCTCCAAACGATGGAAGCATGCTTCAAATAAAGATAACAACAGTGGCCTACCAAAATAAGCATTGCAAAATCTCTTTTTAACACATCAATTTTTGTTGCTTAAAATAACCGATTTTTTAATACGAGAACGTCAAATTCAGTACTCATCTTCGAACTGAATATTAGCAAGGCAAGTACTGAGTAAATTACTTGAACAGTTTTTTTTTTTTCATTTCTGTTAATTTTCATCAAATCATTACTGTGGTATATATTAAAAACTATGGACGCTGATATATTTTTCGAACATTTCAGGTACCTATAACAGTTTGCATATTTGTCTGCGACATCACTAAACGAGAGAAGGATAAACTTACGGTCACATGTCTGAAAGTTAAAGAATATTTTGCAGAAAAATCCAAATACTATCAAGCAATGGAGTGTCTGTGTTTTAAAATCAGTTTATTGAAAATTGAATTCACTGCTGCTGGATTTTTTGTAATTGAGCGAGCAACATTAATTGGACTATTCAGTTGTTGTGCAACATATTTTATTACGTTTGTGAATATTTCTATCTAAAAATAATTCTCGTGCATGCAATTCCATGTTGAGTAGAAAAGTTTGATTAGTATATATGGTAAAAAAGATATGTTACAAAAACGCAAAAAAAAAATAATATAAAACTAAAATATTTTCATCTGCAGTTGAATACCTTGTTTAAGTAGTGCAAAATATTTTACAATATCGACAGTGGCGTAACCAGATTCAAGAGGCGGGGCATATGGTTACAAAGGACTTCTCTTGAAGGAAAAAAGATATAATTAAAACAGGAGCTACTTTCAGAGCAGTTGTCAAAAGACAAACAGGTGAGTCGTCAAGGAACATTCGGAGAGCGAAACCCCTTCATGAAAAAATTACCCTATTGCACTGAAACTGTAAAAGCTTAGACCCTTTTCTATACAGTGACATAAATATTGATTACACAGGGGAACAGCTGTTTTGGTGTCGAGGTTTTTTGAGCTGATTCTATATCAATTTGATGTCCTGAATTCAAATAACGTATTCATTTGTACCTAGGAGCTCAAATTTTTAAGATATACAATTTTAGAGAAATATAAGTTACGTTATTGTAACTTAAATCCGTAAGTGTAGTAAACAAAACTAGATACGAAATTTTTATTTTAGTTATACAAAATACAATATTATGTCGTACTTACAAAACAAAAAAAAAACATTGAAGAAATGAAATAGTCACTCAACACTTGGAAAGCTTCTTTTCCGCGACATTCTTGAATGTTTTTTTAAACAGTCCCTTTTTAAACTCCAGCAGTATTCTGCCATCATGTGCATGTCCCATTTTCCTTGGTAGCGGTCCTCCATAACTTTAATATCTTGGTGAAATCTTTCACCTTGTTCCTCACTCATGTCTCCTAAATTTTCTGGAAAACGGTCTAAGTGGCTGTGTAAATAGTGTATTTTAATACTCATATTGCACCCTAAGGATTTGAAACTATTAAGCATCTTGTTAACCATTTCAACATAGTTTTGAGCTTTATGTTTGCCTAGAAAATTTTCTACAACTGCAACAAATGATGTCCAAGCTTCTCGTTCAACTTGATTCATTGAATTTATGAAGGCAGGATCCTTAATTAATTGTCTTATTTGTGGGCCGTCAAATATCCCTGCTTTGAGTTTTTCTGTGCTCAACTGATGCATTTTTACCCCTATATATGCAAAACAAGACCCATTCTTATCAAGAGCCTTTACAAATTGCTTCATTAAGCCCAACTTTATATGTAACGGAGGAAGTATGATTTTTTCTCTTTCAACCAAAGCGTTGTTAATGACATTCTTTTCCCCAACGTCCATGTTTTCTCTCTGAGGCCAATCTTTTCTAACCCAGTGGTGTGTTTTGTCCCTACTATCCCAGAGGCACAAGAAACACGGATATTTCGTGTAATCACTTTGCTGCCCAAGAAGAAAGTTTACCATTTTTAAGTCTACACAAATCATCCATTGATGTTCGTAATACTTTATCTTCTGCAAGACCAAAGCTATAGTATTATATTCTTCTTTCAGTTTCGTTGAGTGAGCTAGTGGTATTGAACCATATTTATTCCCATTATGTAGAAGGACACATTTTAAACTTCGCTTCGAACTGTCAATAAATAGGCGCCAATCATCTGGAATATATTCAGAAAGTCCCATTTCTTTCATGAGTCCCCTAATTTCGTGACAAAATACAAGATTGTCTTCTTGAGAAAAGAATGGTAGCAGATCTTTTTCTCTTGTACGGTAAAAGGTAATTTTGGTTCCTTGTTCCAGTAAATTTTTGTCGTTCAACCTAGAAGCCAGTACTTCAGAAGCTTTTTTCGATAAATTGAGATCCCTGGTGAGATCATTTAATTCATTTTGATTGAAGCGTTGAGGAACTGATGACGTCCCCTCATAGTCACTGTTAGTTTCATTAGCATCAGAACTTTTATTAGCATCAGAAGAGCGATCAGAGGGAAAATATTCGTCATCAGAGATATGTGGTAGCTGATGAAATGTTGGAATCGGTATTTCATCTGAGTGCGGGATAGGGCGTATTGCCGAGTCTAAATTGGGATAAGTCCACTTACTGCGGTTATTTCGATTGATTCCATTAGTATTTACTAAACAGAAATAACAATCATTGAAGTGGTTTTTTGGTTCTCTCCAAACCATTGGTACGCCGAATTTTAGACATTTTCTTTTCCCGGTAGTCCACTGCCGTAAATGCTCTGTACAAGTTTTACATACGAGATGCGGGGCCCACGTTTTGTCCTGATCACCAAGCTTAACTCCAAAGTATCCAAGATACGCTCGCTTTACAAAGTCAGTAATAGTTTATCTGTTTTGTTGAAACATGTATTCTCCGCATATATAGCAAAACACATCAGGTTGATTTACACAACTTCTTCTTGAACTGGAACCTGAACTCATTTTAATTCTGTTCAATAACACAAAAACACTCTTTTCTTAACATAAAATAACACGCCGAATTCGATCTACTCTCATTAGTAAGAACGCACAAACTGACGAGACTTACCCGAGTTAGGTGATTAAAAGGGTCAGTTCAGGTACCTGATAGGCAATGGTTCCACTATTTATAGATTTACCTGGAATTTACTCAATTACAGACTGACAATAAAACCATTGTACCTACATTAATTAATATATAATAATTTTAGAACTCTCATAAATGAATATACTGAATAAAAACCACATTGGTAGATAAGTTGATGTATCTAAAAAAGTAGAGCTGATAGAGAAAAACGGATTGCATGTATAGATTTAGCGTCCCAAATATAGTTAAAATCAGCTCTAAAATCCCAGGCACCAAAACAAAAATATTTTTTTGTTGCCCTGTGTTATCGGAGGAAGAAGGCTTTTTTCTTAAAAGAACTTCTAGCTATAGTGAAACTCCAATAACTTGACACTCAATTTAAAAATTAGTAATCAGTGGAAAATAATAATAAATAACCGGTCAAGTGCAAGTTGAACTTGCGCAATGAGTGTTCCGTACGTTGATTGCTTTTAAAATAAAAAAATTTTTTTACAGAGGTATAAAATGATCAGTGACTTCACAAAATACACCCCAAATGAGTTTTCAACAAAGTTTGTTTCCAATCTTTACTGAAATCTGATGACCTTGAAATTTTTGTTTTTTTTTTATATGCCATATAAATTATTAAAGGTAATGCACTCGTGATAATTTTCGCTCAATTTACACCCCGTGGAGAATATTCCAAAATTTGTTCGAAATTTTTTGATAAGTACTTTTCGAGATAAGGCCCGGGACAGCGATTTTTCGCGAATTTTTAAAAATAATACAAAGAAAAGTGCGTGCAAGTATAATATTATATATATATTTTTTACTCGTGTTTTCACAAGCTTTCATTTGACACCACACTCGATGACCTAGTAAAAAATTTTTTTTTTCACTTCCGACTTCACCCCCCAAAACTAACCCATTAAGTAAAAATTTAATTCTCAAAACTACATGGCTCTGATGAGGCCATCAATTCCTATATTATTACCAAATTTCACCTTTCTATGTCAAATAGATTCGGAGAAAATCGGGTGTGACAGACAGACAGACAGACAGACAGACACCGAAGTGAACTTATAAGTGTTCCGTACGGAACACTAAAAATGAGTTTTGTCTGTTTTCTAGATTCATACGGATTTAGGATATATGTACCTTCCCCCTCTCCCATTTCCCTCTTGGCTACGCCACAGACGCCCAAATTAACTTTTTAAATTTAGTTCTAGTCAGTCGACAAAGTTATTTTTAATACCTTCATTACTAACGACGGTGTGCCCCAAGGCTCCATTTTACATTCTACTGTCTTTCTCCTTTATATTAACGATCTCTTAGAAAGAACCAGGAATCCAGTTTACACCTTTACCGATGACAGTACGCTTATTTCTTCATTTACTTTGGATGCTTGAACATCGGCTACTCATATAAATATTCGTAGTCAGCAGAAAATCGTTCAACAGCAAGACCTGGAAGAAATTTTACCTTGGCGAGACAGTATCCTAGTAGAGTTGTACCCCCGTTCTCTTCCTGATTTTTTTTTTTATGGGTCTAGCACACGTGCTACAGGGAAGTCCCTAAAGCGCTACAGGAGCGACACGTGTGCGGAGAAAGCGATTCACGTTGTTCTTAAATCGCTGTAAGTTGTACTCGGTGGGAAACACAGTCCTGGGCAAATTATTCCAAAGGGATGATGTTCTCCATATAAATGACTGCTTGAAAAGCGTCGTACGAGGAGTAACAAGCTGAACCTCATACGGATGTGAAGTATTAGCGCGACGTGTATTTCTAACATGCACCGCTCTGGGTGGAATTAAGCGGGCCACATCCTTCGAACACTTTCCATGAAAATACTTGTAGAATAGGCTCAAGTCGCCAACCGTTCTTCGATGTTCCAGCGAATCAAGGCCACCTGTCAGTTCCGGGTCTCCAATCAGCTGAACAGCTCTTCTCTGAACAGAATCCAACAAATGCAGTGTATGTTTGGGAGCGGAGCCCCAAACATGAGAGCAGTATTCCATAGTTGGTCGAATTTGAGCTTTCTAAAGAATTAACAGTTGTTGTGAAGTGTAAAGCTTTCTGGTTCGAAATAATATTCCCAACTTCTGAGAAGCTCTCCTTGTTATGCCTGCAACATGTTCATGCCAGGACATATTTGCTTCCAAATTAACGCCCAACAATTTGAGTGACGATGTTAGGGGAATGGAGTGCCCCGACATAACTATGTCGGGTTCAGCAACGTTAACTTTTTTCGAAAAAACGGCCGCCTGGGTTTTTGTAGCGTTAAATTCCACTTGGTTACTGTCACCCCAAGATAGAATTTCTTCCAGGTCTTTGTTAAGTTGAATGACTTCCTGCTGTCTGCGGATATTCGTCTGAGTAGCCGATGTCCGAGCGTTCAAAGTGAATGAAGAGATAAGTGTACTGTCATCTACAAAGCTGTAGATTGGATTCTCGGTCTTTTCCAGCAGATCGTTAATATAAATGATAAAGAGAGTAGGAGACAGTATGGAGCCTTGGGGTACACCGGCGTTGATAGTGAAGGTGTTGGAAAGAAATCCGTCGACTGCCACTCGCAAAGAACGCTCTCTGAGGAAACATGAGAGCCACAAACAGAACTTTTCAGAGATCCATAAGAACGTAGCTTAGCCAACAGCCCACCGTGCCAAACACGGTCGAATGCCTTGGATATGTCAAGAGCAACCGCTCGAGATTCTCCAAAGTGTTCAATTGCGTTATTCCAAACATGTGTTACATAAGTCAGGAGATATTCTGTTGATCTATTTTTACGAAAACCATATTGGTGATCGCTAATAATGTTGAATCCTTCAAGATATTTTAGAAGATGCTGATTGATAGCCTTTTCCATGACTTTCGATATTATTGAAAGCAGTGCGATTGGTCGGTAGTTATTTGGCAAAGTCTTCTTGCCTTTTTTAGGTATTGGCTGAACTGTGGCACATTTCCAGCAGGAAGGAAATATTCCCTTTCTGTAAGATAGGTTGAAAAGTCTACAGAAAACTGGTGTTAGTTCCCTCGCACAGTTTTTGAGAACTACGGCAGGTATTCCGTCAGCACCAGAAGCCTTTTTGGTGTCTAGCTTCATCAAAATACGTTTTATGATACGCTGCCTGAAGACAATATCGGGCATCCTTGACTGCACTATGGGAATATTAGGTGGTGCTTTTCCTTGGAAATCGACAGTAGAATGTGAAGCAAAGAATTCAGCCAACAAGTTCGCTTTCTCAACAGCTGTCTTTGCAATAGAATTATCTGGCCGTGTGAGTGGTGGTATGGTGGATTTGGTGAAATCTTGACTAATTGCCTTAGCGACTGACCAAAAGGACTTGGAATTGTTGGGACAAGCGAGAAGTTTGTTTCTAATCCGTTGATTGTGTGCCTCCTTGGTTTCGTCGATAATTTCTTTGCATCTGTTCCTGGCACGAACAAAGGTGTTACGATTTATGGTGTTTTTCACGCCAATGTCGGTATGCAAGATGTTTAGAAGCAACAGCTTCTTTGCATTTTCCGTCAAACCAAGGCTTGCCGTTGGAAGGGCATTTCTTCGAAAAAGGGATGTGATTCGGGTTGTGATCTCTAAGAGTAACCTCTCCATCTTTCGTTGCAGGATATACATATTTTATTGATGTTTTTCTTCGTCATTGTGAGAGAACGGGAAGTATGAAGGTGTCAAATACTTTTCTTTTTATACACATAGGAAGGTTAGATTTGAATACATAGGCCAGTTTGCCATATGCAGCCCAGAAGAGACCTATTCTGATTTCATGTCCCAGGTATTTAAATTAGTGCACTTGCTCGATCTCGGCGTTATTTAGTTTTATAGTGTCGCTTAACACAAAATTTGTCATAAACTGGGTCTTGGATAGATTGATTTTTAAACCAACTTTTCCTGAAGCTTCCTTAAACATTTATTGATTGTAGAATAATTTCTAGAAGTGTTACGAAAGCTTTAGAGAGAGTGTATCACCCTGATGCACGCCTCTTTTCATTCGAAATTTGCTGGTGAATTGGTTAGTTTGTGTTTTAAACATGAGCGGTGGCATTTTCATATATTTATTTAATTACATTGGAATACCGATGATTAATACGATACTCAGCAAGCGCTTCCAAAAGTCTCTGCTGATTTACAAAATCGAAAGCCTTTTCGAAGTCCACAAATATGAACGCAAGAGGCTTATTATATTTTATACATTTTAATTCTGTACCAAGCTCAAATTCGACCAGCGACGGAATACTGCTCCCATGTTTGGGGCTCAGCTCTCAAACATACACTGCATTTGTTGGATCTTATTTAGAAGAGAGCTGTTCACCCGATTGAAGACTCAGAACCTACCAGAAATCTTGATACCATGGATTACACTGGTCAACACAAGTCTTGTTTCCTTTATTTTTTTTCTGTTATTGGGTATTTCTATGGCCCTGACTATGAAAAAAAAATACTGGGAGATTGCTAACAGCTTTACCTTTTGAAATATACAGTTTTATTATTTTGCCAAAAAAATACAAAAAATAATACATTATGTTAACAAAATTTCTATTGAACACTAGCAAATGATCTTTTATAAGATTTCCTTGAATGAACGACTTTAGGTAGATCTCGTTGCAAACTCCAGCAGTAGTCTGCCATCATATGTGAGTCCCACCGCCCCTGATAACGCTCTTCCATTGTCCGAAGATCCTGATGAAATCTTTCACCCTGCTCCTCACTAAAATCACGCAGATTTTGTGGAAATCGGTCTAAATGCGAGTGCAGGAAGTGGATTTTTATGCTCATGTTGCACCCTAGCTCTTGCAAGTTCGATAGCATGCACTCAACAAGCTCGACATAGTCGTCAGATTTCTTTTTGCCTAGGAAGCTACTCATAACCAAAACGAATTCCAACCTTTGGATTCAACTTCATTCATTGATTTGACAAAATTAGGATCTTTCACGAGTTGCCTAATCTGTGGCCCATCAAAAATACCAGCTTTCAATTTTTCTGAACTTAATTCTGGAAACTTGCGTGAAAGAAAATTAAAACATTCGCCACTTTTGTCAAGCGCCTTCACAAACTCTTTCATTATGCCGAGTTTAATATGAAGTGGTGGAAATATGATGCGGTCTCGGCTAACTAAAAGCACGTTTATAACATTTTTTGTACCAACTTTTAGCTCTTCCCGCACTGGCCAAACTTTTTCTGACCAATGGTGTTGTTTGTCACGACTATCCCAGAGACACTTGAAACAAGGGAACTTTGTGTACCCCCCTTGTTGACCTAAAAGAAAGTTAACCATTTTCAGATCAACACAAATGACCCATTTGTGGTCTTGATACTTAATTTTTTCCATAACCTTAGAAACATTTACGTATTCTTCTTTTAAAGTCGTCGAATATGCAATAGGTATAGATCCATACTTGTTACCGTTATGAAGCAAAACACACTTTAAACTTCTTTTGCTGCTGTCTATGAAAAGACGCCAATCACTAGGTTGGTACTGTTTTAATCCCATCTGCTGCAAAATACCACCAACATCGTTACAAAAAACTAAATCCTTCTCTTGAGAAAAATACGGTAACAGGTTTTTTTCTCGGGTACGATAAAATGTAATGTTGGTTTCCGGAGTAAGCAAATTTTTTTCTTTTAAACGAGATGCTAAAATTTCAGAAGCTTCTTTTGGTAAGTTCAGATCTCTTACTAAGTCATTTAGTTCTTTCTGATTAAATGGTTGAGGTTCTGAAAGGCTACATTTGTAGTCTGAATCAGAATCTTCACTTGATGTATTTCGTTCGGGTTCACAGAGATTTGGATCATCAGAAGATTTAGATGTGCTGGGTTGTAGCTCTTGTGATTTTAATTGAGGTCGTTGAGCAGAAGATAAGTTAGGATAAGACCACTTATTTCGATTTCCAGGGTTAATTCCGTTTATTTTCACAACGCAGAAGTAGCAATCGTCATGATGGTTTCGAGGTTCTCGCCAAATCATGGGTGTTACGAACATTATTACATCCCTTTTTCCGCTGAACCATAACCGTAGACATACCACACATTTCTGGCATACAATATGAGGAACCCATGGCTTGTCCTGATTACACAATTTTATTTTAAAGTATTGATGATACGCAGTTTTCACAAAGTCCGATATAGGTTTTCGATATTTTGCAAATATATATTCACCACAAATATAGCAAAAACAATCGGGATTAAGCACACAACATCTTCTTGACTAAGTCATATCTAAAACAACAACAAAATATATTTTAGTGTCCAATAAAAAACGAAAATCTAAGTAAAAATAGTAAATGAGGGTAGTTAGCTATAACTCAAAAACAAAAGCTGTTAGAGAAAAAATGTTGCCATATTTAAAAAATACGCGTCAATTTGAGATAGAAAACAAAAAAAAATCACAGGAAACAAGCAATTTTCTTTTTTTTGTTGACCAGTGTTATCGACGAACGGTTAGCGAATTGAGTCTATTCTACAAGTATTTTCATGGAAAGTGTTTCATTCCTCCCAGAACGGTGGATGCTGTATCAGATTCAGCTTACCACCACTCCTTGTACAACCTAATTCAAGCAATCTTTTATATGAAGAACATCATGTTTGGAATGGTTTGTCCAGGACTATGTTTCCCATCGAGTATAATTTAAAGCAATTCAAACAATTGGAATAACAGAAATATTGTTACTTTCTCTCTACAAGATAGTAATCCGTTTTAAAGATCTGTCCGAATTTAACTTCAAGTAATATTATTTAACATCTTTCTACATGTTCTTATCACTAGTCTACTTATGCCTAAATTTGGGTTATTTTTTAAAATTATTTTTTACTACTTTCACATATTTTTATTATCTTTATTACATGAAGCCAGTGTACATGGGAAGCCGTTAGGCTGGAAAATGTTTTATCTGGATGACCGTAAAGAGATTGTGTCCACTTCTCAGGATATAAAATCCGGGGCTTTAACATTAAACTTTGGCGTATTACAAGGCAGTATTTTGGGACTCTTACTCTTCATAATATATGTGTATAACTTGAACAGGAAATTCTTACAGATAAAAAGTAAATTAATTAATTATATTTCTGACAGGAACTCATTTTGAGGGGCAAGTGATCTTCTTCAGGGGTTCTTGGGGTAAGTGTGAGATTAGTTATACTTTAATAAACTCGCTATAAATGAGAAAAATACTCGACCTATAGTTACTATAGCTCTTTGTCAGAAATTCATATAACTACACAATAACCTTTATTGGAACGAAAAAATTTTAAATTTAAATCCGAACAGAAATATTTAATTTGTGGGTTCAATTCTAGGATTGTATAACAAAATACACAAACCAATTCATATATACAATATGATAAGAGTTCTTTCACAGCTGTTGGATAAAAATATTTGAAAGCAGTTCTCCTTTTGTTTCTAATTTTTACAGTCTTATAAAATACTACGATATATCTTGGGGTCACTCTTACAAATTATCTGAAATATTTCCAATTCAAAATGGAGCATTTAGAACAAGAACTTAGCTAAAAACTATTCGGAATCTTGTAGAGGGTATTTTAAAGAAAATAAGTTACTTGAAATATATTTATATATTCTGTTCCTTAATGTATTTGAAGGAAAAACTCATCAACTTCACAATTTTCATAGCTATGAAACTAAATGCAAGTGATTATAATTTTCCCCCACATAACTCATTGTTATAGAGAGGGCCTCTCTATCAACGCGTTAAATTTTATAATAATATAACTTACAAAGAGAAAATTTTTGACTTACCTGAAACTAAATTACTCAATTGAGTGTAAGTTTTACACTCAATGCAGCAAAACTAAAAAATTTTCTCGTAAAGTTGAACACGATCTTTAGATTTATAAATGTACTAGCCGTGCTCGCGGCTCCGCTCGCGTGGACTTGATTCACTATTACCGTAATTGCTTATTCCTCATATTATCCTACGGAATAAAATATATCCTATAACCTGGCCAGAGAACATATGTATGAATTTAAAAAAAAAACACACGTAAATCGAATAGGTGGTTCTCGAGTCATAAGTCATAAACTCCTGGACAAAATTAACGCAACAATCTGAAAATTAATTTATCTTTTTCTTATGTCAGTTTTAAAGTTTATCGAGTATTTGAATAGTAGGCTATGCATATTTTGTTTCGTTCTTCATGACAGGAATCAAAACAATTCGTTTAGATTTACAGTTTTAAAGAATTTTTTAGAAGATAAACAATTTTCTGTAATAATGCGATAGATTTTCTTTAAAAGTAAGCTTATAAATTGTTCCATTTTTCAAAGTAATACGTTTTTCGGGTAGACTGTTCTATTTTTGACCCCGAAGAATTAGAAAAATGAATCGAACAAGGAATTAAACTGAACACGAGGTAGTGCGAGAGTTGGAAGACGGTTAAATGAAGCTGGATTAAACAGTAGGAGGCCAGCCACTGCGCCCTTGCCTACTAGAGAGAACAGAGTTGCCAAGTTACGTTTTGCTCGAAATCACGAAAACTGGTCTGTGGATGATTGGAAACAAGTTTTCTTCACAGATGAAACTAGGGTTAGTCTAAAACATCCAGATGGTCGTGAGCAAGTATGGCGAAGACCAGGAGAGAAATTTGCTTCTTGCAATATCTCTGCAAGGATTCCATTTGGCGGTGGCTCTGTTATGTTCTGGGGTGGCATCTGCTTTGATGCTCGCACAGAGTTAGTGCCTATCCGTACGAGATCCATGAATGCTGACTACTATCTTGAGAATATCGTAATAGAACATGTGATCCCTTTCGGTCATTTTGTGGGGCCCAATTTCCTGTTTATGCAAGACAACGCTCGACCTCATGTGGCTAGGGAGGTACTCGATTATCTTAATCAAGTTGATATACCGATTATGCAATGACCACCAAAAAGCCCGGATCTGAATCCGATAGAACATGTATGGGATCACCTTAAGAAAAATGTGAAACGTCATATACCTGCACCTAAAAATCTAAGGTAACTTGAAAATGCAGTTATCACAGAATGGGAGCAAATTCCTCAAGATTTTATCCAAAATTTAATTAGAAGCATGCCTAGGCGCATAAACGCTGTCATCCGAAGTAGAGGAGGCAACACACGATACTAGTGTCCCAGTTACACCATTAATTTTGCTACTAGTGTCTCAGTTTATTTTTTTCATTATTACATAATTTCAACGATTTTGTTATTAGGTCTTAAAAAATAATTTTAATTCGAATCTTATAGAGAAATTTGGTAGCTAATTCATTTTTAAAGTATCCGAATAAGTTTTTTCTAACTTTTAGTGTAACCAATGTTCATAACAAATTGTTAAAATTAATTCATTATAGAGATTTGTATGATTTAATATATTGTTGCGTTAATTTTGTCCAGGAGTGTATGTCTGAATTAAAAAAAAAAATAAATGTAAATCGGATAAGTGGTTCGCGCACTAACGGACAGACAGACAGACAGAGAGACGTTGCATTTTATATATATTTATATTCTTAATTACATGATATTGTTCCATATTTAATGGTTTAGGCAGCGAATTAATTAACTATTAGAGTCACTGCTTATTCCTTATGTTACCTAACATAATAAAATATATCCTATAACCTGGCCAGAGTGGCATCGAGTGATAAGCATACTAACGGACAGACAGACAGAGAGATATTTTATATATATTATAGAGTATAGATAACCTGGCCAGAGAACATATGTATAAATTAAAAAAAAAAAAACACGTAAATCGGATAAGTGGTTCTCGAGTGATAAGGGGAATAATTTGCCCAGGACTGTGTTTCCCACCGAGTACAATTTACAGCGATTCAAGAACAACGCGAATCGCTTTTTCCGCACATGTGTCGCTTCTGTAGCGCTTTAGGGACCTCCCTGCAGCACGTGTGCTATACCCATAAAAAAAAGCGCACTAACTGAAAAAAAGACAGGCAGACAAAGAGGCGTTGATTTTATATATATTATAGATTATATATAACCTGGCTAGAGGACATATGTATGAATTAAAGAAAACACGTAAATCGGATAAGTGGTTCTCGAGTGATAAGTGCACTAATGGATAGACAGACAAAGAGACGTTCCATTTTATATATATATTATATCTTCTGCAACATGATATCGTTTTATATTTAATAGTTCAGGCGGTATATTGCAGAAGAACGCGCTAGCAGCAAACTTGTTTCCGACTTGATTCACTATTATCGTCACTGCTTATTTCTTATATTACCTAACGTAATAAAATATATCCTATATCCTGGCCAGAGAACATAAGTGGTCTTCGAGTGATAAGCGCACTAACGGACAGACAGACAGGCAGACAGACAGACCAAGAGACGTTGTATTTTATATATATTATAGATTAGAGATAACCTCGCAAGAGAACATAGATATGAATTAAGAAAAAACCGGATAAGTGGTTCTCGAGTGATAAGTGCATTAACGGACAGACAGACAGACAAACAGAGAGACACTGCATTTTGTATATATTATTATCCTTTGTTACATGATATTGTTTCATATGTAAAGGTTTAGGCAGTGTATTGCAAGAGAACGGGCTAGCGGCAAACTTTTTTTCGACTTGATTCACTATTATCGTCACTGCTTATTTCTTAGGTCACCTAACGTAATAAAATATATCCTATAACCTAGCCAGAGAACAAATGTATGTTTAAAAAAAGCATGTAAATCGGATAAGTGGTTCTCCAGTGATAAGCGCACTAACGGACAGATAGACAGACAGAGAGACGTTGCATTTTATATATATTATAGATCAGAGGTTCCCAAACTTTTTTTTCTCGTAGACCACTTTCAAAATTCTACTGGTTTCGGTGGACCCCCTGCTGCTACATTTTTACCATATTCCCAAAACTCGTCAAAAAATGTGAAGATTAGATCTAACGATGGAAATTTGCGTCGTGGCTGAGTTCCAACCCTAAATTCGGAGTGGTAAAAATAAAAAGAAAAATAATATATTTTCTTGTGTTCTATTTATTAAAATTAGAATCTTAAAGCTTCAAAATCCTTTTTTTTAAAGGCTCAATACGACCATTTTTCACTGAAATACAGCCTGTCAAAAATCACCGAAAAATTTGGAATTTCTTTTGCTCCCTTAATTTTTTTGAGTAGTGTATTATCTGCCTAAATTGATAGGTAAAGCCAAGCCAACATTTTTGTTCTTTACTATCGAAACCAGATAAATTTTCGTAGACCCCCACTTACAACTTGTGAACCCCCATTTTTTTTCACGCCAACAGAGACCCCCGTCGAGTCTCCCGTGGACCCCTGGGGGTCCACCTGAACCACTTTGGGAATCACTGTTATAAATTAAAGATGTTGCGTAGACCTACACAGTCAAATTATATAATTAAATCTTTACTTTAAATGTCTTAGAAGTATACAGATCGGCTATATAATGAAATGAATATTCACTTTAAGCTCTTTTATGACTACTCTGCATATTCAAAAATAAATTTAAATTGTGCCTTTTTAAGAACATTACACAATCTCGTGAAACTCTTTCTTATTTTTATTGTTACGAAGTGTGTAATCTTCTCCATACTTTTACGACAAATTGTATATTATCTAAACACATTACCACCCATCCATAAGTTACCCTTTACAAGTTTATTATCGTCATAATTTGTTTATAATCGATTGTTTAATATAAAAATAGACATTGTTTATACAACCTAAGCAGTATTAACACTGTACAAATTGTGGAGTAAAGTAATGAATTTATGAGCGTTCTTTATAAAGAGTGTCTCAACAAGAGATTTCATTTTAAATTATTGGAAAAATATTTTTATTTTTTAAATTTTCGGGATATTTTTATTTAAATCCAAAGTACAAACTATGCGATTAACGATGGAATACAATATTTGTCAAATGGCTCTTTTTACAGGTATAGAAGTTTGGTTCATGATTTTTCACAAATTTTCATTAGTTGATGAATCAAGAGAAGAATTTGGTGTATCTTTTTTAAAAATTTTCCATTGTTTAAGAAATTTTGGCCATTGAAAGATGTATTTAAAAATGCTAAATAATATTCAATTTTTTTTTCCATTTTATCAGTTTATTTAATTGTAATTTAAAATCACATAGACAGAATATAAAATAAATGGAATAAAATATTACAATTTATTTTACTGTTATGATGTAATTTGACCATAGAGAAAAGCCTTCTTTTTTCTTAGTCATTTATGGGCAAAAGCTTTCTTTTCTCCCAAAGATTTATCGTCCTTTAATTAAATAATGAAGTACTTCCATTCATTATAAATATCTAGCCCAGTCGCCAGGGGTTTTGAGCTCTTATTAAATATTAACAGACTGCATTTTGGCATACAGGTAGTGTTTTGAACGTAGAATACGATAAAAAATAGTTTGCTAAAGTTTGATGTACGCTAAACCCACAAAATCCTAAATAAAACAAAAAATTCAGTTTTTCGGTAATATCTCGAAAAATAAAAAGATATCGAAAAACTAATAGCACCACGTGAAAGAGCGGGAAATTTTACAAAAAAATAATATATAGAGTTTTTTCCAGATTTTTTTTATTAGCATAATAATTTATTAAAAATTCGGTGATTTAAAAAGTGTAGCCTCCCAAACAGGTTAATTTGAAATTCTACCCGCACCGCTCGAAGGTTAATCCGTATTACTTGTTTTCAGGGTGTAAAAAAAAAAAACAAAAAGCCAGCTTTTTAAAGAGGGGGCTTTCAGCTTTCCGATGATACTAATAGTTTTTATTTTTGTTGCTTTATAATTTGTAAAACTTAAAACGAGAGTAAATTACAAGTATTTAATAAAATATAGTATTGAAGAAAAAAAGTCTTTGTGCATATATCATTATTATACCTCAAGTTTCAATATGAGGATAATTAAAAATACCTAAATTGAGTTTTAAAATATGAAAATTTGCTTGCTGTAGGTCCAGCAATTTTACGTTCAAATTAGTTTTTTTTAGTTACAGGTAAAAGTATACTTGATATTAGAAATTAATTAAAAACTTCCTCTTTTTTGTAATTTTGCTCTTAAAAAGGTATTCATGATGAATGTATTTTTTGCTTATTATTAAAAATACAACTTAAAATTAAAAAATATATATTTAAAAGTTGTACATGAAAAATAAAAGATAAAAGTCTGAAGTATTTACATTTCATTTAAACATCCAGTTGCAAAGAAAACAGTTACTGAAAACACAAAAATCCTAAATTTCTCGAAGGAATTTTGGTAATGGCGATCGGAGAAGAAACGCGTGCTCAGCGCCACCAGTCCGATCTGTTATCTGTCATCTGTGCAACGCTTACATAGTTTGTATACTTGTAATTATATATTTATATATATATATATATATATATATATATATATATATATATATATATATATATATATATATATATATATATATGTATATTTATATTATATATATATATATATATATATATATATACGAGGCTGGTTTGAAAAGTCCGTGCAAAAATAAAAACTACTTATGTGTTTGGGGTAAACCTATTTTATTTTTTCGACCTCTCCTTTTAGGCTTATACACTTCGCCCAACGATGTTCTAGTTTGTTGATCCCTTCCGAATAATAGGATTTGTCCAAGTCTGCAAAATATCCATTAGTGTCTGCAATCACCTCCTCGTTTGAATAAAATCTTTGTTCCGCCAGCCATTTCTTCAAATTGGAGAACAAATAGTAGTCCGAGGGAGCCAAGTCTGGAGAATAGGGGGGATATGAAACGAGTTGGAATCCTATTTCCATTAATTTTGCGACCACAACTGCTGAGGTGTGTGCTGGTGCGTTGTCGTGATGGAAAAGGACTTTCTTGTGGGCCAATCGCGGGCGTTTTTCTTGCAGCTCGGTTTTCAAACGGTCCAATAACGATGAATAATATTCACCTGTAATAGTTTTACCCTTTTCCAGATAGTCGATGAGGATTATCCCTTGCGAATCCCAAAAGACAGTCGCCATAAACTGTCCGGCCGAAGGAACGGTCTTCGCCTTTTTTGGTGCAGATTCCCCCTTGGTAACCCATTGTTTAGATTGTTGTTTGGTCTCAGCAGTATCGTAATGTATCCATGTTTTATCCACAGTGACGAAACGACGCTTAAAGTCCTCCGGATTCTTCTGGAACAGCTGCAAACCATCCTTGCAACACTTCACACGATTCCGTTTTTTTGGTCAAGCGTGAGCAATCGCGGCACCCATCTTGCGGATAGCTTTCTCATGTCCAAATGTTTATGCAAAATATTATATACCCGTTCAGTCGAGATGCCCACAGCACTAGCAATCTCACGCACCTTAACTCTTCTGTCATCCATCACCATATCGTGAATTTGGTCAATGATTTCTGGAGTCGTAACCTCCACAGGTCGTCCAGAACGTTTAGCGTCACTTGTGCCCATATGGCCAGTCCGAAAATTTTGAAACCACTTATAAACTGTTCTAATCGAAGGTGCAGAGTCACCATAATATTTATCAAGCTTCTCTTTAGTCTCCTGAGGCGTTTTGCCTTTCATAAAGTAATGTTTAATCACCACACGAAATTCTTTTTCGTCCATTTCTTGAAAATCACTCGACTTCCTTGATTCACATGAATGCCAAACACAAAGAAATAGACTAATATGGCTGACACTTGGTGTGCGTTCATTCAAGAGATGCTACTAACTAAACATGACCTCGATACGCGCCGGTGGTGCCATCTCTCGGACTTTGCACGGACTTTTCAAACCAGCCTCGTATTTATACATTTATATATATATATATATATATATATATATATATATATATATATATATATATATATTAAATACTTGTAAAATACAAATGTATTAATTTTATAAATAAATATATTTCCATATTTTTTTTATATACACTGACTGCCATTTTGGATTACCCATTTTGAATCTTTTTAATCTGTCCTCAGATTCTTTAATCTGCACCCAAAAAATCCATTAATAGCCAATTACAAAAAATTTAGCGGTATACCGAAACATTAATTTAATCGTAAATGAAGTTGGAAGCATGATTCCCGTTACAGCTGAAGGGGTTAAACCAGCTATTTTATTATAAATATTTTTTTAAAATTACAGTAAAACTAAAAATATCTATATACTATTTTTTTTGTAAAACTTCCCGTTCTTTTATGTGGTGCCATTAGTTTTTCGATGTCTTTATTATTTTTCGAGATACGAGCGGAAAACGAATTTTCATTTTATTTTCGATTTTATAGGCTTAGCGTACATTTTAGAGCAGTAAACTTCTTTTTTATCGTATTCTATGTCCAAAAAAAAACTACCTGTATGCCAAAATGCAGACTGCTAACATTTAATGAGAGCTTTTCGTCAAAATTTGCCTCTGACGACGGCTATCCTTTAATCAAGTTTTCTTTTAGTAAAATGTTTACTTTTAATAAAAGCCCTGTATACTGTTTGTTAATCAATTCTAACAAATTGACAAAAGTCTGTTAAAGATAAATGGTCAGTTAATTAAGTTGAATATTTAATTTTTTTACATTAAAATTATAAATTGACGTACCTTATTTACTGTTTCGTTTCCTTCAAGAAAACTGACTCATTTTTTTTTTTCTTTGTTGATGGTTATTTATTTCCATCTGACATAACTTGGTATTTTTTTGTTAAAATATTTTATAAATATTACAAGTTGATTTATAGTTTCCTTACTGTTTTGCAGTAGAAAATAAATGGAAAAAACTTGATTTTGGTATCTAAATTTACATTTAAACCCTATTTTAGGAAACAATGGTAACTTGACCTAATGAAGAAAGAGAAAAGTCATTCGTGGAACTGCCTATTACATATAGATTCTTCCTCAGCCCAAGTTACTTATAAGTGGGTTGAAATGAAGTGGATTTAATCCTCAAGTTTCCTTTTTAGTGTTCCGTACGGAACACTTATAATATGACTTCGGTGTCTGTCCGTCTGTCTGTCACACCCGATTTTTCTCCGAAACTATTTGTCATAGAAAGTTGAAATTTGCTAATAATATAGGAATTGATGGCCTCATCAGAGCCATGTAGTTTTGAAAGTTAAATTTTGTCTTAAGGGGTTAGTTTTGGGGGTAAAATCCTTGCACTTAACTGGTTATTTTTACTGGAATTTAATACTAAGGTAGAGCAACAGATAAATGAGTTTAACTAAACTTTCAAACACTTGAAACAGATATAAAATACATCATCAATTTCAAAACTCAGTATTTCAGAAAATAGGGAATTTATAAAATTGAGAGCCCATTTTGGTGTCTAAAAATATGATTGATCAATTCCTGTTGGTCAATGACATTGTTATAAAGGATTGAATTATATGAAATAAGTACACAAGTGTTTTAATACTACTTTTAGGTTCATTGAACTTTAGTCTCGCGACGTGCCCGAGAATTTTTAAGACTTTTTCTTTATTGTCTTTTTACATTATTTCTAACGAATTTCTCTCTACAAAAGCTAATTATTAGCTAACCAATGGTTAATAGTTACTCAGGAACAGTTTACATTTACATGACGATCCAATTTATTCAAGGAGTTATAGGAATAGATTCTAATCGCGTGCAAATGCGGTAACACTGTTAAATTACAAAGGGCCATTGGAGCGATAAGGCTCTGTTTAACTAACCAAACGAAGTTATCCCAAAGCTGAAATTTAATAATAGAACAAACACAAACAACAAGAGTTAATTTCTTTGTTTAAACATGCACGAATAATAATAGGCAGTTTATTTAGACAGATAGAGGGATATGAAGTGAAAAAAAATTTTTTTACTAGGTCATCCAGTGTGATGTCAAATGAAAGTTTGTGAAAATACGAGTAATATATATATATATATATATATATATATATATATATATATATATATATATATATATATACATATAATGTAATACTTGCACGCACTTTTCTTTGTATTATTTTTAAAAAATCGCAAAAAATCTCTGCCCCCCGAATTATCTCGAAAAGTACTTAACAAAAATTTTAAAAAAATTCTGGAATATTCTCCACGGGGTGTAGATTGAACGAAAATTATCACGAGTGTATTACCTTTAATAATTTATCTGGTATATAAAAAAAAAACAAAAATTTCAGGGTCATCAGTTTTCAGTAAAGCTTGGAAACAAACTTTGTTGAAATTGGGGGGGTGTGTTTTGTGAAGTCACTAAGCATTTTATACTTCCTTAATAAAATTTTTTACTTTAAAATCAGTCAACGTACGGAACACTAATTGCGCAAGTTCAACTTGCACTTGACCGGTTATTTCACCTTATATTTCGACACTAAACGATTGTTTGAATTTTTAGTAATTTTTGGATTATCCGTTTTGAAAATACACATGTTTTGTCACGAAAGCGGAAATAAAGTCCGGAGTGGGACAATTATATTTAAAGCAAATATCGCGTCAGAGATCTCTTTCTCTGTCACGATACTTTCGGCGTAGTATTTCAGTGTTTTCACTAAGTTTCCGGTTTCGATACTGTTGAACATTTTTGGATCAGATATCGAACATAGGCGATTTTTGCTTCCCGAAAGTGCAAAAGAGCATTTTAATGCTCGAGGCGAGTAGCCATTTTAGGAAATAGCATTTTTTGTATGACCCTTAAAGCAAATTCTTTTCGAGAATTTTTCTGTTTCTGGTCACTATGAACTATTGAAATATAATATCCTAAACAAGGACATTTTGTTTGTTCCGGGGTTTTTTCCTTCTCCTTCAATCTTTTCAATCCTTTTCCTTTGATTTTGGTCTCCATCATCCTACTTACTATTTTGGTTATTCTTTTACCTTTGGGGTAAGAGTATCCCTAGCAATACTATGAAAACATTTGATTTGTACACTCCACGTATAAATCATACCTGCCAGACAATGTCTTGGAGTACCAGCTAGTTTTCGTACCCCTACCATCATCTCAAGGATAGGCTAGGATCTCCAGATAAGTTTAGACCATACATTTACCAATTTTCTTTTATATTCGTAAAGAATCGAACCGCAGGAAAATTACGGTATTGCAGATTCATAGGTAACTCAGTGGTTCGAAATCTTACAAGTAAAACGTATATCATTGGTTGGATTACGTTTCATATTCATATTTAGTATTAAGACTTTGCCTATAGTTATAAGTTTTGGTACATATGTGTTAAGTCACCAATACTTCAAAATTGTGCCATTCAATCACTTTGTTTTGTATACGAAAAATCAGTTTAAGTTTCCGTAAACTTTATATTCGTAGAAAACCTTTAATGAATTAATTATCATTTTCTGTAAAACTAATTAAAAATTAGGTTTTTTTTTGGTTAGATTTATTTTGATTGTATAATTACAGAATTGATTTCCTTTCTTTTAGGATTTAATTTAATAGTATTATTTCTAAGTTGATTTCCTTACTGTTGTAAAAGCTTTATTTTTATTTGTAAAATTCCCAAGTTGATTTTCTATTCAATAAACTAAATTTAACTTTTTTCCAGGTTTTTTTTCTCCCCCAGGCCCACACAACACTCCGGCAAGGCAGATTTTATTAGAAATAAACTTCGATGGCGCCCTCCGGCTTACGTAAAATATAGATAAGATTAACAGGGAAACAAAAGACCGAACCTTACCTGAGATTGAGTGAGCTAATTTAGGTTGTAGGCATTGGCATAGAATATCCTACAGAATCTAACGGGGTGCTTGTGCGTTGGTCTGTACTGACAGTTCTATAGCTTTGGGCAATTTTTCTAATTTGGGGTTTGAGTTAATTATTGGCCTCGCGAAGGGTACCAACCGGAAAGATCAAGCGCAGTAAGGCGTTAATTCCTATCCTGACAGGAACTAGTTATACCCGACACCTATAGCAGTCTTCTGAAGGGCCATTAGCAAGGGGTAATTAGGATCACCTAGCCAACCATTTTAGTTGTAAGGGAAAATTGTTAAAGGATTAAGGGTTCTTTATTTTGGTAAGAACTAACCAGTATATAGCTACTGACGTCTAACGCTAATTACTACTTAAGAAATCGGCGAACAAATTAACAATAAACAAATTAAAGAGACAATTGGTACACATAAGAAATATTACATAATACTACTTGTATTAAGTGCTATTGTAATGTGTACCAGGTGTACAAGTATGAAATTCAGATTTTTGTCTAAAGAAACATGCTAAATTCGGAAGGATGATAAAAAGTGCTTTATTCAAAGTATGCTCCATCGCTTATCATACCTTTTTTTCCATCTTTCGGGCAATTTGTGAATACCACGCCAGTAAAAATCTTCCCCATTTGCTGTGAACCATTCATCGAGCCATTTTTTCACATCTTCGTACGAACCAAAGGGCTGCTCAGCAAGTGCGTGACCCATCGATGCAAACAAGTGGTAATCGGAAGGAGCCAAGTCTGGTGAGTAAGCCGCATGCGGTAGAACTTCCCAGCTGAGTGCTTCCAACGTGTCGTGAACTGGTTTTGCCATATGTAATGGACCATTGTCATGAAGAAAAATGGCTTTGTGTTGCCTCTTTCGGTATTTTGGCTTTTTTTCAAGCAGCGAACGGTTCAAATCGGTCAATTGTTGTTGGTAACGTTTGGTATTAACCGTTTCCCCAGATTTTAACAGCTCATAATAGACCACGCCCCTCTGGTCTCACCAAACACAGAGCATCGTGTTTCTGCCAAAGCGATTCGGTCTTGCGCTCGATGTGGATAATGCGCCTGGGTCTACTCATGATTTTTTTGCGCTTGAGATTCCCAAAATAAATCTACTTTTCATCCCCTGTAACTACACGATGCAAAAACGACTTCCTTTTGTACCGAGCGGGCGAAATGTCACACGTGTTTTTGCGCTTTTCCATTTGCCTGTTGTTCAGCTCATGTGGTACCCATCTATCGGTCTTCTGAATCTTTCCTATCTCTCGTAGCCGACTGGAAACAGCTTGTTGACTAACGCCCAATTGTTCGGCGAGTGTTTTTGTGTTTGCGAATCATCTTCGTCCAACAATGCTTGCAAGGCCACATCTTCCTATTTTTTTTGGTGGTTTTCCACGTTCCTTGTCTGAAACATCGAAGTCATCACTTTTGAAACGCCGAAACAATCGTTCATAAGTATCTTGCGATGGAGCATGTTCACCATAACCTTTTCGAAGTAATCGGTATGATTCAACAGCAGTTTTCTTCAAATGAAAAGAAAAAATTAATGCTGTCTGCGAATGCTCTTTGTTCGTTATAAATTTCTACAAATTGAACACAACAACACAACACTATGCACACACTTTTCCAATTTATCACTCGTGTGCGTCTAACACTTGTTGATGACACAACAAAATGGCGCTGTGTCAAACCTTTATAGCACAAACTGCATTGGTGCACCATCTGTTTGAAATAAAATACTTGTACACCTGGTATCTATTCTATATCGCAATGTAACTTTATGGGAACTTTGTTAATATATGTAAGAATTAAATATAAAAAGTTTAGAAAATTGTTATTTATTTTAAACTAGCCGTGCCCGCGGCTCCGCCTGGACTCCATTAACTATTATCGTCACTGCTCATTTCTTATATTACCTAACGTAATAAAATATAGCCTATAACCTGGCCAGAGAACATATGTATGAATTAAAAAAAAAAACACGTAAATCGGATAAGTAGTTCTCGAGTAATAAGCGCACTAACGGACAGACAGGCAGACAGAGAGACGTTGTATGTATATATATATATATATATATATATATATATATATATATATATATATATATATATATATATATATATATATATATATATATATATGTATATATATATATATATATATTATATATATATATATATATATATATATATATATATATATATATATATTATATTCTTTGCTACGTGATATTGTTCCATATTTAATGGTTTAGGCAGCGTATTGCAAGAGAACGCGCTAGCGACACACTTTTTTCTGACTTGATTCACTATTATCGTCACTGCTTATTCTTTATGTTACCTAATATAATAAAACATATCCTATAACCTGGCCAGAGAACATATATATGTTTAAAAAAATGCACATAAATCGGATAAGTGATTCTCGAGTGATAAGCGCACTAACGGACAGGTAGCCAGACAGACAGATAGACAAAGAGACGTTGCATTTTATATATATTATAGAAGTTTATAGATAACCTGGCCAGAGAATAAATGTATGATTTAAAAAAAAAACACGTAAAGCGGTTCTCGAGTGATAAGCGCACTAACGGACAGACAGACAGAGAGACGTTGCATTTTATATATATTATATTCTTTACTACATGATATCGTTGCATATTTAGTGGTTTAGGCAGTATATTGCAAGAGAACGCGCTAGCGGCGAACTTTTTTCCGACTTGATCCACTATTATCGTCACTGCTTATTTCTTATGTTACCTACATAACGTAATAAACTATAACCTGGCCGGGAACATATGTACGTTTACGTACATATGTACCCCCGCCGGGACTGGACTACAAAATAAATAATTGGCTACAAACGTAATAAAACTGAAACATGTGTGTTCAAATACCATTTATTTCATTCTTTTTACTACACTGAGTATAAAATACAACTGCTGCTACTGTAAATTTTACTTATGATGGTGCCAATTTTGATTCTGTTGTAACCCGCAATCTAAAGTTTTTTGATATTTTAAGGAGACTCTAACCGATATGGGTAAAAAAAAATTATTATTGTCTTTTAATAAACTACATGCGGTTTTACATCAAAGGGTGTAAATTTTAAATCGATCTGACTATTAGAAGTGGATAAAATAATTTTTTGAAGTGGTTCGTGGTTGTTTTTTTCACTCGATTCGATTACTACATCACGCACGTGATTCCTTTTATTACAGGACTGGACTTGAAGAGTTTTGCTAAAACATGTTTGCACTTACTCACAATATTGTTTATTAGTGTATAATCGATGATATCATTTTTATTAGAATAATGATAACTACCATAATAGTCAAGTCCCGGAGACACTTTGATAAAAGTCGAAGAACGAGAATCGTGGATCTCGTTACTGTCTCTGAGTTTGGTACGCATTCTTCGTTTTTACAACAAAATCCTTTTCGTATGGCCGGAGAACATTTGCATGTTTAAAAAAAAAAGCACGTAAATCGGATAAGTAGTTCTCCAGTAATGAGCACGCTAACGGATAGACAGACAAGCAGACAAAAAGACGTTGCATTTTATATATATTATAGAAGATTATAGATAACCTGGCCAGAGAACACATGTATGAATTAAAAAAAAACACGTAAATCGACTGATAAGCGCACTAACCGACAGACAGACAGAGACATTTTATATATATTATAGATATTCTTTGCTACATGATATTCTTGCATATTTAATAGTTTAGGCAGTGTATTGTAAGAAAACGCGCTAGAGGCAAGCTTTTTTCCGACTTGATTCACTCTTATCGTCACTTCTTATTCCTTATGCTACCTAACGTAACAAAATATAGCCTGTAACCTGGCCAGAGAACATATGTATATTCTAAAAAAAAAGCACGTAAATCGGATAAGTGATTCTCCAGTGATAAGCGCACTAACGGACAGACAGACAGATAGAGAGACGTTGCATTATATATATATATATATATATATATATATATATATATATATATATATATATATATATATTATGATCATAAAAAAAAAAACTAATACAAATAATTAGAAAAGAGGAAATATTGTCACTTTATCTCTACGACCTATTAACCCATTTTCAGAATCTGTTCGAAATTCAGTTTTTAATAATGTCCTTTAACAATTTTCAATACTTTCCTATCATTAGTCTACTTGTACACAAACGTAAGTTCTCTGTTACTTGTATTCTTTAGTTAATTTAGTATTCGGTAAGTTAATTATTACTATTACTATTATCAGTAGCTTTTCAGTATTACTATTTTTGTCTTAAATGAACATAAACCTTAACTATATTAACTGTATGCAGTCCAGCTGAGATCAATTCGCTTTGGTATTTCCGCGGTTGGTTTGTCCTTAGCCAATCTAATCTTATGTAACAAGTATACGTACAGATTGAGTCAACGATAGAGTAGATAGTTCATTATCTCTTTTGTTTCGGGAATGACGAAAAAATGTTAAATACAATAGTTTTAGGAAATGTTAAGGTGCACAGTTTAAAATTATTTTTGAGTATACAGGGTACTTCAAAAAAGTATGGCCGATATAACATATGTTTTTTCAAATGGAACATCCTATCTTCTAATTTATTTTTATATTCTGCGTAAAATTTTATAGCTTTTTTATTAATAATGTTATATATACCGAAACCTAGTAGTTTTTCTAATATTTCAATTTTTTCAATACTAGTTTTCAGTTTTATAAAAAATTGCCAGTAGCCCTATTGTTTCGGAAGGTGGAATATTCATAATTGGTACGAACATTCTATAGAGATGAAAAAAAAACTATATGTAAAGAAATTTGAGTTAGATGCTTCAGGGTGCTCAAAATAAATTTATACAATTCGACTATTTTAAATTGAAAAATCTGAAATTTTTTAAATGGCACACCCTGTATATTATTATTTTTTCTGATAGATTTTCCAACACCCTCCAAGTTTTATTAAGTATGTCATGTACCTATTTCTAATAGTTTTTCGATTTCTTTTGAATTTTTTAATTTTTACCCTCGTTTTTAATACACTTACGCTATTGTGAAAACATAAACAAATAATTAATAATAATTTTAATATAGTTACACTAATGATTAATTATTATGACGTAATAAATTTTCGAAAATATGCCCGTCTACTTGAATATACATGTTTAGTTGTTTTACTATATTCTCCATCACTTTCCTTAGCATAAAGGGTGTTATTGTCCTGCATGCATTCCGTATCCTATTTTCCATACCTACTGGTGTTTTAGGGGGATTCACATAAACACGATCTTTAATGTAGCCCCACAAAAAGTCTAAAGGTGTTAAATCACATGATCGAGGGGGCCACTTAATGAATCAATCCCTACCGATCCATTTTTGTGGGTAACGATCGTTTAAAAATTCCCGAACTTCCCGGTGGTAATGAGCAGGAGCTCCATCTTATTGAATCCACATTTGTTCCCTTTCAAAGTTATCAACTTCTTTAAGAAGCTGGGGTAATTCATTTTGCAAAAAATTTACATATCTAGGCCCGTTAAGCGGTTCGCGGAAAAAATATGGACCAATATTTCGAAAATTTAATATTCCACACCACACATTAAACGACAAATGGTTTTGGTTTTGAACTTCCCGGACCCAAAATGGATTAACTGTTGAATAATAATGCATGTTATGGCTGTTAACTGCTCTATTACTGCGAAAAGGAGCTTCATCAAAAAACGTTATTTTGGATAAAAAAAATTGGATCGGCCTCTATTGCTCCATTCATGGTAGTACAAAAGTTTACTCGCCATTCAACATCACGGTCTTGAAGTTCTTGGTGTAGTTCCATATGAAAGGGATGATACTTTTATTTTCTCGAGGTGCGATTAGCCGTATATTGGGATGTGTCAGATAAGACTAGTTGACGGCTGCTGACCTAGGGATTATCTTCAACATGAAGTAAAATCTCCATTTCTTTTTCCTCATTGATAGCATTCTGGTTTACTCCTTTCCGTTTCGTATACTTAACGCTACCACTACAATCAAACCGTTCCATTAAGCACTGAAAAGATTTTCTAGATGGTATACCTCTATTAGGGTACTTTGCTCCGTAAAGCCTTACTGTCAAAAGACAATTTTTTCCTGCGTCGCCCAGTATACAAACAAATTAATTCATTTTTAGGAACATCCATAACTGTTACCTTCATACGTCACTTACTACAACAAATTAAACTATTTTTACTTGCTTAATAGACATGTCACAATTTGACAATGCCTACATTTTTGTTTTGTCTTGGCAACTATGATGTTACAGCGTAAGTGTATTAACAACAATGGTAAAATTGAAAAATTCAAAATAAATCGAAAACAATTAGAAATAGGTATATGGCATACTTAGTAAAAGTTGTAGGATTTTGTAAAATCGATCAGAAAAAATAATAATATACAGGGTGTGCCATTTAAAAAATTTAGGATTTTTCAATTTAAAATAGTCGAAATGTATAAATTTATTTTGTACACTCTGTAGCATCTAACTCAAATTTCTTTACGTATATCTTTTCTTTCATCTCTATAGAACGCTCGTATCAATTATGAGTATTCCACCTTCAGAAACAATGGCGCTACTAGCATTTTTTTACAAAACTGAAACCTAGTATTTTTTAAAAGAAATTGAAATATTAGAAAAACTACTAGGTTTAGGTATATAACATTATTAATAAAAAGAGTTATAAAATTTTACTTAAAATTTAAAAATAAATTAGAAAATAGGATGTTCCATTTAAAAAAAACATATGTTATATCGGCCACACTTTTTTGATGTACCCTGTATACTCAAAAATAATTTTAAATTGTGCACCTTAACATTCCCTAAAACTGTTGTATTTAACATTTTTTCGTCATTCCCGAAACAAACGAGATAATGAACTTTACTCTATCGTTGACTCACCCAGTACATAGACAACTTGTCGAATTCCCCACCATTTTCCTCGCACAACTGCACATAGACGCGATAACTATCGATTCCTGTTTTTTCCCCATCAATATACTTTTTTTTGGCTGTAGTGTAATGACTTTTTAAAGCGGGAATAGAAGAAAGGTGCTCTCTCATACCATTTTTTATTTCCTCGAGTACTAAACGCTTACCCGTATTACCCTTATTATCGTTTTCTAAAAATCCTTCCTTATATTTTGAAACTGTGGTCCACACAAACCTCTCAAATTTTCCTCAAAAACTTTTGGCAAACTTGAAAATTCTCGCCATCTTTTCTAAAGTAATACGATTGATTAAAACCACGTTATTTTTTACCAGTGACTCCCCTTCTACGAGTATACTTCGGTTTGATAACACGCATACTATTCACTACAAAAGATCTTTGTACATTTAAATTTTCTGACCCCCAAAAATTTTTAAACAGTGATTTCGTTCATTAAACATTGTCAATGTCATGCTATTTATAATAATTTAATTCAAACTTGGTCATAGTTAACTTATAAATTTCATAGTCAGGAAGACTGTCTTCAAGAAACATTTTAAACTCCTGGACAAAATTAACGCAACAATCTGAAAATTAATTTTTCTATTTCTTATGTCAGTTTTAAAGTTTATCGAGTATTTGAATAGTAGGCTATGCATATTTTGTTTCGTTGTTCATGACAGAAATCAAAACAATTTTCTGTAATAATACGATCTAGATTTTCTTTAAAAGTAAGCTTATAAATTGTTCCCTTTTTCAAAGTAATACGTTTTTGTGGTAGACTGTTTTATTTTTGACCCCGAAGAATTAGAAAAATGAATCGAACAAGGAATTTAACTGAACACGAGGTAGTGCGAGCCTCAGTTTTATTGGACGAGGGATATTGTCAGAGTTATGTTGCCAATTTGTTAGGCAAACATCGTTCCACAATTAGTCGTATGGTAAGACGCTTGAACGAAGTAGGAACTTATTCTAGAACGCTAGGGCAAGGACGAAAACGATGCACTAGCGACCTAGATGAACGTTTTATAAGACAATATGCTTTAAGAAACAGTTCTATAATAAGAAACGAACTCGAAGCAATTTCTTCTAAACAGTCAGAAGGCGGTTAAATGAAGCTGGACTAAACAATAGGAGATCAGCCATTGCGCCCTTGTTTACTAGAGAGAACAGAGTTGCCAGGTTACGTTTTTCTCGAAATCACGAAAACTGGTCTGTGGATGATTGGAAACAAGTTTTCTTCACAGATGAAACTAGGGTTAGTCTAAAACATCCAGATGGTCGTGAGCAAGTATGGCGAAGACCAGGAGAGAGGTTCGCTCCTTGCAATATCTCTGCAAGGATTCCATTCGGCGGTGTCTCTGTTATGTTCTGGGGTGGCATCTTCTTTGATGCACGCACAGAGTTAGTTCCTGTCCATACGAGATCCATGAATGCTGACTACTATCTTGAGAATATTGTAATAGAACATGTGATGCCTTTCGGTCATTTTGTGGGGCCCAATTTCCTGTTTATGCAAGAAAACGCTCGACCTCACGTGGCTAGGGAGGTACTCGATTATCTTAATTAAGTTGATATACCGATTATGCAATGGCCACTAAAAAGCCGAGATCTGAATCCGATAGAAAATGTATGGGATCACCTTAAGAAAAATGTGAAACGTCATATACCTGCAGTTATCACAGAATGGGAGCAAATTCCTCAAAGCAATTTTCATTTGTTTTTGAATATTGGTAAATTTTAAAATATTTCCAGACACCAAAATACCAAATTCAACAATTTTAGGTTTTTTGTGATGAATTCTAACATACCTATTACAACCATATGTATTTGTGTCTAAAAATCATCATTGTTTAGGAAATATTGTAAACATCCGTCACAAAGAAATTTTTTTCGCCGATGTTTAGAGTCTTCATTAGAGACTAATATAGATAAATCAAAAATACAACAAAAATCAAAAATTCCCATTAACATGACAATTTTTGTATTTTTTGTATAAAGTACTGGTGCTTTAACTTCATATCCAGAATTGAAACCATTTCTAATTTTTTCTAAACCATAATCATTAATTGAAACCATATCTTAAATTTCAAAGGTTTTAGACAACAAAGACAATAATAATACTTATAGTGTGCCGTAGGGTGGAAGGAAAGGAAGTGGGAAAAGAAGTGAGACAGAGAAAAACAACGAAAGAGAAGAGAAAGAGAAAAAGAAAGAGGAGAGAAAGAGAGGAAAAGAGAAGAGAAGAGAAAAAAAGAAGAAAAAGAAAAAGAGAAAGAAAGAGAAAAGAAAGAGAAAAGAAAGAGAAAGAAAGAGAAAGAGAAGAAAAGAGAAGGAGAGAAAAAAAAAGAAAAGAGAAAGAAAAGAAGAGAAAGAGAAGAGAAAGAGAAGAGAAGAGAAAGAGAAGAGAAAAGAGAAAGAGAAAAAGAGAAGAGAAAGAGAAAAGAAAGAAGAGAAAGAGAAGAGAAAGAGAAGAGAAAGAGAAGAAAGAAAAGAGAAGAGAAAGAAAAGAGAAAAGAAAGAGAAAAAGAAGAGAAAGAGAGAAAGAGAAAAGAGAAAGAAAGAGAAAGAGAAGAGAAAGAGAAGAGAAAGAGAAGAGAAAGAGAAGAGAAACGAAAGAAAGGAAAAGGAAAGAAAGAGGGGAGAAAGAGAAGAAGAAATAAAGAAGAAGAAAAGAGAGGAAAGGAAGAGAAAATAAAAAGAAGAGGAGCACAAGGGCAGTCTCTACTTACACTAGTTTACTTTAATTAATAATAAGAATCGTAATATTGTCATTGACGATAACATTTCTTTTAGCATAAACTGGATATGGAGGCTGGCAAACCCTTAATACATCTTTTAAAATAATTATCTATTTCATTAATTTCAGCAACTTCAGTCTCCCAATCTCAACCACGGTATAGTTCAAACCAATTGATTTTTGATCTTCAATAGAGCGTACGTCCTGGTAATATTCCATCCACTCTCCATCAACATCTGCTTCGTTTCGTTATCGCCAATTAGCGCAAGTTTAACAAAATAAAAATTTGTCAACTACATCAATTATTTTATTACAACATTTGACGATGAATGATGCTACTGCAAATAATGTACTCTCTTCTTCCAAAAATCTGACATACTCAAATATTGGTCAGTGGGTCAGTTCCTGCTTGGAGGAATGATTTATTTTTTCCTTAAAAAAAAGGTTGAATCTACTTTTCTAAGAGATTTTCTAATATTTTAGACAACATAGGTAGTATGGATATTGATTTTAAGTATTCTTGTTATATAAAATTTTTATTTTTGGTAAGAGAATAACCCTTTCGATGTAAGGGAAAATATGATTTTGTAATGCAAGCGAGCATGTGCCTAATAAATATGAATAAAAAGGATAGTACACTAAATTAGGATTATAGTAGGTTTCTCATTACCTATACTACCATTCTAAATCAAAACAATACATATCGATTTAAGTGATTTAGAGAAAATGAATGTTTTTAAATTTGTATTTTCCGGCAATGGCAAGAAGATTACCAACATTTTTTTAGATTATTCTTTTACTGATTTAATAAATGTTTACTTAAAAATTCAGAATGAACAAGTATATATCTTAATGAAAAAATGGAATTATTCTTTTACTGATTTAATAAATATTTATTTAAAAAATTCAGAATGAACAAGTATACACAGGTGTACAAGTATGAAATGCGGATTTTTTTTTCTAAAAAAAACATGTTAAATTCGGAAGAATGATAAAAAGTGCTTTATTCAAAGTATGCTTCATAGCTTGTTATACATTTTTCCAATCTTTCGGGCCATTTGTGAATACCACGCCAGTAAAAATCTTCCCCATTTGCTGCGAACCATTCATCGAGCCATTTTTTCACATGTTCGTACGAACCAACTCTCTGCTCAGCTAGTGCGTGACCCATCGATGCAAACAAGTGGTAATCGGAAGGAGTCAACTCTGGTGAGTAAGCCGCATGGGGTAGAACTTCCCAGCTGAGTGCCTCCAACGTGTCGCGAACTGGTTTTGCCGTATGTGATGGAGCATTGTCATGAAGAACAATGACTTTTTGTTGCCTCTTTCGGTATGCTGGCCTTTTTTCAAGCAGCGAACGGTTCAAATCGGTCAATTGTTGTTGGCAACGTTTAGTATTAACCCGTTTCTCCAGGTTTTAACAGCTCATAATAGACCACGCCCCTCCGGTCCCACCAAACACAGAGCATCGTCTTTCTGCCAAAGCGATTGGGCTTTGCGGTCGATGTGGATGGTGCGCCTGGGTCTACCCATGATTTTTTGCGCTTGGGATTCTCAAAATAAATCCACTTTTCATCTCCTGTAACTATACGATGCAAAAACTACTTCATTTTGTACCAAGCGAGCAAAATGTCACATGTGTTTTTGCGCTTTTCCATTTGCCTGTCGTTCAACTCATGTGGTACCCATCTACCGGTCTTCTGAATCTTTCCCATCTCTCCTAGTCATTTAGAAACATATTGTTGACTAACGCCGAATTGCTCAACGAGTTGTTTTTGTGTTTGCGAATCATCTTCGTCCAACAATGCTTGCAATTCCACATCTTCGTATTTTTTTCGCGGTTTTCCACGTTCCTTGTCTGCAACATCGGAGTCACCACTTTTGAAACGCCGAAACCATCGTCCACACGTATCTTGCGATAGAGCATGTTCACCATAAGCTTCTCGAAGTAATCGGTATGATTCAACAGCAGTTTTCTTCAAATGAAAACAAAAAATTAATGTTGTCCGCGAATGCTCTTTGTTCGACATAAATTTCGACATATTGAACACAACAACACAACACTATACACACACTTTTCCAATTTATCACTCGTGCGCGTCTGACACTTGTTGATGACACAGCAAAATGGCGCTGTGTCAAATCTTTATAGCACAAACTGCATTGGTGCACCATGTGTTGTCTGAAATCCGCATTTTATACTTGTACATCTGGTATATCTTAATGAAAAAATGGACTTACGTCTACTAACTAGTTTTGTAATTAAAATATATTTTTTCAATTTACGCTTCTATGACTGTTTCTGTGGAACGAATATACAATATTTATATATATATATATATATATATATATATATATATATATATATATATGTATATATATATATATATATATATATATATATATATATATATATACATATTTCAACACATGAACCCTTAGTTCAGGTATACAAAAAAAAATTCAAGGTCATCAATTTTCAGTAAAGATCGGAAACAAACTTTGTTGAAAACTCATTTGGGGTGTGTTTTATGAAGTAATTGATCATTTTATACCTCCGTAATTTTTTTTTAATTATTTTAAAAGCAATCAACGTACCGAACACTAATTGCGCAAGTCCGACTAAAGATTTGTGACCTAAACAAGAGCATCTGAAAATAATAATAAACAATATTAGAAATGTTGAGTTAACTTCACACTAAACAGTCAAGTTATATTTGAACACACTTATTTGTGCATGAACTAATTAGTCTTTTTCATGAAATATGAAACAAATCAGGATACAATCAACAAAATAGAGGAAAAATTATTGTTTCATAAATTGAGTTTCATCACATTTCAGGTTTTTTTTCAAAATTGTATTTCCCCTTATTAATAATACTTCATACGGTCATTATTATGTTTCAATATTCCTTAATCAACTTATATTTTTTTAGTTTAGGCACTTTTGTTAATTCAGAATATCAGAAGCACTTCCTAATAAGTATGGCGTCCCGCCAGGTTACCTCCTTTACTTTTCCTCATTAATAATAACAATTTGGCCAGTATCAATATTTCTGGACACTTTTCTTTTTTTGCCGATGATACTACTATCTCTGGGTGGGAAAAAAGGCCGATGTGTTGATGAACAGCGCGTCTACTGACGTGAATGAAGTTTAGTCCTGATATGAACCTAACTTTCTTAGTTTCAACGTCAATAACACGAAAATAATTACTTTTAAATTCACTGCCATTTCCAATACGACTTTGACCAAATTCTTGATTGTTTGGATTAATGAAAAACTGATATTTAGTGACAATATTCAGACCATTATTTTACCGACGCAAGATTCTTACTATACCTTGCTCGCTAATACTGGAAACTGCGTCTCTTGCTCACAATCTAACACCCTCTAATTTCTCTAATTTCTAACACCCTCACTATCAACGCCGGTGTACCCCAGGGCTCCATACTGTCTCCTACTCTCTTTCTCATTTACATTAACGATCTGCTGAAAAAGACCGGGAATCCAATCTACAGTTTCGCAGATAACAGTACGCTTATCTCTTCATTCACCTTGAACGCTCGGACATCGGCTGCTCAGGCGAATATCCCCAGACAGCAGGAGGTCGTTCAACTTAACAAGGACCTGGAAGAAATTCTATCTTGGGGTGACAGTAACCAAGTGGAATTTAACGCTACAAAAACCCAGGCGGCAGTTTTTTCTAAAAAAATTAACGTTGCTAAACTCGATATAGTTATGTCGGGGCACTCCATTCCCCTAACATCGTCGCTCAATTTGTTGGGCGTTAGTTTAGGAGCAAATATGTCCTGGCATAAACATGTTGCAGGCATAGCAAGGAGAGCTTCTCAAAAGTTGGGAATATTATTTAGAACCAGAAAGCTTTACACCCCACAACAACTGTTAATTCTTTACAAAGCCCAAATTCGACCAACTACGGAATACTGCTCCCACGTTTGGGGCTCCGCTTCCAAACATACACTGCATTTGTTGGATTCTGTTCAGAGAAGAGCGGTCCGTCTGATTGGGGACCCGGAATTGACCGGCGGCCTTGATTCGCTGGAACATCGAAGAACGGTTAGCGACTTGAGTCTGTTCTACAAGTATTTTCATGGAAAATGTTCGAAGGATGTAGCCCGCTTAATTCCTCCCAAAGCGGTTCATGTTAGAAATACACGTCGCGCTGGTGCTTCACATCCGTATGAGGTTCAGCTTGTTACTCCGCGTACAACGCTTTTCAAGTAATCTTTTATATGGAGAACGTCATCCCTTTGGAATAATTTGCCCAGCGCTGTGTTTCCCACCAAGTACAATTTACGGCGATTCAAGAACAACGTGAATCGCTTTTTTTTTCCGCACTCATGCCACTCCTGGAGCGCTTTAGGGACTTCCCTGCAGCACGTGTACTAGACCCATAAAAAAAAACAATCGGTTTAGGGGCATTGAAATGGTTTATTAGTATGAAACAAGAAACTCTAATAATATACCTATTTAGTGTAATTTTAATGATTTTCCAATGTCTTTTTTTTTTGCTGCTGACTTAATTGTTTTAAATATTTTATCCCGTGTTATCTTGTGTTTATATCTAGATTATTCTTTCAATTGTAAAATTATTTTAATGATATGGAAACTTCTTTATAAAAGTTTACTCTTTACGATAAACCAAGCGATTTTTTTGCATACGCGGCAAGTTGTTCCGTAGCTAAAAAGATCTGTAGTAGTGTGTCGATAGCCAAATCCACCTAATGGCGACTTTAGCAGTTACTTACTCAGTTTTTATCAAATTCAAGGTATATTTTATGTTTGGGAAAACAATAAATTTTCGTAATTACTTGATTGCTAACTAAGTAAATGCATTAGTTAATTCATATCTCTCATTAGATAACATACAATAATCGTAAACATCATAAAATTTCTACTAAATTACATATTGATTCTCAACTACGTTGCAAAGCTGTTACCCTTATTCAACCATGGCGTCTCAAAGTGAAATATTTTTTTTCGTCTCAATCGCAAAATTTTCCAGTTTTTTATGTATTTTCCCAAACTTCGATTTTCAAAAGAATACGTTAGTAGGGAAACAACAATCCCCATACCAAGTGTTATTTTTTTTCATTTTAGCAAGAGTATATGTTCTTTCAAGATTTTTTGAAACACTTCTAGAAATAAAAGAATTCAAATATGGTATTTTTCTTAGTGCTTTTATGTTTTTCCAAATGATATGCCAGTGTCTAATTATGCTTACTGTCATTTCTAATTTCTACAGAAAAAGATCAACTTGGTTCCAACTTTTTCATACAATCGCGTTAGTTGATGATACTTTATCAACTGAAACACCTAAATTTGAGAAACACTTATTAAAATATTTCAGATATTATTTCATTTTTGCTACTGTAATAATATTTGCAATAGGATATATGGATTACTTTCTATGGTACAGACTGTTAAATAAGTCAGATAAAATATTTCGTTGGTTATTTTTTTCAACAAATTCAAGCATCATTCTACACTGTTCCACATTTCAGTGTTTTACAATGATAACGTTATTATTATCTGTGAAAATTAGATACGGACAAGTTATAAAACTTATTGGAACCATAAAGCTTTGCAATGACGAAGGAGTAATGATGCCAACAATTAAACACATAGATTTGTTAAGTCTTCACCTTTATAATATAGTAACTAATTTCAGAAGAATTTTTGAAGTGGAACTGTTACTAATTATTATGAACACTTTTCTATATTTTATGTCTATGGGCCTGATTATGCAACAGTATGGTATTGTTTTTCTAACCACTGTCCTCTGTACAGTTCTGTACATGGTGAGTCATTTCATTAAATCCTTACTACCACTGCTACAAAATATGTTTAAAACATATGTACCGTTAAATATCTATCAAAATTAATGACAGTAGAACCTCCATAATCAGGGGTAATGACGGAGAGGGGGTCCACGGATAATCGAAAACCCCGGATAAATGAATCACAATTTTTTATTGTTCAAATGTGCTAGGTAGGAATGTTAATTAAGAAAAACTGGGTAGAAGATATTTTTTATAATAAGAAACGGACGTTTTACATTATTATTAATTTTCAATATGTATACAAATGTCCATAATACATATGCATTAAATTTTCATTTAGAGAAAAAATCAGTAATTTTACTTTCTTTTTTATTAAAGATTTCTTTTCTAATATCTGTTCTCATAGCCCGCAACGCGATGATTCTGCTATAATCGGCGTTCTCCTGTTCAAAATAATTTAACAGAAGTTCCATCACCTCTACCGCTTGGTTGCGTTTAATTTTCCAAACCAATAAACGAATTTTCGTTGTCATCACTCTCATTTCCATGGTTATTCTGCGAAGAGGTCGATGGCCCGTCTTTTCTGTGAAGATCTGCTATTTCGGTTTCTGTTAGTTTTTCGAAACCCTCTTCGTTCATGTCACTTTCCAATTTATCATGTCATCCCTATCAACATGGATGAAATCCGGGAGAGCTTTAGCGATGTCAATTTCAATATCTTCTTAGGTTTGCTGGATTAAATCGTCTTGTTCTAATATTTTCGTCAATTGAAGTTTTAATATTGTAGAGGATAAATTTACCCAGGCATCGCACACAGCAAAAATAGCATCTTTTATTGTCCACTTCTTTAGGATTTCTTTTATTGACTTCGGTGCTACTATTTTCGTCGAGTAGAAATCGAAGGAATATTTTTTTGTATCTTCGTTTTAAACTTGATATTACCCCTTGATCTATCGGCTGGATTAGTAACGTTACGTCTGCTGGAAGATAATAAACGAAAATTTGTTCATCTTCGGTAGCCAAGATTGATTCTGCTGGATGGGAAGGAGCATTATCGAGCAATAAAACAACTCTAAGTGTTGACGTACTGAAGATACAAATTTGTCTTTAAACCATGACGTAAAAATTGCTTGACTCATCCAAGCTTTTGGATGATTATATTAATCGCAAGGAAGACTTCTAATTTTAGTTTCTTCAAACGATTACGGTTTTTTTTTGCCTTCCGTATAACGATTAATTTTAACTTGTGTTCTTCTGAAGCATTAGAACAAATCATAATTGTGAGTCTTTCTTTGCTGGATTTGTTACTAGAAGCAGATTTTTCGGACTGAGCTGCTAAGCATTTTCCAAAACAATCCTGTAACCTGTAAGTTAAAATTTTCAATAAATAAGGTGCCTGAAACATAATCACCGCTAAGACTCTCACCTGGAATATCCAACTGGCTAATACTGTGTCTTTTTTTAAACTTGTTAAGCCATCCATGGGAAGCGGAGCTCCTCAATTTTGAAATTTTCATGAAACCATAACGCTTTTTCACTCACCATTGGCCCGGAAACAGGAACTTCCTCCGCATGTTCTTGGATGAACAAATGATATATTATTTTTCGAGAAGGACACGTCATTTGGGCCGACGACGACACCCAGTAGGAAAGGTCAACTCCGAATATAGCGGACAATTTTTTTCACTTTACACGACACGTTTTTTTTGCGACATTTTGGTCGTAAATAATTTTCTTCAGCAGACAAGCAGCCCAGTGGGAGTTTCATAAAAACAACTTTAATATTACCGTTCTTGGAATATGAATTAAACTGTGGTAGTTTCCCGAAACATTTCAGCTTCCCGTGTTTTTTCCATTCTTTATTTTATTTTTTCTTCAAATAAAAATAATACATATTTTTAAATACATAATAGGAATAAGTGTTAATAATAATCTAAATAAGTAATATGAATTATATTCATTTTTTAATGAAAATGATACGCGAAATCGTGTAAAAAAACCTTAAAAATAACCGGTCAAGTGCAAGTTGAACTTGCACAATTAGTGTTCCGTACGTTGATTGTTTTTAAAATAAAAGATTTTGTTAGGGTGGTATAAAATGATCAGTGACTTCACAAACACACCCCAAATGAGTTTTCAAGAAAGTTTGTTTCCAATCTTTACTGAAAACTGATGACCTTGAAATTTATTTTTTTTATATACCAAATAAATTATTAAAGGTAATTCACTCGTGATAATTTTCGTTCAATCTATACCCCGTGGAGAATATTCCAGGATTTTATCAAAATTTGTTGGTCAGTACTTTTCGAGATAAGATAGGGGACAGCGATTTTTCACGATTTTTTAAAAGTAATACGAAGAAAAGTGTGCGCAAGTATTACATTATATATATATTTTTACTCGTATTTTCACAAGCTTTCATTTGACACCACACTCGATGATCTAGTAAAAAAATTTTTTTTTCACTTCCGATTTCACCCCTCAAAACGAATCCCTTAAGTCAAAATTTATGTTACGGTAATATAAAATGATCAGTGACTTCACAAAACACACTCCAAATAAGTTTTCAACAAAGTTGAATCTTTACTGAAAACTGGTGACCTTGAAATTTTGGTTTTTTTCTATACCAGATAAATTATTAAAGGTAATGATAATTTTCGTTCAATCTATACCCCGTGGAGAATATTTCAGGATTTTTTTTCAAAATTTTTTGATCAGTACTTTTCGAGATAAGGTAGGGGACAGCGATTTTTCACGATTTTTTAAAAGTAATATGAAGAAAAGTGTGCGCAAGTATTACTTTATATATATATATTTTTTACTAGTGTTTTCACAAGCTTTAATTTGACACCACACTCGATGACCTAGTAAAAAAAATTTTTTTCACTTCCGATTTCACCCCTCAAAACGAATCCCTTAAGTCAAAATTTATGTTACGGTGATATAAAATGATCAGTGACTTCACAAAATACACCCCAAATAAGTTTCAACAAAGTTTATTTCCAATCTTTACTGAAAATTGATGACCTTGAAATTTCTGTTTTTTTATATACCAGATAAATTATTACAGGTAATGCACTCGTGATAATTTTCGTTCAATCTACACCCCGTGGAGAATATTCCAGTACTTTCCGAGATAAGGCGGGTGGACAGCGATTTTTCGCGATTTTTTAAAAAATAATACCAAGAATAGTGCGCGCAAGTATTACATTATATACATATTTTTTACTCGTGTTTTCACAAGCTTTCATTTGACACCACACTCGATTACCTAGTAAAAAAATTTTTTTTCACTTCCGATTTCACCCCTCAAAACTAACCCCTTAAGTCAAAATTTAACTTTCAAAACAACATGGCTCTGATGAGGCCATCAATTCCTATATTACTACCAAATTTCAACTTTCTATGACAAATAGTTTCGGAGAAAATCGGGTGTGACAGACGGACAGACGGACAGACGGACAGACGGACAGACGGACAGACGGACAGACGGACAGACAGACGGACAGACACCGAAGTGATCTTATAAGTGTTCCGTACGGAACACTAAAAACGACCACTCGGGACTCCGTTTGATTGCAACCATGGATAATAGAGCCCCGGATAATGGAGGTCCCACTGTACTTCATACACAGAGAATGCAAGAAAATCAGCATATATGTTTTTTCGTCAATCCAGAAGAAACGAAAAAGAGTCGATAAAGAGAAAGCAAGCAAGTAGTTTTCAACTAAGCACTGAATTTGACTTTCTCAAGGTATAACCATTTAATCACTATTAGTTCATATATATACATATATATATATATATATATATATATATATATATATATATATATATATATATATATACATATATATATATATATATATAGATATATATATATATATATATTATATATATATATATATATATATATATATATATATATATATTTATATATATATATATATATTTATATATATATATATATATATATATATATATATATATATATATATATATATACATTGTAAGCTGTGAACTTGCCCGCACTTTTGTACCCTGTGAAAAGTTGTTTTTTCCCACGCTTGGGCGCAATTTTCTTGCAACCTCTTTTTAATTTCTGATAATGAATTGAGTGGATCCTGATTTTAAAAGAACTAAAGAAATTAAACACACACTAGCTCAGTTTTCCTTGGTAGAGAGATATGGGTAAGAGATAATTTTTGTACGTCTTTTTGGAATTATTTTTTTTTATTTTTAAAAAACCTCAGCTGTACGACTTTTGGGCACCATTCATTTTAAAATAGAAAGGATCTAACTTCAGCTAAAAAAATGAAAAAATACTGAAAGGGTGTACAGTTGTTAAAATAAAAAAACAGTTTGGTACAGCCGTCATTATCCTGAAAAGTAAGATAGGTATTCAGTGAGACACTAGCTTTAATCAACAAAAAGAAAATTTATTCATGATTTTAAAATAAAAGTTCTAACCTCTGCGGTTTTAAGGATTACAAAAAAGTTCTAGCCTAACAGGTAGTTATTATTATTAGAGTCCCTAAATCAGACATTTAAATTCTAAAAACCTGACTACCCCCGAAAGCGAAGAATCGTGTTTTTTTCACTTCACCTTTTGTCAGTTCAAATTGCTATTAAGACACTTACTTCGGGAATAGGTCTATTGATGAATGTTCTGGTAACTTACGGTTTTTATTTGGGCTTCTAGGCCTTCGATGGAACACAAAACCGATTTCACACTTTGTAGGGAACACTCAGAGCCCACTACGGCTTTACGTTAGAAAAAAAAACTCGTGCTTTACTTGGCTCTCATAATTGTTGCTATGAGCCTCTACTGCGGCTCGGTCGAAGTAAGCCTGGCTGCGGCTCGATGGAAATTCGCCTACTTGGCGGCTCGGTGGAAATAACCTACTTGGCGGCTCGGTGGAAATAAGCCTCTCTTCCTGTCCTCCGGACTCTTAAATAAGCCGTGGGCACTCTCTCGGTAATATGGCTACGCCGGAACCAAAACTCCGGATACAAATATTTGACCAATCCCGGCGTATCGAGAGATTCGGTCGCAAACCCGCACAGCACACTAATATACCGAGCGGCTAGCAATTTCTGATTAATATACTGCTCGATACAAAAATGAAAAGAAGTACAATTTAAAGTGAAAAATCAGTAACATTACATGGTCTTAAAATCTAAGAAAAAATGAATGTTACAACATACATATATATATATATATATATATATATATATATATATATATATATATATATATACATATATATATATATATATATATATATATATATATATATATATATATATATATATACATATGTGTATGATTTATTTCCATTCTTGTGAAAGTTTTATTTCTTTTTCTTTTTTCGCGAAATCGGTCAATAAGAGGAAATTCATTTGTTGTCAAATTCTATTGGTTGATAATTCCCAACATCATGAGGAATGTAAAAACTGAACGTAGAAAAAGAAAAACTATATGTACTAACCAAGAATAAACAAAAAAGGACTCACCAACACAGAGTATTACAAAATCGAGGGTGATGTTAACATATGTCACACAGTACTGACAAACAAAAAAAAACAACCTTAACAAGGAACAACACAAAACCTTCTGTCCAGATCACTATAAATTCACTCATAAATACTAACACACCAACAGTGGTTTGACTGTGTGAGTATTAACCTATGCGTAGATATTAATAGTCTATCAGATTATACTGTAAATCTACAAACTTAAAATGTTACAATAGATATTGCTTATGTTATTAATGTTCGTTATATAATTCATTGTCTTCTCGTCCCTAATAAGGAATCTTATTAGGGACGAGGAAGGAATAAACGCTTATTATATACATTATCACCCCTCAAGTATCTTAGTATTGTCATAGTCAAAAACATGTCCCCTACTTAAATGGTAACAAGACACAGCACACGAGTTTTTCCCAATCACGCAATCACTCCTATGCTATGTCACCCTATTTTTTAACCACTGAGAGGTCTGTCCTATATAAACACCTTCACAACCCAGACATAGCAATCCACAAACACTGCTGTTGAATATCAGAGAAATTTTTTGTTTGGTCTGAGTTAACAACTTGCTATTACATAAATAATTAGTCTTTACTAACTTCAAATATGAAAACCTATTTAAGATCTCGACTATCCTATTAGTTAGTTTCGGAACAGATCGCAACTTAACATACCTCTCCTCAAGATTGTCATCCTCCAAAGGACCATCATAAAAAGTAGAATTAAAAATGATTTTTTCGGTGTAAGTTTTGGGAAACCATTGTTGACGAAAATGTTATAAAGTTTGTTTAAATTAGTTTGAAGGAATTTATCATCATTTTTATGAGTATGAGTTAGTCTATTCTTCATGGCAAGCACTGTAATATTTTTTTTTTACTCGTCCAATGATTAGAAGCAAAATTCGGATATCTGTTAGTTGCTGTGGGTTTTTGGTACCAATCCAAAATGATTTTGTTCTGTCTATCTCTAATAACTTCGGTGTCAAAAAAGGGTACACCTGAATCACGTTCCATTTCAATAATGAACTGTAATCTATCATTAAACATATCCAACATTAGCTGAGCGCAACCATCTGGAATGGAGCAAATGATATCATCGACATACTTATACATGAATTGGATTTCAAATGGTATTTTAGGTAATACGAAACGACGAAAATACTTTTTTAAATAATTTTACCTGATTCCTATGTTTTTTGGTGTGCTGAGTCCGAAAATATTAATAAAAAAATCGTATCACCCACCAATTTTTCACATTTTAATATTCAAAATGAGAAAAGTTCATTTTTTATCATTCGAATGTCAGAATTTTATAAGGTTGGCAGTAAAATCAAATGTTATTAGGTTGGTAGTTCCAATAAATATCTGAACTGTTTGTTTTCTTCCAGTTAATAGAACCTCGCATTGCAGTGTTTAACCCATGTGCTTTAATTCACACTCAAAGTATGACTAATCGTGGTTGTAAAAACTCAAAAACACTTTTTGTTATATATGTGGTGAGTTTGTAGTTAAAAAACACCAAAGAAACATTACTGACTCTGCAAAAAAAGTACACTTTGCATGTTTTGGTGTAGAAATCGGTAATCAAGAAAAATATTGGGCTCCTCACAAAGTATGTTATGTTTGTGTCGAGGATCTTAGGAAATGGTATAAGAAAGAAAAGAAAGCTTTTAGATTTGCAGTACCCATGGTATGGAGAGAGCAAGAAAATCATTCAAATGATTATTATTTTTGCGTCGTTGATGTTTCTGGATATAACTTCAAAAATAAGAAAGTAATTGTCTATCCTAACTTTACTTCAGCTAATCGGCCGGTAGGACATGGACCGGGACTTCCTGTCCCTGACCCACCTCAGTTTATTGATAACGTTTTACAGTCCAGTCCCGAATTTAATGAAAGTCGATGATGAGTTTCAATGTTCTCTAGAAAATTTAAAACCACAGTTGTTTATACAAGCTGAGTTAAATGATTTAATCAGAGATTTGGGTTTGACTAAGGAAAAAGCAGAATTGCTTGGTTCTAGGCTGAAAAAAAAAACATTTATTGGAATTTGGAACATCTGTTTACCACTATAGAGATCAACACTTTGTATTGGTCCATCACAATTGTGGCCAGAATAGGGCTAATGGGGATTCCTACTGGTGTGCTGAAAATCTGACGATAATACTTATCATTAAAACCGAAATACGTATGTTGGAAAATTATTGTAATTAAATTTATAAAATTATTTTTTGAAATAGTGGTATATTCATTTATCTGATCCCACTCACTACTAATAATCTCAATCACCAACTCCAATGGTAAACGAAGACAACATCCAGCGACACAAGAACATTTAGTAGCTCGTCGCAATACCGATATATAACGAAAGATGCAGAAGATATTCTTTTGCGTCAGGTAAAATTGGGCTACAATTTAAATTGCCGGTAACTGCTTTTAATAAGCACGAGAAGGGCTGCTTCGAATTGATGTTGCCAGATTTTGCCGGTAACTGCTTTTAATAAGCACGAGAAGGGCTGCTTCGAATTGATGTGGCCAGATTTTGTAAAAAGACCACGCACACTTTAAATGGAAATTGGGTTTCGGTAAAACGACTCCAAATTTTGCACAGAGGTTGATCTTGTGCTCCTGAACAAAAGTATCAATAGGCACCACTCACGAAAATGCTTCCTACCCCCGCTATTCACCGGATCAATTACAGTCGAGCCCAAAGAAATTCAATGGATCCTTTACTGACAATCGAAAAAAAAATATGTTCCGATGCTCAAAATCTCACCTAGTAGGTAAAATTGGATGTTCTTTCAGATCAGTTTTTGCTACGACCCCTACAAACCTCAAAAACGGGGGGTCTTAAAATTCATGTATAAGATCTTATACATTCATGTGTAAGGCTCTTTTTACCCTAACAGGGAGCCATGGAGTTTTCGGGTGATAAGAGTTCAATTTTTTAGACACTAAGGGTATTAACTAGGCCTTACTATACGTCCAAAGGAATAAAGGAGTTAAATTATAAAATTCATATATAAGCATTTTTTAGTCAGACATGTATCCAAGGGGTTTTTCGGGTTCGCCGAATTTGATTTTTCATGTGTTTTTCGTAAGGGGATGAAATATTAAAAATTATCAATATTACATTATAATATATTATAATATCCACTATTAGCATTAACCAGGATAAACGACGAGGATGTTGGGGATCGCACTTTTTTTTTTGGTTTTTTCATCTTTCTATACATTTTTTTGGATTTCCTCATTTTTAATTTTTTTTTTTACGTTTTGTAACTTTTTATATTTTTTAACTTTTTAATTTTTTATTATTTTTTTAAACTTTTTTATTTTTTCAAAACCGCATCAGTTGATTATTTTATGTATTTCATCTCTTGGAGGATAAGGCCTTAAAATACCCTTATTTTTTTTATAGGACTAGTACACGTGCTGCAGGGAGGTCCATAAAGCGCTACAGGAGCGACATATATGCGGAAAAAGCGATTCACGTTTTTCTTGAATCGGTGTAAATTGTACTCGGTGGGAAACACAGTCCTGGGCAAATTATTCTAAAGGAATGATGTTCTCCATATAAAAGACTACTTGAAAAGCCTTGTACGAGGAGTAACAAGCTGAACCTCATACGGATGTGAAGTATTAACGCGACGTGTATTTCTAACATGCACCGTACTGGGAGGAATTAAGCGGGCTACATCCTTCGAACACTTTCCATGAAAATACTTGTAGAATAGGCTCAACTTACCAACCGTTCTTCGATGTTCCAGCGAATCAAGGCCGCCGGTCAGTTCCGGGGCAGCAATCAGACGAACAGCTCTTCTCTGGACAGAATCCAACAAATGCAATGTATGTTCGGGAACGGAGCCCCAAACATGGAAGCAGTATTCCATAGTTGGCCGAATTTGAGCTTTGTAAAGAATTAACGGTTATTGTGGAGTATAAAGCTTTCTAGTTCGAAATAATATACCCAACTTTTGAGAAGCTCTCCTTGCTATATCTGCAACAAGTTCATGCCAGGACATATTTGCTCCCAAATTAACATCCAAAAAGTTTAGTGGCGATGTTAGAGGAATGGAGTGCCCCGACATAACTATATCGGGTTCAGCAACGTTAACTTTTTTAGAAAAAACTACCGTCTGAGTTTTTGTAGAGTTAAATTCCATTTGGTTACTGTCACTCCAAGACAGAATTTCTTTAAGCTCTTTGTTAAGTTGAATGACTTCCTGCTGTCTGCGGATATTCGTCTGAGTAGCCGATGTCCGAGCGTTCAAAGTGAATAAGCGTACTGTCGTCTGCAAAGCTGTAGATTGGATTCCCGATTTTTTTCAGCAGATCGTTAATGTAAATGAGAAAAAAAAGTAGCAGACAGTATGGAGCCCTGAGGCACACCGGCGTTGATAGTGACGGTGTTAGCTCATTCACAAAGAACGCTCTCTGAAGAAACACGGGAGCCACAAGCAAAATGTTTCAGACAAACCATAAGAGCATAGCTTAGCAAACAGTCCATCGTGCCAAACATGGTCCAATGCCTTGGATATGTCAAGAGCAACCGCTCGAGATTCTCCAAAGTGTTCAATTGCGTTATTCCAAATATATGTTACATAAGTCAGAAGATCTCCTGTTGATCTATGTTTTTGAAAGCCATATTGGTGATCGCTAATAATGTTGAATCCTTCAAGATATTTTAAAAGATGCTGATTGATAGCCTTTTCCATGACTTTCGATATTATTGAAAGCAGTCCGATTGGTCGGTAGTTATTTGGCTTTTCTGGTCTTAGTTCCCTCGCACAGTTTTTGAGAACTATGGCGGGTATTCCGTCAGAGCCAGAAGCTTTTAGGGTGTCTAGCTTCATTAAAATACGCTTTATGATATGCTGCCTGAAGACAATATCATGCATCCTTGACTGCAATATGGGAATAGTAGTTGGTGTTTTTCCTTGGAAATCAACAGTAGAAAGTGAAGCAAAGAGTTCAGCCAACAAGTTCGCTTTCTCAACAGATGTCGTTGCAATAGAATTATCTGGCCGTGTGAGTAGTGGTATGGTGGATTTGGCGAAATTTTGACTAACTGCGTTAGCTACTGGCCAAAGGGACCTGGAATTGTTGGGACAAGCGAGAAGTTTGTTTCAAATTCGTTGATTGTGTGCCTCTTTGGTTTTGTCGATAATTTCTTTGCGTCTGTTCCGGGCACGAAGAAAGGTGTTACGATTTATGGTGTTAGGATTTTCACACCATTGTCGGTAGGCAAGATGTTCAGAAGCAACAGCTTCTTTGCATTTTCGCTTAAACTAAAGCTTGCCGTTGTAAGGACATTACTTCGAAAAAGGGATGTAAGCTTCCATACCAGTCAAAATAACATCGGAAATCTCCCTGGCGCAGTCAGATTGGTCGTCGGATCGAAAACAAACGTCTAACCAAGGTAGTGTAGTGTGTCACTAATTGGTAGTATACTCGATGTCGAAAACAGTTTATGGTCGGAAGAACCTAATGGCCGACTTACGGTGACCGTGTAAATCTCCGAATTGGTGTTTAAAAACAGATCAAAAAGACTGGCGCCGTCTCGATCAGGGATCCGCGTTGGTTCGTCAGTAAGCTGAGTTAAGCCACAACTGATTGAGAATGATTCAGCTTCACGACCTTGTTAGTCGGTAGTATTTGAATATTTAAGCCAGTTGATGTTGTGGACATTAAAGTCGCCCAGGATGACAATTTCGGCATTTGGATAGTTAATTTTTAAATGATCGATGGTGTCTGCAAGAGAAGCGAAAAGTGTTTTAAAGTTAGTGTCACTTGGTGGTCGATAGAAGATACAGATAAACCTTGGTGTTTGTTGAGTCGTTATTTTTAACCACATAACATCACAGTTTGGGGGCTCCAGAGCCTCTTCTCGTTGGCAAGAGAGGTCGCTTCTGACAAAAAGATAGATTCCAAAGTTACGCCTAAATCGGAAATAGAAGTCGTACCCAGGATAAAGATAGTTGGCTGTGCTGGTCGATGAACTGACCTTTGTTTCACACAGAGCGAGTATATGAGATTTATTTGATTGTAGATTTTGTTGCACTGAATTTATGTTCGAGTTTAAACCTCGTATGTTGCAAAAATCTGTTTTAAAATCATGATCTCTGCATGTCGACACATGTCTAAAAAACTGAACTCGGCTCACCCGAAAACTCCATGGTCCCCTGGTTATGTAAAAAGAGCCTTACACATAAATGTATAAGATATTATACATGAATTTTATTATTTCATCGCCTTATGACCCCGTTTTTCGAGGTTTGTAGACTTGTAGTAAAAAACTGATAGCGTAATCTGAAAGAGCATCCAATTTTACCTACTAGGTGAGATTATTATCCTATTTTGAGCATCCGAACATTTTTTTTTCAATTGTCAGTAAATTGCCAACTGGATTCGCTTGGGCTCGATTGGGGTTGATTCGATGAATATCGGGGGTAGGAAGTATTTTCGCTAGTTGTGTCCATTGAGACTTATATTCAGGAGCACAAGATCTACCGCTGTGTAAAATGTGGAGTTATTTCACCGAAACCCAATTTCCATTTAAACACAGAAACATAAACTCAAAACTTTGCCACGTAAAGGTAAACTAAATTCTTAATAGAGAAAATTACGCAGGTGATCGCAATTTTATATGATGAAAACCAAGCATTCTTCTTGGTGGCTGTAAAAAGAGAAAGATGAATTTAAAGGACACACATTGAACAGAATAGAGAGGCAATTAATTTTAGTTTTTTTAGTAATAATATCATATTAAGGATTAAATGAATAAACTTCTCTTGCATATTTTTTGTTCTTATATTCTAGTTATCGTCACCTCTTTATATATTAATTTCTTTTGTTTCAACGTTGTTTTCATAAAGATCTGGTTCGGTATTATTAAAAATGTATTTAAGCTAGGGATTCTTCTTTGCCTTCCATAAAGTCCTGTAGCTGTGTCGTCGTGCTTGCCATTTTGTAAAAATTTTAATAAATATTTCGTATATATCCCATTTCTCACTTATAAAAAAATATATTTTAGAATAACACTGAGTACTCTTAAAATTCTTAACATGCACAAATGCTACTGGGAATTTTCATTATTGTCCATTGTGCACAGCCAATTTAGGCAAAGTTAGAAAAACCGTTTTATAAAACCCAGAAACAATATACATTCAGATAAAATAAAGTTTATATCATATGTAAAAAAGGCGGTGCGCGATTACTCTTGTTACAGCCCTTGTTTTAGCATGTTTGCCTAACTCTTGAAATAAAGAGAGTTGATTCATTTATAATTAATATCCATGTACAAAAAGTACACGAAAATTGAAAGAGTATTTTAAATTAGTAGTAATTTTGGCTCGTTTTTTGGAGCCTTCATAACTTGGGAGACAAAAAAAGCAAACTTAATGTAAAAGATCTTAAATTAAATCTAATTAAAAATCAATTTTTTTATTTAGGGGTAACTACCCCATATTTTGGGGGTTAAAATAGATTCTTAAGAGAAAATAAAAAAAATATTTATGATGTGTAACTCATGAAAATAGGTTAAGAATTTCAAATATTTAAACATTTTCAACCCAATACCGTATAATAAATTAAAAACCACCTTCTTAAAGGGAGTTGTAATAAGTACTATTTATATATCCAGCATAAGGAAGTTTCCCCAAAATTAAGAGTTTTTTTAGGTTAAAATAGCACCAACATGAATTTCTACCCCCTTTTAGGTGGGTAGTTATCGCTTAGCGATAAGTTTGGCAGACGTATATTCTCAGTATTTTAATTATTTCTTTGTACTTTTTCCTAATCTTGGGAGTCATGCTTGTGAGTATGGCAGAATCACTTATTAATTGCGACCTCCTTTTAGAGGGGGTTTTTGATTGACTCTACGGTATTGGGTAGAGAATATGTAAATAACACAGGCCGACAAAATTGGATGAAACTCCAGACCCTGAGACCAGAGTATACTTTCCCAAAGGTTTTTGGTGCGCCCAATCTGAATCCGACCCCAAAATTGCTCCATCGCATCAGGTTTTTGAGATCTCCTAACCTAAAAATGCAAAAAACACGGTTTTTCGCTATATTCGGGGTTATATTACACAGCGAATAAATGTTTTTCCACAGAACTCGTTACGGCATCAGAAAGTACTACGCTTGCCCTTCAAAATGCATTTTGAATTTTTTATATATTTTACGAGTATTCCTTCTCGGAGACGTCGTCCGTTGAAATAAATTAGTTTGGCGTTTTCGTTACAACCATCCAAAAAAAAAGTTGATCCAACAGGTGAGAGTAGTGTAATTATATAATTTTTGGGACGCTGAATCCGAATTCGTTGTCGGATTAAACCCCACCGAGTCATAGTTTGTTCCTAACCTTAAGAAATTCAATATGACGGGTCAGAATTCTGAAGAGTCTAAATTACTACAAAACTCGATATTTGTTATATCTTTTCCCTTAAGTAAAATAATTTTAACAAGTTTCTTTGCATGAACGATCACATATTCGAGACCGTAGCGGTGTTGACTGCATTTTTTCTTTTTTTTTATTATTTTTTTCTAAGAATTTTTTCTTATTTTCTCTTCGTTTTTTTATGAAAACGTTCAGGGATCAACTTGTATTTTAGTATGATTGTAACGAAAAACGCCAATCTAATTAATTTCAAAGGATGATTTCTCCGAAAAGAAACAAAATAAGGGGAAGAGTAGTACCTTCAAATGCGGCAACGAGTTTTGTGGACAAAAGTTAATTTGCAATGTAATCTCGAATATTATATAGCGAAAAAACATTATTTGGCATTTTTACGTTAGTTCAGGTTAGATGTCTCGAAAATCTGATATGATGGAGAAATTCTGAGGTTAGATTTGGATCCAATGCACCAAAAACCTTCGAAAAAGTATAGTCTGGTCTCACGGTTTGAAAAATGTTGTCCTGTGTAATTAAAGTGGCCTATTTTCATGAATTGCATATCATAAATATTTTAGAAGAGAAATGTTATCAAATTTTGCAAACGAAAATAACTTGTTGTGTTATGAACACATTTTTCCAAAAGCCAGAACGATGAACATGGCAAAGCTCAGATGGTATAATAAGGAACGAAATTGATTATGTGTTATCAAATGGCAAGAATATTGTTATTGACACGAGAGACTTGAACACGATAAGCATTGGTAGTGACCATCGGCTGCTCAGAGCAAAAATAAGAATAAATCTGAAGTAGGTAGGTAGACGTAGATTGATAACATATACACAGACGAGTATCGACAAGCACTCTAAAATCATATGAAACACATAAACTACCGAACAGAACTTGATGAACTAAACGCACAGATAACCAATAACCTACTCATGACTACAAAACAAATAGTAACATCGAGAAAAGAAAAGCACTAAAAATCAGACAAAATCTCATGAATCAGAGAGTACTATTAAGAAATGATCCTACAAATTCTAGATTAGAATTGGCAGAAATAGACAAAAAATGAAGAAAAGGATCAAAGAAGACGTCAGATAGTACATAAACTCGAAAATAGATGAAACTTGGAAAGAGGGGAAACGTTTGAAACACCTAAACGAACAAATGGAATGCACAACAACGAAGAACCAAGGGACGATGAACTAACTATGAAAATGATAAAGAATGGAGGAGCATCGATAATACAATCTCTTTAAGCGTTATTTAACAGGTGCCTCAGAGAAAGTAAAATACCAACATCTTGATTGTGCTCATATTTAAAAAGGAAAACAAATTTAAATTAGAGAATTACAGACTCGTCAGCCTGTTATCGGTACTATATAAAATCCTCACTAGAATCATAACATTAACGAACAAACTAGACAGTTATCAACCACGTGAACAAGCGGGATTTAGATGGGGATACAGCAATTTGGACCATCTTAAAACAATTAGATTACTAATGGAAAAAGCAAATGAATATAAGGTCACCTTGTGGATAGCAATGGTTGACTACGAAAAAGCATTTGATTCGGTATAGATATGGGCAGTCTTTACCGCCTTAAGTAACAGCAGAGTCGATGAAAGGTACACAACTCTTCTTGAATATATTTATAGAAATGCCACATCACAAATAATGCTTGAAGGAAAAACAAATAAAATGAGAATTACAAGAGGAAAAGAGACAAGGCGAGTCGATATCCCCAAAGCTGTTCACTTTGACTCTAGAAGACATCTTCAAGTCGTTAAAGTGGGAAAATAAAGGAAAACTAATGGACGTTGAACGATTAAATCACTTAAGGTTTGCAGATGATATCACTCTGATCGCCAACACAAAAGAAGAATTACAAGAAATGCTGATGGAATTAAATAGCAAGTCTCGAGAAATAGGTCTAAAAATAAACTTCACCAAATCGAAAAGCAGATTTTGGTGTGTTAGATTGTTGTTATAAGCTGAATTAGTTTTGTTTTGTAAATAACTCCTTTTATGCCCTGAAATTCGAAATTCGAGTGGCTGGAAGTTCAAAGTTAAAGTACAGAAGAAGTTATTCAAATCCGATTCAGCTCATAGCAATCATCTAACAGTCTAAAACAACTATTTCAATAATAAGTTCAAAATTCTGCAAGTGGAAAATAAAGAAGTGAAATTAGACTGCTAGAAAACTTGGAAATAAAATAAATCAAAAACACAGTCAGGAACTATTAATAGAAGGTGAACGAACAGAAAAAGTGCAAACATTCATATATTTAGGACCAAAAATCGAAATATCAAAAAATAATTTAAATGCTGACATGAATAGAAGAGTCTCGTCAGCTTGATTTGCGTTCCGAAGGTTACAATCTACATTTTAAATTGGACATTCCAAATACTCGTATTCGAAAAAGAGTATTCGATCAGTGTGTACTGCCGGTATTAACATATGGTACTGAAACTGTATAATAAATAAACTCCAGGTAGCCCAAAGAGCAATGGAGAGGAGAATGCTATTCTTAATATCGAGATACGAAGAAGATCAAAAGTGATGATGTAATACAACGAATATGTATAATAAGGTGGAATTCTATCGATCATCTTGCTTCTTTAGACACCGACATAAGAATAGCCATGCAGAGAAATCAACATACGTGTCTTGCTTCACTAGACTTAAGCAATGCTTTTGACATAACAAACGGCAACATCATTCTCGAACAATTGAATGAGATGAGCTTTACTGGGGCTCTACCAAAATTCAACAAGAATTTCCTTTCCCCAAGAACTTTCCAAGTAAGAGCAAATGGATTAATATCAAATACTCACATCCTCAAACTTGGTGTACCACAGGGTTCTGTCCTAAGCCCAACCCTCTTTATTATCGCAATCCAAACCATCACAAAACAGATTCCAACTCCCTTGAAGTTTAAATTGTTTGCTGATGACATAGTCATCTACCATTCCAATCAGTCACACAGAGAAACCTCAAGTACTCTACAGACAGCCATTGCATCAGTAAACAATTGGGCAATCAACAACGACTTCAACTTTTCACCAACTACTATTAAAATACTTGGCCTGACATTCGACAACAGACTCTGCTGGAACCCACACATCAAACATCTCAAAGCCCGCACAACCTAAGATTTAAATATACTCAGAATACTAGCCAACACCAAGTGGGGTGCAGATTTCATTTCTCTAAATAATTTATACAAGTCTCTCATTCTCTCAAAGCTTAGATACGGCGATTTCGTTTACGATGCTGCCAGCAATGCATCTAAAAAATCTTTAGACCCCATACAGAACCAAGCATTGCGTTTGGCAACGGGTGCATTCAGAATAACACCAATTAATAGTCTCCAATGCACAGCTGCTACTCCCCCACTTTATCTGACTAGACAGCTTTCATTAATGAAAATATTACTCATCTTCGCTACAGAGACCTCACACAAAATCCTCTTCAAACTTGACTAATGCATACAAAGCTCACATAGCCTTTCCTTCAAAATCCATTCTTAACAGAACAAACTCTTACCTGACCTTTCATGGGCTCACTCCTCTGGAATTTGACTACCCACTAGTCACCACATTTCCTCCCTGGTTCTCTCCAAACCCATCAATCGATCTACACTTTTCCGGCAACAAAAATAACCTAATAGGAGCCAACATCATTCATCAATTCTCTGATTTACTCAAACTTTTCTGTAGTCTACACCGATGGTTCGAAATCCACAAAAGGAGTGGAAGCAGCCTTCTTACATAAGTCTTATTCACAACAATTTAAACTTCCTCCATACTCTTCAATCTTTTCTGCCGAGCTGTTAGCCCTAAAAGAAGCAATCAGGTATGCAATAAATAACAAGGAAAATAACAAATTCCTTATTGCATCAGATTCCTTAAGTGCCATAAAAGCCATCAAATTCAGCAATCCGGACTATGCATACTTAAGACAAATAGCCGACTTATTATACATCGCCAAGGCCAGAAATAGAACCATCATATTAATCTGGATTCCTAGCCATATAGGAATCAAAGGGAATGACAGAGTAGTAGTAGTAGCCATAGAAACAGGCAACAATATTACAGGAGAGAACCATACCAATGATTTCCACAAAAATTTAATCTTAATTAATCCGAATAACAAGCTGTGGGAAGTAAAACCTTTTGTTTTTCCTCCTTTACACATTCACAGTCTCAACAGATCAGAGAATGTAAAACTCAGAAGACTAGCGACTGGACATACCTACCAGACACACACTCTCACCTACTAAAGAGTGAACCAGCACCATTATGTCACATCTGCAATCAATCATTGACTGTCAAACACATATTTGAGGCAGCACATTTTTCGCACAGAAGAAACAAACACAACATACCATCAAACATTAAACAAATTGTAAGCACTTTTCAATCAAATAAGCTGGGAATCATCAATTACTTAAAATAATTAAATATCGTAATCTAAATTATTTTGGGCGCCAAATAACCATTGAGGTTGACGCGCCCTTACCCCTTAATATAAAAAAATAAGGTGGAATTCGGTTGGGCATATCGCAAGGCTGGTATAGTTGAATGGAGGCCTAGAGAACACAAAAGATGCAGAGTTAGACAACAGATAAGATGGACGGACAACATAAAAAGATTAGTAGGACACGACTGGTTGCAAAAGGCACACAACAAAGCTTATTGGAGACAACTTGGGGAGGCTTACATCCGACTATGGACGGAATAAGCTAATGATGATGATGATGATGATGATGATGATGATGATGATGATGATTGATGATGATGATGATGATGATGATGCTGATGGTGATGATTTTCATGAATATTTTTTTTATTTTCCTTTAAAAACTTATTTATTTTCACCCTTTTAACCTACAAAATAGGGGTAGTTACCCCTAAATAAAAAAAATGGAAAAATATGTCCGTCTAGAATTTTTTAATTAGCTTTAATTTAAGACCTTTTGCATTAAGTTTGCTATTTTGTCTCAAAGTTATGGAGGTTGCAAAAACGGGCTAATTCTGCGGTCACTCTTTTGGTGCCTTGCGTTTTATCACAAAATAATATATTGTTCCAAAAACTTCACTTTTATCTCTTTATAAATACCCGAGAAATTTCACAAAAGCAAGCAACCCTGTATGTATCCATTACTACACTATTAATTTCTTATTCATTTAATATTTATTTCATCAAATCGTTTTGCCAACAGTAATAACAATTGATCCAGAAAAGTTATTAAACTGATTTGTTTTCGAACAACTCTTAACGATATTAGTGAGTTGAATAATATATAATCCAAACAGTTTCCATAGAAAGTTATTACAGTTCACGTACGCAGTTAAGAATTGAAGAATTAAAATGAAAATAAAATCGTTTCTCAATTTTCACAATTCTTGTGTTATTATAAGTATAATTCTAGCAATATGCCCGTCAGTGTATTGTAAATCGAGAAGACTTAAAGTAGTTTATATACTGTTCATGGCCCTTTTTACCGTTATCCCATCCTGCTACATCATTTATGTCGACTTTTATTTAAGAGTTCATCACCGATATGGACTAATTGTTGAAATTGTATTTGTCCTTGTTACTATGTGCTATTTTTGGGCCAATATTTTTATAACAGCTAGGCTTTTCCTTAGTGGAGACACAATTATATCTGTATTAGAGACAATGAAACTTATGAGAATTCAAACGAGATGTGATATGCCAAAATCAAAAGTTGAAATAGTTGTTATTCCCTGGGTATTATTTTACGTAGGGAGAATGATTTTCACATATCACAATTTGTCACTTAAAGGACACGGGACAATAACATCTTTAGTTAATGATTTTATCGTATTTAGATGGGAAGCAACCATGGTAATTTCAGCTATACTAATGGTGGAAATAAAAACACAGTTAAAAGATCTACATGAGCGATTGGACAAACGCAATATGTCGATGAAAATTTCTACAGACGCTCGTCTACACCGTACTTTATTAACCTTAATTGAACAAGTCAATGAAATTTTTGGTTATCTTATAGCGCTTTTAATAGTCACATGTATAGTTTCGATTGTAGTGTTTTTTATAGCAGCAATTACAAGATTAAATAAACAAGGATCTTTAATGGACCAAATAAAATCTACAATCTGGCACGGATCTATTACCGTAAGTAATTACATGATATCTACTTATTATTTAGTTGCTAATAGTGGATTTAGGATTAGGATCTGACAGCTTTTAAAAGACAAGCTACTAACATATTCTTTTTTTGAGTTGTTTCATCTCATTTATCGGTGTGTCACAAAACGGCGCTATAGCGGCTTTCAACTCAAGATCTTAAAAAAGAGTTGTTTTTTATATATGGTATAATACGTGGGGATGCGAAACAGAATATCATCCTCGGTATGTTTTACTTCTCGTAGAAGGCGACTAAAAGAATAAAAAAGTGGTAGATGCCTAGATTCCATCCGGCATCTCCCGGTGTGGTATCATCGCATCGGCTAAGGCTGCGTGCAGTTGCTTACGTTTCGTAGATGTGCCGATGTTCCCCGGACTGTGTGACAAAATATAATCTAAAAAACCCCCGTGCGGATCTCTGAGTCGTGGCTGATTCGGGGGAGTCGACGTGCATAAATCACAATTTTAAAATAAATTTTTGTAACATGCGAGGTTTAAATACGAACATAACTTCAGAGCACCAATTACTGCAGTCAAATAAACCTCATGTGCTCACTCACTGTGAAACCAAGGTGAATTCATCAACCAGAACAGTCAACTTTCTCTATCCTGGGTACGACTTCTCTTCTCGGTTTAGACACAACTTCGAGATCTGTCTTTTTGTCATAACCAATCTTTCTTGCCAACGAGAGGAAGCTCTGGAGTCCCAAAACATTGATATTGTGTGGTTAAAAATAACGACTCAACAAATGGCGAGATTTATCTGATGCCTGTATCTATCACCAAGTGATACTAACTTCAGAATACTTTTCGCTTCTCTTGGAGACACCATCGACCATGTACAGGGTGGTCCAAATTGGACACTTTTAAAAGTAAACACCTTTATCTAAAGAAGATAGACGAAAACTGATCTCGGTGTCTGAGGCTCAATTTTTATGATAAACTCAATGGTGGAAACCACATATCGATATCTAGTACTGTTTCAGATATACAGGGTGTTATTCAAAAATCTGTATTTTGGAAAAATGTTTGTAATTCTTTTTCTACTGAAAATTTTCGATTTCTGTAAAAACATTCTTAAAGCACTTTTTCACGTGGATTTCAACAGTGTAAGTTATATTTTTTTACAACTAATATTTTAATAGGTATTAACGCAAAAATATATTTTTTTAATGGGATACCCTGTATATTTTTCCTTATCCGAATAGAGCTTTAAATTACCATTCTAATAATATAGCACACTTTATATTTTGCTTAAATCTACTTGAAAATATAAAGGTTTTCAGTTTTTTACGCGAGTTTTAAATGCATATTTTGTGAGGTAGGCTTTGGATGGAGCGGCCATATGGTTTAATTCAATTGTTTACACGTAGTTGTCAAATTTTAGTTCAAAATCAATTATTGAATTGTCAAATAAATCGCAATGAAGTTTGAAAATTACGAAAAATGGGATATGAAGGTGTGTTTCATACAAACCGGAGAAAATTCGGAAGCGGCAAGTAATTTGTACTACGAACGGTATCCAGAGAGGCGTCAACCCTTCAAGGATATATTCGCTCGATTGCGACATAACCTAGTTAATAGTGGCCAGTTTGAAAAGAAACGACCCAAAAATTATGCATCAAACAGGGAGTTAGAAGAAATAATAGTTTTAGGAACTATCGGAAATAATCCCAACACTTCAACCCGATAGTTAAAAGAATCCACTAGACTACCAAAAATTAACGTAAGTCGTACTTTGAAGAAGCACAAATTCTGGCCTTCTAGGACAAGAAAAGTTTATTACCTAAGAGACGGAGCTTTTCAACGACGTATGAATTTTTGCCAATGGTTTCTGGAGAATTGTAACCATGTTCCGAATTTTTCATTAAATTGCATTTGGACATACGAAGCTTATGTATGCAATGCAGGTATTTTTAACCATTACAGTTCGTATACGTGGGCACAAGAAAATCCTCGTTTAGTTGCGGAGCAAAGAAATCAAGGCAAATTTGGATTTAATGTGCGGGCAGGAATTTTTAGAGGCAAGGTTATAGTCCATTTATTTACAAAGGAATACTCACCTCTCAGAGATACTTAGAAATTTTAAGACAGCAAATAGAACCTCTTGTTGATGAACTGCCGTTAATGGAGTTTAGAAATACATTTTTTCAACACGACGGGGCACTCCCTTATAACGCTGCAGTTATCAGTAATTTTTATCGGCCGATTTCGACAATAACTGGATAGCCAACCAAGGTCCGAATCGTTGGCCGGCAAGGTCACCGGATTTAACACCCATGGACTTCTAGCTCGGGGGAAGATTGAAAGACCTAATTTTTAAATTGCCGACAAACACCAGGAAAGAGTTAGAAGTAGCAGTGATACAAAGTTTTGCAGCTCTCACGCCTCTTGAACTAATCAACTCGGTAAGAAGTGTCCAGAAAAGGTACCGCCTATGTGTAAATGAAACTGGTCGACATTTCGAACATCTCTTATAGAAAATTGTTTTGTTTTAGTTTGCTCTACTCGTAAAAAATTATTTTATTGTTGTTTTGTTTTATTTTCTACTTAGTTTAAAGTACTATAGCATTCTTGTAGTTATAACTCTTAGAGTTAATTCTGGGATTTTTTTTTTTGATTTGACTGCTATCGGTAAACAATTGATATTGCCGCTCCGTCCAAAGCCCACTTCACAAAATGTGCATTTAAAACTCGCGTAAAAACTGAAAACCTCTATATTTTGAAGTAGTTTAAGCAAAATTTAAAGTATGCTATATTTTTAGAATGGTAATTTAAAGCTCTATTCGGATAAGGAAAAATATACAGGGTATCCTATTTAAAAATATATATTTGCGTTAATAACTATTAAAATATTAGTTGTAAAAAAATGTAACTTACACAGTTGAAATCCACGTAAAAAAGTGCTTTGAGAATGTTTTTTACGGAAATCAAAAATTTTCAATAGGAAAAGAATTACAAACATTTCTCCAAAATGCAGATTTTTTAAAAACACCCTGTATATCTGAAACGATACTAGATATCGATATGTGGTTTTCACCATTGAGTTTATCATAAAAACTGAGCCTCAGACACCGACATCAGTTTTCGTCCCTTTTGATAAAGTGTCCAATTTGGACCACCCTGTACAGAATAATTATCCAAATGCCGAAATTGCCATCCTTAGGTATTCAAATATGACCGACGAACAAGGTCGCGAAGCTGAATTATTTTTTGTCAGATGTGGCTTTACTTAGCTTATCGATAAACCAACACGGATTCCTGATCGAAACGGAGAGTTTTCTAGTCCTCCCGACCTGTTTTTACCAACCCATCCAGAAATTTACATTATCATCCTAAATCTGTTGTTAGGTTCTTCCGACTATAAACTGATTTGATATCGAGTACCTTACCGATCAGTGACAAAAAGACGCCTAAGCCGCGCACAATTTGGCACTACAAAGGACTCTGCACTAACCTTATGGAAAATTGCTTTCGGTGGATTTGAATGAAACTTTGAGAAAACGAAGTTTACGTAATGCTGAACAAAATATCTCATGGCTCCAACTTTAACCTATTCTAGGAAGTCTTATAAGTGAAATAAAAATTGCCGTCCACTCCGCTATTCAGGATCAACGACGTGGACATAACGGAGACTCATCCCTGTGTGTAATGGTACGCTATTAATCATCATCGACATCCATTAAATTCAATAAATTGCGTTGGGGTGGTATTTCTCTGACATTTAATATATGGTTTAAGAGTGCATGGATACCTTATATTTTGTTCATACCTGGAATATCCCAAAAACCACAGTAAAGGGTGAGCCAACGATAGAGTAAAGTTCATTATCTCATTTGTTTCGGGAATGACGAAAAAATGTTAAATACAATAATTTTAGCGAATATTAAGGAGCACAGTTTAAAAATATTTTTGAGTATTCAGGGTACTTCAAAAAAGTGTGGCCGATATAACATGTTTTTTTAAATGGAACATCCTATTTTCTAATTTATTTTTAAATTCTGCGTAAAATTTTATAACTTTTTTATTAATAATGTTATATATCTAAACCTAGTAGTTTTTCTAATATTTCATTTTTTTTTTAAAAAATACTAGATTTCAATTTTGTAAAAATTGCCAGTAGCGCCATTGTTTCTGAAGGTGGAATACTCATAATTGATACGAGTGTTCTATAGAGATGAAAAAAAAGATGTATGTAAAGGAATTTGAGTTAGATGCTACAGAGTGTTCAAAATAAATTTATGCATTTCGACTATTTTAAATTGAAAAATCTCAAATTTTTTAAATGGCGCACTCTGTATGTTATTATTTTTTCTGATAGATTTTACAAAACCCTCCAATTATTAATGAGTATGTCATATACCTATTTCTAATAGTTTTCGATTTATTTTGAATTTTTACCCTTGTTTTTAATGCACTTACACTATTGTGAAAACATAAACATCTAGTTAATAATAATTTTAATATAGTTTAACTCAATGATTAATTATTATGACGTAATAAATGTTCAAAAATATGCCCGTTTACTTGAATACACATGTTTAGTCACTTTACTATATTTTCCTTCACTTTTCTTAACATAAAGGACGATATTTTCCTGCACGCTTCCCGTATCCTATTTTCTATATCTACTGGTATTGTAGAGGGATTCACATAAACACGATCTTTAATGTAGTCCCACAAAAATAAGTCTAAAGGTGCTAAGACACATGATCGAGGGGGCCACTAAATGAATCCATCCCTACCGATACATTTGTGTGAGCAACGATCGTTTAAAAATTCCCGAACTCAGTCAGTCAGGAGCTCAGTCTTGTTGAATCCACATTTGTTCCCTTTCAAAGTTATCAACTTCTTCAAGAAGCTAAGATAATTCGTTTTGCAAAAAATTTAGATATCTAGGTCCGTTAAGCGGTTCGCGGAAATAATATGGACCAATAATTCGAAAATTTAATATTCCACACCATACATTAAGCGACCAATGGTTTTGGTTTTGAACTTCCCGGACCCAAAATGGATTAACTGTTGAATAATAAAGCATGTTATGGCTGTTAACTGCTCCATTATTGCGAAAAGTAGCTTCATCAGAAAACATTATTTTGGATAAAAAATTTGAATCGACCTTTGTTGCTTCATTCATGATGGTACAAAAGTTTACTCGTCGTGCAAAATCACGGTCTTGAAGTTCTTGGTGTAGTTCCATATGGAAGGGATGATACTTGTATTTTTTCGTGGTGCGATTACCCGTAGATTGGGATGTGTCAGATAAGTCAGCTAGTTGATGGCTGCTAACCTGGGGATTATCTTTAACATGAAGTAAAATCTCCATTTCTTTTTCCTCATTGGTAGCATTCTGGTTTACTACTTTCCGTTTCGTATACTCAACGCCACCACCACCATCAAACCGCTCCATTAAGCACTGAAAAGATTTTCTAGATGCTATACGTCTATTAAGGTACTTCGCTTCGTAAAGCCTTACTGCCAAAAGACAATTTTTTCCCGCCTCTCCCAGTATATAAACCATGTCAATTAATTCATTTTTAGTCCATAACTATTACCTTTATACGTCACTTACTACAACAAGTTAAACAATTTTTACTTGCTTTTGACAACGCCTACATTTTTGTTTTGTCTTGGCAACTATGATGTTATAACGTAAGTGTACTCGTATTAAAAACAAGGGTAAAAATTGAAAAATTCAAAATAAATCGAAAACTATTAGAAATAGGTATATGACATACTTAATAAAAGTTGGAGGGTTTTATAAAATCTATCAGAAAAAAATAATAATATACAGGGTATGCCATTTAACAAATTTGATATTTTTTCAATTTAAAATAGTCGAAATGCATAAATTTATTTTCAACACCCTGTAACGTCTAACTCAAATTTCTTTACATATATCTTTTTTTCATCTCTATAGAATAGTTTGGATATATAACATTATTAATAAAAAAGTTATAACATTTTACGCGCGCCACACTTTTTTGAAGTACCCTGTATGCTCAAAAATAATTATAAACTGTGCACCTTAACATTCCCTAAAACTATTGTATTTAATATTTTTTCGTGATTCCCGAAACAAATGAGATAATGAACTTTACTCTATCGTTGACTCACCCTGTACACTCACCACATGTGCATATAATTCAAGTGTTCTAGCACCGGACTGATAAGTACAATGATAACCTATTATGACTTCATTATTGTCAATACTTATGTTCTTAATTTCATTTTCTTGTGGTTTGAAAGCTATCCATAACATAAAACACCGTATCCATCCATAACACACACTGGGATCAGCCTCCACCACGTCCATGTCGTTGATCCTGGATAGCGCAAAGAGCGGAGCGGCAATTTTTATTTCACTTAAAACACTTCGTAGAATGAAAACTGCTCATAGGTTAAAGTTGGAGCCATGAGATATTTTGTTCAGCTTCGAAAAAATTACATTTGCCCAAAGTTTCGTCCGAATCCACCGAAAGTCATTTTCCATAAGGTTAGTGCAGGGTCCTTTGCTAAATGAGGAGAATTCATGGAATATTTTCGAACTTCCGCTTGGTTAGATTTTTGCTTTCGATTTGACGACCCATTTGATAGAGCACTAATGTCATTTCGGCTGGTATGGAAGTTTACATCCCTTTTTCGAAGAAATGACCTTCTAGCGGCAAGTTGCAAATTGCATAGAAGCTGTGTCTCTCGACAGATATCTTTCTAACGCCGCGCCGGTGTGCCACATGGCAGCATACTGTCTCCCACTCTCTTTCTGACTTACATTAATGACCTTCTAGAAAGGAACAGAAATCTAATTTACAGCTTTGCAGCTGATGGTACGCTTGTTTCTTTATTCACTTTTCATGCAAATATCCGTATACCGCGGGAAGTCGTTCAACTTGACAAAGATTTGGAGAAAATTCTATCGTAAGGTGACAGGAACCAAGCAGAATTTAATACTACAAGAACCCAGGCGGCAGATTTTTCTAAATAGGTAACGTTGCTGAACCCGACATATCGGGGCACTTCAGTCCTGTATCATCGTCACTCAATTTGCTGGGCGTTAATTTGGGAGCAAATATGTCTTAGCATGAACATGTTACAAGCATAGCACAGAGAGCTTCTCAAAAGACCAACCATGGAATACTGCTCCCATGTTTGGTGCTCTCCTCCCAAACAATCACTACATTTGATGAATTATATTTAAAAGAGAGCTGTTTGCCGGATTAGAGACTCGGAATTGACCAACAACCTTGATTCCTTGCCACATTAAATGACGGTTGGCGACTTGAGTCTATTCTACAAGTATTTTCATGGTCGTAGCCCGCTTAATTCCTCTCAAACGGTACATTCAAAGAATACCCGTCGCCCTAATACTACACAAACATATAAGTTCAGCTTGTCACTCCTCCTACAACCCTTTTCAAGCAGTCTTTTATATGAAGAACCTTATCCCTCTGGAAGGATTTGGCCAAGACATTGTTTTTCTCACCGAATACAATTTACAGCGATTCAAGACCAACGTGAGCCAATTTTTCTGCACACGCGTCGTTCCTGTAGCACTTAAGGGATTTCCTTGAAGCACGTATAAATAAAAATATGGTGTTGTAGGTATTTTTCAGGATTTTTGGAGCCGTGAAGCCTGAAAATTAAGTTATTTTTCATTATTTCCCATTTTTAAACGGCGTCAAAGATGTGGAGTGATTAAATATGGTATAGTTTTAATAACATTATGGAAATTCTTCTTCGTTTTTACTGCTTTAATGAACAAATATTAAGCATAATTATTTTTCCATTATAGATATGGGAATTACATTATTTTTTCGTTCATTTTTCTGTTAATAGGCGGGAAGGATGAAAGGGGTGGGAATCATTAAATATTGTTTAGCGTCACCATTATTATGGCAATTTTACCTGCATTTGGTGACGACATTTTAAAAAACTTTCGCTTGTTATTTATAGTAAAAGATATATATGTTAAGGTGAAAAGAATCGGTTAGAGGGTTAGAGGTGGTTTCGTATATAATATATCATAATATACTTCTATATCAGTATGATTTTTTTTATTATTTCCAATTTTAACAGAGACAGTACGTGGAATGGAATTAAATCTGGTTATAGAGCGACCTAAAAAAAAATGTTAAGTAAATTATAAAACAAGTTTTAGAAATACAAACAGTTAAGCTGGCCGAAACTTAATTATTTCTGAGACAGTAGGTAAATTATTGTTTTTATTTCCCTTGTATTGTTTTCGTGAAAAAATACCCTCAACGACTTTTGCTTTTCTTTACGTCTTAGGGAAATCACGAGAAATATATTTTTCATTGATTTCCTGAGTGTGACTTCGACAAAATGATGTCTGCCCTTTAGTTGTCATTACTTTGTAACAATTTTCTTTTTATAATACTCATAATGAGCGGTGCTTTTAAATGTACCCGCAAGTTTTTTAAATTTTTTATTTATTTTTTTAATATAAGCAGATTTTTAGAGAAATTTTTTTTTTAAATAAAATAGATATTTAAATAATTACGGATCCTTCCAACTTTATAATAGGTTTCTGGGGTCGCAGATTACAATAAAAATAACCTATTTCTCTTACATATGTTAAGATTTTCAAATGTATACCAGTTTTGGCCATTTTTGCCTTTTTCGAGATTGTTTAGTGAATATAAAAATAAATATTACATTTCTGATGTTTGAATATTATTTAGAGTTCAAAAATCAACAACTCTACCTTAAACGTAAACTTAAAATTGCGAGACTTGAAAAAATTGACCAAACTTTTACACTTGTCAAAATTTTTCGAGTTTTTCTAATGAATATATGAATTTACTCTACTTTTTAATTATTACATCATCTCAAGAATGTAAAGCAAAAATGTAACAAAAATGTTGACCTGAAATGATCTAATCTGAAAAATCAGACCACTTTCGGCCATTTTCCACGTTTTTCTACTGCTATATTCTAGTCAATACATACAAACTTCGCATTATTTTGTGATATTGGAAAACAATTTAAAGTTAACATTATCTTATCGATAAACTAATTTCAATTACCCCTAGCCTAATATAACCTAATGGAGGAACTTTGCGCCAAGAGCTCCAAATCTAATATGAAAAATTCTGTATTATTTAACATAAATTTAAAGATTACGTATTTTTAACACGAGCTTTTTTTTTTTTTTTTTTTTTTATGGGTCTAGCACACGTGCTGCAGGGAAGTCCCTAAAGCGCTCCAGGAGCGGCACGAGTGCGGAAAAAGCGATTCACGTTGTTCTTGAATCGCTGTAAATTGTACTCGGTGGGAAACACAGCGCTGGGCAAATTATTCCAAAGGGATGACGTTCTCCATATAAAAGATTGCTTGAAAAGCGTTGTACGCGGAGTAACAAGCTGAACCTCATACGGATGCGAAGCACCAGCGCGACGTGTATTTCTAACATGCACCGCTTTGGGAGGAATTAAGCGGGCTACATCCTTCGAACACTTTCCATGAAAATACTTGTAGAACAGACTCAAGTCGCCAACCGTTCTTCGATGTTACAGCGAATCAAGGCCGCCGGTCAATTCCGGGTCCCCAATCAGACAGACCGCTCTTCTCTGAACAGAATCCAAAAAATGCAGTGTATGTTTGGGAGCGGAGCCCCAAACGTGGGAGCAGTATTCCATAGTTGGTCGAATTTGGGCTTTGTAAAGAATTAACAGTTGCTGTGGGGTGTAAAGCTTTCTGGTTCTAAATAATATTCCCAACTTTTGAGAAGCTCTCCTTGCTATGCCTGCAACATGTTCATGCCAAGACATATTTGCTCCCAAACTAACGACCAACAAATTGAGCGACGATGCTAGGGGAATGGAGTGCCCCGACATAACTATGTCGGGTTCAGCAACGTTAACTTTTTTAGAAAAAACTGCCGCTTGGGTTTTTGTAGCGTTAAATTCCACTTGGTTACTGTCACCCCAAGATAGAATTTCTTCCAGGTCTTTGTTAAGTTGAACGACCTCCTGCTTAATGACAAAAGTAAAACACTTAATAATAAAAATACTAAAACTTACGTAAAATTTGCTGAAAAAGGACAGCATGCAGAATTATCCAAATTTTCTCAGAAAACTATTATTTCTACTGTCACGTATCTCAAAAATACATATCATTGATGGAAAATTTCCTAATGCTTTAATAAAATCAATATTAAAAAAAAATTTAAAGACTTTCAACAAATGTTGAATATTGATCTTTAAAAGACTGTATATAATGAATTGGAATTGTTGGTGTAAAGTTCTTAGTGTTAGGTTATGCTAGGTTTAGAGTTCTTGATGTAAAGTTCTTAGGATTAGGTCATATTAGGTTCAAAGTTTTTTGTGTAAAGGTCATCCATTACGTTATGTTAGCTTGGGGCAATTGAAATGAGTTCATCATAATGTAATTTCAAATTTAAATAATTTTTCAGTGTCACAAAAATAATACGAAATTTGCATGTATTGACTAGAACATAGCAGTAGAAACGTTCTTGTTATATTTTTGGTTTACATTCTTGATGATGATATGGGAATAGCTAAAAAGGAGAATAAATTCATATTTTCACTAGGCAAACTCGAAAAATATTGACAAATGTCCAAGTTTGGTCAATTTTTTCTGGTCCGACCATTTTGAATTCAGGTTTATGGTAGAGTTGGTAATATAGAGTTATTGTAAAACAACTGAAAATAGACAAAGTCCATCTTTCAACAGTTGACCAGCTGTTCTTTTGTTCGTCAAATCCATCCTGAGACGCGTTTCGCCGTATCACGGCTCGTCAGCCAGGCTAGGATTGACAAATAAGAGAAAATAATTTACTGGTACTTATACCAAAAGTTACGGAGTACGATGGTAGAATACAACGAATTTGACTACAACTGTAGTAGAATTCGTTGTATCCTACCATCGTATTTGGTGAATTTACACTTTAAATAATTGTCAAACATCTGAAAGGCAATGTTCATTCTCATATTCACTAAACAATCTTAAAAAGGCGAAAAATGACCAAAATTGGTAAATACTTGAAAACCCTACACATCAAAAAAACGTTACTTTTATCGTAATCTGCGATCCCAAATACATAACATATTATAAAGTAGGGAAATTTCAAGCCCAAGTAAATGTACAAGATCCGTAACTATCCAAATATCTATTTTACGGAGAATTTATAATTTTTTCATAAAAAATCGGTTTCTATTATAAAATAAAAAACCGGTCAAGTGCAAGTTGAACTTGCACAATTAGTGTTCCGTACGTTGATTGTTTTTAAAATAAAAATTTTTGTTAGGGTGGTATATAACATGATCAGTGACTTCACAAAAACACACCCCAAATGAGTTTTCAACAAAGTTTGTTTCCAATCTTTACTGAAAACTGGTGACCTTGAAATTTTATTTTTTTTTTATATACCAGATAAATTATTAAAGGTAATGTACTCGTGATAATTTTCGTTCAATCTATACACCGTGGAGAATATTCCAGAATTTTTTCAAAATTTTTTGATCAGTACTTTTCGAGATAAGGTAGGGGACAGCGATTTTTTAAAAGTAATACGAAGAAAAGTGTGCGCAAGTATTACATTATATATATATATATATATATATATATATATATATATATATATATTTTACTCGTGTTTTCACACGCTTTCATTTGACACCACACTCGATGAGCTAGCAAAAAAAAAATTTTTTTCACTTCCGATTTCACCCCTCAAAACGAACCCCTTAAGTCAAAATTTATGTTACGGTGGTATAAAATGATCATGACTTCACAAAACACACCCCAAATGTGTTTCCAACAAAGTTTGTTTCCAATCTTTACTGAAATCTGATGACCTTGAAATTTTTGTTTTTTTTATATATCATATAAATTATTAAAGGTAATGCACTCGTGATAATTTTCGTTCAATCTACACCCCGTGGAGAATATTCCAGAATTTTTTCGAAATTTTTTGATAAGTACTTTTCGAGATAAGCCCCGGGACAGCGATTTTTCGCGAATTTTTAAAAATAATACAAAGAAAAGTGCGCGCAAGTATAATATTATATATATATTTTTTACTCGTGTTTTCACAAGCTTTCATTTGATACCACACTCGATGACCTAGTAAAAAAATTTTTTTTTTCACTTCCGACTTCACCCCCCAAAACTAACCCCTTAAGTCAAAATTTAATTCTCAAAACTACATGGCTCTGATGAGGCCATCAATTCCTATATTATTACCAAATTTCACCTTTCTATGTCAAATAGTTTCGGAGAAAATCGGGTGTGACAGACAGACAGACAGACAGACAGACAGACAGACAGACAGACAGACATACAGGCACCGAAGTGATCTTATAAGTGTTCCGTACGGAACACTAAAAAAAAATCAAAAAACTTGCAGGTACATATTAGAGCACTATTTATTAGGAGCATTTAAAAAAAATATTACAAAACAATGAAAATTAAAGGGTAGAGAGAAGAGAAGTTAGTAGTACTTCATCCTTCATGTCGATCTGTCAATCTGTTGACACCATAATTCTCAAACAAAATAGTATTATAATACTTGAAATAGATTTGAAAGCTATAACCGTTTCAGGGGAAGGGGGTGAAATGGTTAGGTGTCAATATGTTTTGTGATTTTCATTGAATTATGGAATTTTTTTTTTACTTCACTTTAAAAGTCAAATTCGCTACTTATTCTAATACTGCACGTTTGCAAGGAGAGTAGTGGGTACATCATTTTACCGATTTTTAAGGTTTCGTACGGAACACTTATAAGATCATTTCGGTGTCTGTCCGTTTGTCCGTCTGTCAAACCCGATTTTCTCCGAAACTATTTGACGTAGAAAGTTGAAATTTGGTACTAATATAGCCTCATCACAGCCGTGTAGTTTTGAAAGTTAAAATTTGACTTGGGGGGCTAGTTTTTTTACTAGGTCATCGAAGGAGGTGTCAAATGAAAGCTTGTAAAAACACGAATTCAAAAATATATATACTGTAATATTTGCGCACACTTTTTTAAAAGCAATCAACGGATGGAACACTAAATGCGCAAGTTCAACTTGCACTAGACTGTTTTTTTTATTATATTGTAATAAGTATAGACCGGATTACATGCATTTGCATATTTTCATATGCATTTGCATATTTAGACCATTCTCGCCGATTACTGCATATTTTACCCAAAATCTAGTAATGATGCATATTTTCCCTATATTTGCTCAGGGTATTGTTAATGTCGCCGTCTGGAACCGATCTTATCGCCGGAACATTACCTGCAATAGTCTAAATATCGATTAGGTTATAGTGCCAAGGGAATACCCAAAATTATGACGGTATTTTATTCCTTTGTTTCTTGGTCAGGATATTAAGTGATAAATAGTTAGTTTCTAAGAATATTTGTTTGAGCGTGGATCAAATAAACAATTTTCTCGATGACGAATTTTTATTTTAAAACAAGATATCAGTTTTAACATTATTGTTGACGCGCTTGCATCAGTGTACTCTTTTTGCAATTTTTAACGTGTTGTGTTAAAGTTTAACATGTACCATGCCACCCGCAAAAAAAGTGTCTCTTCGTGGGTAGCTGATTATCCTGGAACATTTACATACAAGGAAATGTTTTTTATTGCCGAGTTTGCGAGAAAAATGTTTCGTGTACAAAAAAGTTTCAAATTGACCAGCATGTCAAGACAAGTCTTCATATCGCAGGATTGCAAAAAAAAGGCCCACGACAACAACTTATAACAGCAGCAAGTAGCAGTGATCCCACTTCTATAGGCAAACAAAAATTCACTTTAGCATGGATTTATGTGAAGCATTGCTTGCAAGTAATATTCCTCTCCACAAACTTACAAATCCTACATTCAAAGATTTTCTGCGAAAATATTGCTTGAATCAAAAAATACCAGATGAATCAACACTGCGTAAAAATTACATACCAACAATTTACCAATGTGTTCTGGAAGAAATACGTAATGAACTTAAGGATGACATTATTTGGATTTCAGCTGATGAAACTCTTGACATTTGTGGTCGCTATATTGCGAATTTAATTGTGGGTACATTAAGATTAAAGCCTTCTTCCTATTTGGTGGCCTGCAAAGAACTTGACAAGACAAATCATTCTACGATGGCCAGATTTGTGAATGAGGGTATTAAAAAAAATATTTCCGGTATCTTCTGCAGATGAAAGAGTGTTTATATTTCTCTCAGATGCTGCTTCCTTTATGATCAAGGCAGCCAAAGTCCTCCAAGTATTTTATCCAAATTTAATTCATGTGACGTGCTTTGCTCACGGAGTCCATCGACTCGCTGAAGAAGTACGATCCACGTTTGGAAATGTAAATAAACTGATTTCATCAGCAAAGAAAGTGTTTCTTAAGGCACCTGCTGGCAATAACGCCTATAAAGAAAAACTGTCAAATGTGCCTTTACCTCCCGAACCAATGGTAACTCCATGGGGAACACGGATTGAAAGTGTACTATTTTACAATGGATAATGAACATTTCGAGGCCATCAAAGGTGTAGTAAATGACTTCGATAGTGCAGAGGCTATGGCAGTTCGTCAATCCAAGGAAGCATTTAACGATTGTGATATTAAAAAAAAGCATAGCTTTGATTAGCACTCACTTTTTCCACATACCTGCGGGTATTAAAAAGCTTGAAACTCGAGGTTTGGCGTTGACCGAATCAATTCAGTTAATGAATAAAATCCGTCAAATAAACTCCACATTGCCAGATGTATTCCCGCGTAGAGTTAGAAAAGTTTGAAAACATTTTGTGCAATAACCCAGGGTTTGAACCTTTGTGTCAAATTGATAGTTTTATTAATGGGACTGGTGAACTTTTGCCAGAAACAATAAGTGCTAACATAGCACCCAAATTCAAATACTACCCAGTTACCTCAGTGGATGTGGAACGGTCTTTTTCCACTTATAAAAATATTTTAAGTGATCGAAGACACAATCTTACTACCCAACATTTGGAACAATACCTTATTGTTTATGTGTACAAGAATACAAATGTTAAATAATTTTAAAAAATGTTAAATAATTGTTAATTAAATTTAAACATCGTCGATAACTTGTTAATTTTATACTTATTTTGAAATAAAAAACTAAAAATTACTACTTTTATTATTATTTAATATTGCATATTTTGACCCTTTTTATGCATATTTTAAGCATTTTTCATGCATATTTCAAGATTTTTATGTTGCATATAACCCGGTCTCTAGTAATAAGTAGCCACTGATCAATGTCTGAAAGTAGTTTAAGATAAACTGAAAATTTACTATAAAGTGTTTCAAGTAGCGACTAGCTGTATGTTAGAATTGTTAAAGCCAAGAAAAAGGCTAGTTAATCCACAGCTTTCGAAAATGGCTTTATACATGGACATTTTCTCTAATGGTAGATTCTTCATGGTCCTTACGTAAATCTGTCAAAAATTGTAGACCCTTTTTCTATGTATTCCATAAGCAAAATTTCTTCCTAATCCCAAAAAAATAATCGTTAACCAATTAACAGAAGACAACTGAGTTTCTTTGAGGGAGAATCCCAATAGAACATCTAAGTCCCGTCGCCTGTGGTAATTCTGGAAAACCAACTCTGATCGTTTTCTAAAGGGGCAAAATGTTCTTTAGAAAATTCTTTTCTCGTCAGTTTTTGCTCTGCTGTAAGGAATTTGAGGACCTATCGTGCATAAACTTGTTTTATCACATAAACCTCGCGTACCATTTTAAAAATTATAGTTTTGGTTATTTCAATTCATTTTAACAAGCACTAGAATCTTTAGTTGTCGATCTGATGGTAACAAATCCTTAACAAGTCTTCCTGTTCTGGAGTTATGATAAATTGAGTCTAGGCCACATCGAGACTGTGTAGATCAAAATTTTAGTTGAGCCAAATTATTTTTTCTTAGTTTTGAGAAAAAAGAATTTTAAATACTAGGAGATACGTTGAACACGTACATAATGTCAAGTACTTAGAATAGTGACACTATTTTGACAACCAAGCCACTGTTTCTATGATATTAGTAGTTAGATTCATATCTTTTCAAACTATCCTCCTATATACAATAGAATCTAAAATCAAGGTTCAACTCGGCCCCAAAAGTAACGTAATTAATTAATTATTTACTTTTAGCTTCATGCATTAACTTTAGCTGTAGTTGGAGAGAATATCTCGAGAGAAAAGAGTAAAACAATAAACGTTTGTTACAACGCAATGGAAAAACTGGAGCCTAAGGCACACCGTCAGGAAATCTTACACCAGCTACAGATAATTAGTCAACAGGCCTCCCAAATTAGAATAAAAGTTAATGCTGCAGGATTTTTTTTAGTAGATCATTCATTGATTTTGTTTATTTTTACGAATGCTTGTACTTATCTAATACTCGTACTTCAATTGCTATTAGCTTCTTAAGGGTTTTACTACTTATCAACTTATTACTAACTAGTTAGGCTACTTAATTTGCTTCAGTTAAGTTGCACTCGTCACAACAATATGTAAAAACATATTACATTATACACAATATGGAGCAATAGAGTTGTTAATGTTAGTTACTAGTTATATCAAAATATAAACAATTCTATTTAGTGTGATTTTGCCTCTATCTTTCTCCCTCTCCTTATACAGCTTTCATCTTCCATAAGGGGACACAAAAATCCAGGCGGCAGTTTTTTCTAAAAAAGTTAACGTTGCTGAATTCGACATAGTTATGGCGGGGCACTCCATTCCTCTAACATCGTCCCTCAACTTTTTGGGCGTTAATTTGGGAGCAAATATGTCCTGGCATGAACATGTTGCAGACATAGCAAAGAGAGCTTCTCAAAAGTTGGAAATATTATTTCGAACCAGAAAGCTTTACACTCCACAACAACTGTTAATTCTTTACAAAGCTCAAATTCGACCAACTATCGAATACTGCTCCCATGTTTGGGGCTCCGCTCCCAAACATACACTGCATTTGTGGGATTCTGTTCAGGGAAGAGCTGTTCGTCTGATTGGAGACCCGGAACTGACCGGCGGCCTTAATTCGCTGGAACATCGAAGAACGGTTGGCGACTTGAGCCTATTCTACAAGTATTTTCATGGAAAGTGTTCGGAGGATGTGGCCCACATAATTCCTCCCAGAGCGGTGCATGTTAGAAATACACGTTGCGCTGATACTTCACATCCGTATGAGGTTCAGCTTGTTACTCCTCGTACAACGCTTTTCAAGCAGTCTTTTATATGGAGAACATCATCCCTTTGGAATAATTTACCCAGGACTATGTTTCCCAGCGAGTACAATTTACAGCGGTTCAAAGACAATGTGAATCGCTGCAGCATGTGTGCTAGATCCATAAAAAAAAATATCTCCTCCATTTCTATCCACCTATTTCTGTCTTGTGCTAAGTTCAACAATTCCCTTCCCATCACTTTCTTAATCCATCTTATTAATTATTATTATATTTTTTTTTTAAGAATTGTTAAATTGTTTATTAAATTGATTTAGTAACTTATGGTATCTATTTAAGCAATAGCATAAAATTTTGGTGTAGCATTTCTGAAGTTTCGTGGAACCCTAGCCTAATAATTACACCTAGATAATTGTCTCATTATCAGATTATCATCTAATATAGGCAGGTTCCGTGGAAGCTCTAGTGGTGTTCACATGCTCCAGTTAGATAATCTTGGGTAACTATGTCTGATATTGTTACCATTTTCTTATCACGTAAATTTTTAAATTAATTGTTTTGTTATGGGCGTTTGTAATTAAGAAACAACGCCATTTTACAACACTGTAAAGAAAAGAGCTCGGGTAAGATATTTATAGTAACGAGAACTTGGTGGAATTAATAATATCAATCAATACAATTTCAACACCGAAAGGGATCATCGTCTAGTCAAAGTCACTATATAAATTGATGCAAGACTTGAAAGAAAGGGGAAAATCAAATTTTCAAATCAAAAAAAAGGGCACCACAATAACAAACAGGAACGAACCAGTGAAGAAATAAAAATAGTATTAAGAACAGTAGTACATAACGACGGTGTTTAAATAGAAATATTCAAAGAGGAAGGACCAGCTTTAATCAAAGAACTGCTCGTCCTATTTATCAAATGTTTAGAAGAAGTAGATACTCCTGACGATTGAACAAATGCAGAGGTGATACTGTTGCATAAAAAAGATGATGTAGAAGATCTGAAGAATAATAGGCCAATAAGTTTGCTGTCCCAGTTATATAGGTTGTTCTCGAAAATCACTATAAATCATCCATCTTTAGAACTGGACTTCTATCAACCTGGCCGACTTCAGGAAAGAATTTAGCACCATAAAGCATCTACAAGCAATGAAAATTTTAGCTGAAAAATGCATCGAATATAATATTTTACTCTCGAAAGCCTTCATCGATTTCAAAAAAGTCTTAGACTCCATAGAAATACAGACTATAATAGAAGATCTAAACAATGCCAATATCGATTCCTGTTATACAAATATCATATATATATATATATATATATATATATATATATATATATATATATATATATATATATATATGTATATATATATATATATATATATATATATATATATATATATATATATATGTATATATATATATATATATATATATATATATATATATATATATATATATATATATATATATATATATATATATATATATATATATATATATATATATATATATATATATATATATATATATATATATATATATATATATATATATATATATATATATATATATATATATATATATTTAAGCGTCTGTTACAGCTGACACGGTCTCCCTTCTCTCAACCTCGCGTTTCATTCTCTTCGATCTTCCCAGTCTCCTTCCTGTAACCCTCTGTTTTCCATTGCCTCATCGACGCCATCCCGCCATGAACGCCTAGGTCTTCCCCTCTTTCTTCTTTCAATTGGACTTCACTCCTTCTGTCGTCGCTTCTCCTTACGTGACCATACCATTTCAATCATTTTTCTTCTATGGCATGTACTACGTCTTTTGTTATTCCCATTCGCGTTCTTATTTCCTCGTTTCTAATTCTATCAGTCCGGGTCACCCTACAACACCTTCTCCAACATTCCATCTCTACCGCGTTTATTTTTGATTTATATTTCTTGTTAATGGTCCATGTTTCTGACCCGTATGTCATGATATTTTCAATGATTTTTCTGTATATTCTGACTTTGTTTGCTTTCGTTATGTGCTTATCCCATAATATTGAGTTTAACTGTCTGATGTAGGTTCTCGTTTGTCCCAGTCTCGATTTCATTTCTTCTTCGGATGTTGCTTCTCTTGTTATTATGGTGCCTAGGTATTTAAATTTTCCAGTTCCTTTAATTGTTACGTTCTCTTCAATTTCTAGATCTTCTATTTCTCCTGTTTTAGTTGTTAGGTATATCTATAGGTTATATCTAGCCCAGCTTTATCATACTCTTCCTTCAGTTTCCTCACCATATAGCTGAGATCTTCTTCGTTCTGTGCCATGACGACTTGGTCATATGCGCAACTCAAGCTGTATAAGTAGTCGTATCTTACTGGGACTCCCATACCTTGACATTTATTCTTCCAGTTTTTTAAAGTCTGTTTCAGGTAGATTTTAAACAATATCGGAAAGGTTGTACACCCTTGTAGTAGTCCTTTTGTTGTTTTAATTTTGGCCCCTAGCTCAAATATCATATCAAAATATCAGATATCATACAACAAATATATAACTTACGAAACGCCTAGGGACGTTACGGAAATTGATATACCTCTAAATCTAAAGATAAAACTGTACAACCATTGCTTATTGCCAGTTTCTACAGACGGTGCTGAAATTTGGGCATTTCCGAAGGCCGAGATAAACTAAAAATTACAAAAAGGGCAATAGAAAGAAAAATCCTCGGTATCTCTTTAAAATACCAGAAAACAAATATATGGATAGAACTACAAACCTAAGTGTGTGACTTTAGTAGAAAAATAACCTTACTGAAGTAGTTGTGGATCGGCCATGTCGTAAGATACAAGAACAAATAGAGGAATTGAAGATAGACCTATATCGTAAGGGTAGAAAAAGACTGAAAGCAGAATCAAAACAATTAATAGAATTTGGCAGGATTAATTATCTGTTTTCGTTGCTGTAAATATCTCACAGTTACAAAACGATGTTTTTCCTTAATTATAAACGCCCTTACTTAGGTGTCCTCTCTAGATACTGTAACCAAAAAGCAATCAACGTACGGAACACTAATTGCGCAAGTTCAACTTCCACTTGACCGGTTTTTTTTTTTTAAAAAAAAAACATGCATTAGTTGTTAACTTAAGCTTAGCAGTGTAGCTTATCTGAATTTTATTACATTTTTTATATACATTTGAGCAGTGTAACTTATAGTACGTGCAAGCGTTCGATGTAAATCATTTATTTGCCTTGAATATATGTGTATTCTCAGTAGCAAGAGCGTCCTCCGCACTTGTCTTTCACATTTCAAGATCAACACTTCCATCTCATTTTTTATACACCTTAAGTGAACTAGTTGATTTTAAAGATTTCGCTTCGATGTGAGAAGAAGGGTTTGATACGAAACCGGACATTTTGTTAAGTTCGGGACTTTTTCCGTCTTCGACAAATATCCCGCCCATCTTAAGACATTTAGACTGATCGATCACCCAAATGGAAGCCAGGGAGTATTGTGATAAGAAACCCACGAGAAAAGGCCAAGCTGAAAGTCGGCAAGTATAACTAACTTAGGTCCTTCTCACAATGAGTGTACCCGAAACTACTACACGTGTGTTTCTGAAATTGTTTTCCATTTGTGCTCCTGAAAACTAATTTACACGTTTGTTCCTGAAAACCATTTTACACGTGTGTACCTGAAGCCTACTTTACACGTGTGTTCCTAAAAACTATTTTACACGTGTTTCTAAAAATAGTTTCACCAAAAATAAATCTGAGACCAACTTTTAACACAGTACCATCTTAAAGCCGTTCTTTAAATCAAAAATAAGTGGTATACGAAAAACTATTCAAAAACTTTTATTTAAGTCAGAGACTGTCTGTGAACGTATACATTTTTCATCTCATAAAAGGGTGTAAAAATATCTCTCCATGTGTATTAATATATTTTACTTTATTTTAACGTAGTGTTTCACTGAACTCCCGTTCTTCTTACAGGACGTATAAGTTGTACCTTATTTAATTATCTACGTACAACTAAATTTCTCTTAAATATTTTTTCATTTTTTGAACAGGACTTAAATTCTCTTATTATAAAATGAATGGTGCCAAAAACAGTATAACTAAGATTTGAACAGCTGTAGAGATCATCTTCAAAAGGTGTTCAAAAATTACCTCTTCGCCACATCTCTACCAGAAAAAAACGAGCTAGCAGATATTTTTAGTTTTGTTCCTTAAATAAACTTATTATTAATATCAATTTAATATAATCTCAAAAGTCAGAATATACACAAGGGGTATAATAATGTATTTATTTAAAAATGACGAACCAACATAAGAAAGTTCTTTCAATACTAAACTTAGTTTCCCATGAAGAAGCTAAATAGGATAACATGAAATCTGACACTTGTCAAATTTAACAGATTACAGAGCAAACTAGAATTTTTTTAATGGCACACTGTATATATGAGTACATCTTTAAACAGCATTTTTCAATACGGTGACAAAAATCTATAACTCTTTATATTTATTTTCAGTAGTTACCGATATGCTGGACATTCACATTATTCAACAGAATATTAACTTTTAAGAGCATTACTCAATTTACTATTCTCCTATTTGACATACTAGACAAATGCTTTCACTATTTGGCTGTGTGTTTTTAATGGAGGAGCTAAATATAATTTCGATAAACTTATCAAAGTTACTAGACTGTAAAACTGACTTTATTTTAAATGGTACCTTTTGCACACTGTTAGGTAGTTTCTTGATTTAAAAATATAAAACTGCTGATAATGATTTAATACCAGGTACAAAGTTTTAAAAATAATGAGCCAAATTTCCTATTTATTATGTTTATTTTGTGTGAAAAGCATAAAATGGTCTCGGAATTGTGAACTGCCGTATTTTAGTAATCGCTAGACACCTCGGAAAGTAATAATCAAGTTATTTGTATATAGTAAACTAGCCATACCCGCGGCTCCGCTCGCGTGGACTTGAATCACTACTATCGTCACTGCTTATTCCTTATGTTACCTAACGTAATAAAATATCTGCCATTATATCCCCTTATCTCCCATTATCTCTACATAATTTCCATTATCTAGGCTTATCTCTGCTCATCTCTCATTATTTCTCCTTTACTTCCATTATTTCTCCCTATCTCCCATTATCTCACCATAACTTCCATTATCTAGACTTATCTCTGCTTATCTCCCATTATTTCTCCTTATCTCCCATTATTTCTCCTTATCTCCCATTATTTATACTTATTTCCCATTATCTAGACTTATATCGAATTATATAGAACATATGTATAAATTTATAATCACGTAAATTTGATAAGTCGTTCTCAAGTGATAAGCGCACTAACGGACAGACAGACAGACAGAGAGACGTTGCATTTTATATATGTTATATTCTTTGCTACATGATATTGTTCCATATTTAATGCTTTAGGCAGTGTATTGCAAGAGAACGCGCTAGCGGCAAACTTTTCTCCGACTTGATTCACTATTATCGTCACTGCTTATTTCTTATGTCACCTAACGTAATAAAATATATCCTATAACCTGGCCAGAGAACATATGTATGTTTAAAAAAAACACTTAAATCGGATAAGTGTTTCTTCAGTGATAAGCGCACTAACGGACAGACAGACAGACAGGGAGACGTTGCATTTTATATGTATTATAGATATTCTTTGCTACATGATATTGTTCCATATTTAATGGTTTAGCATGTTTAAAATAAAGCACGTAAATCGGATAAGTGGTTCTCCAGTGATAAGCGCACAAACGGACAAACAGACAGAGAGACGTTACATGTTATATATATATTATAGGTATCGTTCCATATTTAGTGGTTTAGGCAGTGTATTGCAAGAGAATGCGCTAGCGGCAAACTTTTTTCCGATTTGATTCACTATTATCGTCACTTTTTTCCGACTTCATTCTCTATAATCGTCACTGCTCATTCCTTATGCTACCTATCGTAATAAAATATAGCCTATAACCTGGCCAGAGAACATATGTAAGTTAAAAAAAAAAGTACGTAAATCGGATAAGTGGTTCTCCAGTGATAAGCGCAGTAACGGACAGACAGAGAGACGTTGCATTTTATATATATTATAGATGCGTACTCGTATATTTAATGCTGCGGTAATACGTAGCGCATGTGATTTTAAAAAGTTTTAGTTGGCTTTGTTAAATTTTTACCAAAATTATTTTTATCACATTTTGGCTTCCCCATAAGAAACTAAGTTTATAGGTAAAAGATTTTTCTGATACCCCTAATAGGAAAAGAACAAATTGAATGAACATTTAAAATATGGTTCAATAACTTGAATGCCCTCTATATCGGTAACGGCTTAAAATAAATCTCAAAAGTTATATATTTTTATAAATGGACTAAAACATGCTATTTAATAGAATACTCATATGTAGAGGATGTTATTTAAAAAAAATCCTAGTCGCTTTGGTAATCTGTCAAATTTAACAAGTGACAAACTTTATGTTATCAGATTTAGCTTCTTAATGGAAAACTAAAATTAAAACTGATCGAATTAGCCATGCCCGCATCTCCGCTCGTGTGGACTTGATTCACTATTATCGTCACTGCTTATTCCTTATGTTACCTAACATAATAAAATATATCCTATAACCTGGCCAGAGAACATACGTATTTTATAGAAAAACACGTAAATCGGATAGGTGGTTCTTGAGTATTAAGCGCACTAACGGACAGACAGACAGTTGCGTTTTATATATTATAGAATTTTTTTTGATAAATATTAAATTAAGAATAAATAAAAAAATACGTAAATGGAATAAGTGGTTCTCGAATGATAAGCACACTAACGGACAGAGAGACAGACAGAAAGTATATATATGATCTATATATATTATATAGATCATTATTATTATTATATAACTTGGCCAGAGAACATTGTGTTGATGAAGATAAGTGGTTCTCGAGTGATTAGCGCACTAACGGATAAACAGACAGACAGAGAGATGTTGTATTATATATATATATATATATATATATATATATATATATATATATATATATATATATATATGATATTGTTCCATATTTAATGGTTTAGGCAGTGTATTGCAAGAGAACGCTCCGACTTGATTCACTATTATCGACACTGCTTATTCCTTATGTTACCTAACCAGGCTAGAGAACATATGAATGTATGCACGTAAATCAGATAAGTGGTTCTCAAGTGATCAGCGCACTAACCGACAGACAGACAGGCAGACAGAGAGACGTTGCATTTTCTATATATTATAGGTAGAAGATTATGGATAACTTGGCCAGAGAACAAATGCATGAATTAAAAAAAAGAACACGTAAATCGGATAAGTAGTTCTCCAGTGATAAGCGCACTAACCGAGAGACAGACAGACGTTGCATTTTATAGATTATAGAAGATTATAGATAACCTGGCCAGAGAACAAATGTTTGAATTAAAAAAAAAAACACGTAAATCGGATAAGTGGTTCTCGAGTGATAAGCGTACTAACGGACAGACAGACAGACAGAGAGACGTTGCATTTTACATATGGTATAGATATTCTTTGCAAGATGATATTGTTCTATATTTAATGCTTTAGGCAGTGCATTGCAAGAGAATGACCTAGCGACAATCTTTTGACATCGCAATTGTTTTCAAACTGAAGGCATAGATTCAGGTCGTCACGTGCAAAGTCATGATATCCATTCGCTTATTCCATATTTTATTCTCAGCATTGCAGCCTTTAAAAACACTTCTATTGCACGATTGATGCTAGATATTACAACGCTTTTGGTCAAATTCATAAAACAATACATATGAACTATCAAAATCAACTGGAAATCTCAACTGTTATAGGAGGTAACTGCGTTAAGGTATTTCTTACGAGAAGACAGAGAGAGCATTATGTAAGAGAAAGACGCGAAATAATTTGATTTTCAAAGTATAATGAGTGTGGCAACGTAGCTTCTTGCTTGCTTCCCGCCGCACGTGATATTGCATTGCATATATTAGTCCGGGAGCTCCGTACCAAAAAGGCCTCATCGAAGAGTGGCAGATAATAGTATCACTTTGTTAATTATGCCCCCCTTAGTCCCTCCAGGTAGTTTGAAGCCTCAAGTGTGGTTCCTGGAAATACGCTTTAAAGCTGCAAGAAAAAGTTGGTGGACGAACCCAACGCTGAATGGCAGATATTTTGGGTATAGCTTCATTTTTGTGAAATATGACTGAAAAATGAATATCTGCCATGGATATTGGGTCATTTCAAAGTTATAACAGTCCAGAGTTGCAGAAAAATGAACCCACCTGAACCCATAGAGGAGCGAACGCAATTTGTTTTAATATGTTCGTTGTGGTTTGTAGATACTAAAAATAACATTATCAGCCATAAAGTCTAGTTCTTTAGTAAAATGCGCGCACGCCCGTCCAGTAATTTGTTTTCCTGTCAAATACTGTACACATGCGTCAAATCACCTTTGAAACACTTACAAGCAGATTAATAACACATGGGCTGAAAAGTCCCGGGTCCCCACCCCTAACAAAGAAAACACGGTTTTTTTTGGTTCAAAATTAGCTTTATTCATCAACGTAATCTCCATCAAGAGCAACGCAATCATTCCAGCGCCGCTCTAACAATGGCCAAACACTGCTCAGAATCATCAACACGTTCTTGTTTTTGATAAACAGTGAGCAAACGCGGCACCCACTTTGAACAGAGCTTTCTCATAGCCAAATGCTCATGCAATATAAAGCCAACACGTTCTTTTGATATCTTTACGATGTCAGCTAACTCACGCAACTTCACTTTTCGATCATTCAAAACGATTTTATGGATTTTTTTGATGTTTTCTGGTGTTACCGCCTCATTTGGACGTCCACTGCGTTCTGCATCATCGGTGTCTCTACGACCACGTTTGAAGTCAGCAAACCAACGTTTTATTGTTGTTTCTGATGGAGCGGAGTCCCCATAACACTTTTCAAGCCATTGCTTCGCTTGAACGGTATTTTTTCCCATCAAGAAGCAGTGTAAAATTAAAACACGAAATTGTTTTTGATCCATTGTTTTGAAAATAACAAAAGTAGCGTCACTCTTAGCACAATAACTCACAAACTAATGAACAGAATATCATGAAATTTTAACAGCTGTCTTTTGAAGGTTAGTATTAACTGAAAAAATGGTGACTGCAATAAAACTAGCGCCATCTATATGTTAGGCCCGGGACTTTTCAGCCCATGTGTTATATTTAATTTGCAGTGCAATTTCGCTCTATACTTTTTTATATTTAACTTTTAAATTTTGTTTATATTTATTATTTAAAATTTATATTCAAAAGCCCCAAAACCTCTTTTAATATCTATGATCTATAATATATATAAAATGCAACGTCTCTCTGTCAGGTCTGTCCGTCCGTTAGTGCGCTTATCACTGAAGAACCACTTATACGATTTACGTACTTTTTTTTAAAAACATACGTATGTTCTCTGGTCAGATTATAGGCTATATTTTATTATGATAGGTAGCATAAGGAATGAGCAGTGACGATAATAGTGAATCAAGTCGGAAAAAAGTTTGCCGCTAGCTCGTTGCCTTGCAATACACAGCTTAAACCATTAAATATGGAACAATATTATGTAGCAGAGAATATCTATAATCTATAATATATATATAAAATGCAATGTCTGTCTGCCTGTCTGTCCATTAGTGCGTTTATCACGCGAGAATCATTTATCCAATTTTAATTCATACATATATTCTTCGGCCAGGTTATATAATAATAATAATAATCTATATCTATAATATATATATAAAATGCAACGTCTCTTTGTCCGTCTATCTGTCCGTTAGTGCGCTTATCCCTCGAGGACGACTTATCCGATTTACGTGATTTTTTAAATTCATACATGTGTTCTCTGACCAGATTATAGATATATATTTTATTACATCTATAATATATACATATATATATATATATATATATATATATATATATATATATATATATATATAAAATGCAACGTATCTCTGTCTGTCTGTCCGTTAGTGCGCTTATCACTGGAGAACCACTTATCCGATTTACGTACTTTTTTTTTTTTAAACCATACATATGTTCTCTGGCCAGGTTATCTATAATCTTCTATTTATAATATATATATATATATATATATATATATATATATATATATATATATATATATATATATAAAATGTAACGTCTCTCTATCTGTGTGTCTGCCTGTCTCTCTGCATGTCCGTCTGTCTGTCCGTTAGTGCGCTTATCACTGGAGAACCACTTATCCGATTTACGTGTTTATTTTTTTAAAAACATACATATATTCTCTGGCCAGGTTACCTATCTATAATCTGTCTGTCTGTTTGTCTGACCGTTAGTACATTACGTGCTTTTTTTAAAACATACATATGCTCTCTGGCCAAGTTATAGGATATATTTTACTTTAAGTAACATAAAGAATAAGCAGTGACGATAATAGTGAATCAAGTCGGAAAAAAAAGGTTACCGTTAGCGCGTTCTCTTGCAATACACTGCCTAAACCATTAAATATGGAACATGTTGCACAGAATATAATATATATAAAATGCAACGTCTCTCTGTCTGTCTGCCTGTCCCTTAGTGCGCTTATCACTTGAGAACCACTTATCCGATTTACGTGTTTTTATAAATTTATACATATGTTCTATATAATTTGATATAAGCCTAGATAATGGGATAAGGTGAGATAATGGGAAATAAGCATAAACAATGGGAGAAAAGGGGAAATAATGGGAGATAAGCAGAGATAAGTCTAGATAATGGGAGATAAGGTGAGATAATGAGAGATAAAGAGAAATAATGGGAGATAAGGAGAAATAATGGGAGATGAGCAGAGATAAACCTAGATAATGGAAATTATGTAGAGATGATGGGAGATAAGGAAAAATAATGGGAGATCAGGGGATATAATGGCAGATATTTTATTACGTTAGGTAACATAAGGAATAAGCAGTGACGATAGTAGTGAATCAAGTCCACGCGAGGAGACCCGCGGACACGGCTAGTGTAATTACAAAAATTTTAAAAAAATTTTAAGTATTTGAAACGTACAATAATTTTTGCCGCATTCGGTTAATGCCAATACAACAATAACTGAATACTCCATCAGCCACCCCGGGTTTCACTGTGTTTTTTTTTAAACTTTGAGCATTGCAGTTCTACTCTAGTGTACGTTATGTTTTTTTGGGTCGCAGAATCTGATCTGCAATTACTTTTTTGAAAAAAATGACCTATTCTTTTAAAAAACATTAGAATAATTGCGTGCCTCGCACGGGCAATTTATTTAGTTATAAATACTTAATAAATGATATATTTTTAATAAATAATTCAAAGTATCGTTTTAATTTTCATTGTATATCATGTTAGTATAAATAACCCGTGCACATAAGGGTATTTGAACGATCTACGCCGCCAAAATTATGTTTCGGTTCTATTGTATGCTAAATTATATTACCAAGTTAAATTAATGATTTACTTTGCATAAAAGTATTTAATTTGTAATAAAAAATAAAAAAACGAAACTTAATTTTACAAAAAAAAATATTTTAAATGAAAATATTTATTTACAAAACAAATGTCAAATTTAAACTTATAACACCCCTCTTTTGCGTCGAGGGTTAAAAATACACTATAAACAATCATATTTTGTTGTCAACAAACGTATTTTCATCTTCACTTCAAGAAGAACACAGTGGGTTCGGCTCTGCAGGCAGGAGCGTTTCTAGCATTTCTGGTAGGAATGATTGTTGTGACTTTATCCTCTTTATTCGCCTCATATTGCTCAACAAAGGATCGGAACTTAAAAGTAAACGATTAAAAATGTCCCTGTTGCAGCATTCTCGTGGAAACTTTCGGGCAAAATCTTGTCGGTAAGACCGAAAATGCTTGTTCCTTGCCTCTGCGGCTTCTTTAGACAGCTGCCAAATTGGTAACAAAGCATTTTTTATTATTTCTGCGCCATGAACAAGTATTTTGTGCATCGTGGGTGTCATGGGATGCCACGGGTAGAGGTCCACATATAGACGAGCAGTTTCTGATGCATAGTGTCATATTTTTCTGGGTCGACTTTATGTCGGCTTGAGATTGTCTCCAAAATGAATTTTAACCTATATAACAGGTCATAGCTAAGGCCCGTTATTTCTGCTGCCAATTTCGGGTCTTCAAAAAGTCTTCGACTGGTGTTCCCATCATTGGTGTGTCTAAAATTTGCCTTTGGAATATCGACCAATAACCCGGTTTCATTGCGAAACTGGGTCTGGATTTCAAGTTTCCTCTCTTTCTCGAGTTCCTTTTCAGCCTCTGTTTTTCTTTCTCTATATTTTTTTAATGGCAGTTTATAAGCCAGATGTAGAACACTCTCAAATAATCTTATCCTGGCATGTAATACTGAGAGACCGAATTGTACTGCCCCGGGATTAACTTCTTTTGTTATATCCAATCGGTTAAAATCTTTTGAGGTTGTACCACAAATATAACACCGGCTTGTTGCTGTGGTTCCAGTGGTGGCATTACACACTTTTCCATCCACCATTGACATGATAAATTTGTTTTTGACTTTTTCTCATCCAAATCAATCACAGTAGGAATGAGAGAATCAACTGATTTATTCACGTAGGTAATTTCTTGTTCTGTGACATCAGTACTCTCTTTGATAAAACGAAATCTTATAGGCCGACAAAAACGCGGAGAAGACGGGGTCGGATTCTCCCACACGGTTTTTTCATTATTTTTTCCACACACTAATTTTAGAGGCACGAAGCAACTTTGAAATATATTGCTATCCGAATCCGCATCACTGTCAAACTTTTGTTTGTATTGGGATTGTTGTGATCCGTCGCAATCCCATTTATGAATCATCGTTAGGGTATTCCGTTTTTGTTTATTTAATGTTTGCAATACCTCTTCCAGGTAGTCAGACAATCGCGTAACAGTAAGATCCACCAAGGGCTATAATTGAGCTTCCGCACTAGTGCTAGTTATCTTGCACGCTTCTGGTGGCGGGTAACACTTTTTTTTCCTTTTGTAGGAGGCTATAACACGGAAAAATATGTTTGTTCGTCCCTTCTTATGATTTCATACTGTTCTCTTGTTAGATCTGCGTCTATGTACATTTGGATTGCTTCCTTGACAGTCAAAGGGCTACTTTTATTTTTTGACGATTTTGTGCGATAATACACCTTTTTATATTTCGTTGCCCGAGTTGGTATAGATTTCTTGGAGTACATTTGAAGCCTCTCGCTTTCCCATTTTTCTCAACTCAACTTGCGCGGCATGCACTATCACCTCCTCTTCAAAGGTAGAGCGAAGCTCCTTCATCTTCTTCTTTTTCTTCTCTCGCTCAATTGTTCAAAAGGTTTGCTTGGTCTACCAGATCGATTTCCAGACCGTCAACCACTGGAATTTCAAAGGTTCCTTCTAGCTATGAACTATTGTATTGAACAAATATGTCTTCCTTATTATGAGATTTGATCCATCTACGTTTAACTTGAGAGTTAAAATGAGAAAAATTCCTTTTTAAGGTTTGTATTTGCTCTGTGTGTGTATATCCTTCAGTTGACAAAAGTTGTTCTTTCAAGCAATTTAGTTTGTCTTCCAAATAAGGTAAATTTTCCTTCGTCATGCGGTCAGACAAGTAATTCCGGGTCACAACTTTCATTCCCGATATACCAAGTGAACCTACAACAAAGAATCGTTAAGTTAAAATTGATAAAATCAAAATCTATTTTTTCTCATAATTTTGACCATAATTTTCAAAGTCCCAAAATGTATCTTATCCAGACTTATCTGGGGTCAGTTTTTTGATTTATTATTTACTGAAACTACCAACTTTAGAATATTATCAAAATTATAGCCGGATCTAACAGGGAAGTATGAAAACGACAGTGAAACATATTTTTTTTTACAAAATAATACTCCTGGAAAAGACCTTTCTTTACCGTCCCTTACGATGACTCACAAATAAGTAAATGATAAAAGTTTTATGAAATAACACAGTTACATACCTGTACTTTGAGAATCCATCACTTTTTCCACTACTTTAGAGCTTATAGACATAAAATTCTACTTTCATAATTATGATTTTTAAGAGCGCCGTGACCTGATAACGTACCACAAGGTAACAGGATCGAATTCCGACTGACATAAAACAGGTAAGACTGCACGGGTGGGGTTGGAAGCCGTTGTCTTTTGTTCTCGAAAGGGCCCTCTGTCTCTGGTAGTCGGTTACCTGGCAATATTTTATGTTTTGATTTTTTGACTTTTGCCCGCGTAGATCGTTCAAATACCTGTATGTGCCGTGATTGCGTGCGGAGAGAAGCTACGTTACCACATTTATTATACTATGAAAACCAAATTATTTCGCGTCTTTCTCAAACATGATGCTATCTCTATCTTCTACCTAAAATTTTTGGAATTTTGAAGATATGCGTTTAACTATTTATTTAAGGGAATACAAGCGGTTCTAATTCGTAAGAGACTGTCAGACATTTACAATGGTTTAAGGTGATGTTCCACAAGGCTCCTCTAGTATAGTTACAATTTTATATACTTATATGTTACGTATTATTACGTCACATTTACATGCCAATGACACAAATTTTTTACTACTTTAACGAAAATGATAACAGTACCTCAAGTATATTGATTAATCAGGACCTTGAATCATTTTGTAAAATACCAAATAACACTGCGTTACAAATTTAAAAAAAAATCAGTACCCACTTAAATTTTTCCTGTTTTATTTATTCATACACACCACTTATTAGGAATACATAAGTACTTTTTGTCTATCACTTACTGTTTTTTAGGTACGATAGTTAACAATTTTAAGTAAAATAATTAAGGAGTAAAGTACAGTGTACACGTAGCTTCATTAAATTTTCCAATAATTCGAATAAAACTGCTAGAAAAACTTATTATTAATTCATTTGGACACAACAAAATATACAATATATGGTAAAAAGTTTATATTTTATATTAAAAGTTAAAAAATATTTAACTTTTTCTCTTATGTTGGGAAATATCTTCTCGTTTTAAAAGCCAGCAGTAATCTCCCAACATAGCTACATCCCCAACGACCTTAAAACCGTTCCTCAAGCCTTTTCACATCCTGATGAAATCGTTCCCCTTGTTCATCACTCACTGCTCCAAGATTTGATGGAAAAGAAGAGAAATGGGAATGGAGGAAATGAATTTTTAATGACATTCGGCAACCCATCTTTTGTATGCTCTTAACAAATCGTTCACTAAGAGTTCTGCATTCTCGGCTCTATGATTTCCTAAAAAACCTTTTATCACGGCTTCTAAAGATGTCCATGCGCATAGTTCTTCGTCATTTAGTGTTTGATCAAATTTGTAGTTTTTCATTAATAGGCGTATTTGTGGACCAATAAAAATATCTTCTTTCAACTTTGCGTCACTTAATCTTGGAAAAATATATTTTAAATATAAAAATCCTTCGCCATTTTTATCCATCGCTTTCACAAAATTCTTCATTAAGCCGAGTTTTATGTGTAGAGGAGGTAAAATGACGTCTTCGGGGTTGATTAAAGAAAAAGTATTTTACATTTGACTTCCTACACACAAATTCCGTTCGTTTTGGCCAGTCAGTTGATCAAATAGTGCTTGTCAGTAGCTCTACTGCCCCACGTGCAAAGAAAGCAGCAGTACTAGTAAATCCACCTTGCAAACCAAGTAACATAGCTATTACTTTGAGGTAAGCGCACATTTTCCACTTAAAAGTTTTATATTTAATTAAATCCAATATTGATTTTATATTTTTGTATATCTCTTTTAAAACAGTTGAATAAGCCACTGGTACTGACGGATATTATTATGAAGTAAAACTGCCTTCAAACTTGTTTTCGAACCATCAATAAAAAGACGCCATTCATTTGTATCATAGGGAATTTCTAACTCACCCATCAAAGATACAGTGTCATTACAAAAACATATGTTTTCTGAACCAGAGTAAAAAGTTGCCATTTCTTTACTTCGTTTTAGTTGTACAGATATTTTTGTATCTGGTGCCAACCAGTGCCATTCGTGTAGTCTTGATCCAGGTAATTCGGCTTGTCTAACAGACAAATTCAAGTCCCGTATCAAATCATTTAATTCCCGTTGTTGAATTAAATGCGGTTGGCATAGATCACTTGAAGGGGGTAAAAAGTCTGGATCTTGGTTGTCAACTTCCATGTCTTGCCCATCGTTATTTTCATCGCTTGGTATATCTAACTCTTCGGTTTGAATTTTCTTAGGAGGCAAAGGAGGAGTCATGTCTTCACTATATGGTATTGGTTTTGATACAGAATTCATAGAAGGGTACTCGATATTAAGCTTAATTTTCTTTGAAAATCCTCGTACATCGATCATGCAGAAGTAGCAATCGTTAAAATGATTACTAGGTTCGCGCCACACAGTCGGTACTGCAAATGGCATAGATGTTTTGTTTCCGTTCAACCACGACAGGAGAGTAGCATAACATGATACACAAAATAGTTGCGGAATCCAGGGTTTATCTTGATATACAGTACGTCCAAAATATAGAAAATACGCAGTACATACTTTTTCAGATATTTTTTTTCCTTGAGACTTGAAAATGTACTGTCCACACACGTAACAAAACTTGTTTGGTGAAGTTTTGCACTGACGGCGATTACTTTTTTCAGTATTCATTTTTAAAATTGTATTATTACACTCTTAATCAGAGAATCAAAGAAACTAACAAGAAATGAACATATCCTCTCAATAGATTATCTAGAGATTAAATTTATTAATATGAACAATATGACGGTAGGTTAAGAAAAGGTTAACAATAAAATTACTTAATTACTTTGTTAACTGTCACTAAATATATTTGTAAAGATTTTACAATTGCGTTATCGCGATTTCGTAGTACAACTACATTGTCAAACACTTAACTAAGACTAAAACAGATTTTTGGTATTTTATGTTTTTATGATGAACAGATGTGGGTCTATTATATGTTAAAACAGTTGAAATAAAACAGAATTTACTACGTCTAACTGACTATTCAGTAAATTTATATTATGGTCCTTTGAATGTCTGTAAATTTCTATGAATTCTAAGAAATTGAGTTTTGACCCTTTAGGTGCCATATGAAGTATTTATAAACAATTGATATTGGGAAAAGTATGGTCTGTTTCTAAGAAATGTTTAGCAAAGTGTGATTTTTTATTTTTTAACCTGTAAGAGGCATTGAGTTCTGCGAATCTTGTTTTGAAATTCCGTCCCGTTTGGCCTACGTAACAGCTATTGCACTCTTGACAATTAAGTTTTATAAACTCCTGATTTATTGTATTTATTAGTTTTATCTTTGGCATTAAAAAATATATTGGATAATTTTTGGGCGGGTTATAAAGCTATTCTTGTTTTTTTTTCGGTCGTGAGAACTTTTATCCGAGATGGGACCTCATCCCACCCATCCACCCATCCCACCAAGTTCTCTTACTTACTGAAAACGATAGAATGGCACTTAGTCGCATTTAGTTCCATACCATTGTCCTTGCACCAAGATACAAGCTTATGCAAATCTGTCTGAAGTCTGTAACAATCATCAAACACAGACACCTCAGTATACAACTTTAAATCATCGGCAAAAAGGAGGACCTCACTATGTGCAAAACGACGCGTCAAGTCATTAATAAATAAGTTAACAGAAGAGGACCCAAGTGCGATCCCTGAGGAACTCCAGAGGGGACATGTATACTATCTGATAAGTACTTATTAAAGCGGACAGTCTGTGTACGTCCAGTCAAGTAGCAGGCAAGCTAATCCAACATCACTCCCCCAACACCGGCCCTCTTTAACCTGGACAAAAGAACAACATGGTTTACCCTGTCAAAGGCCTTGGAAAAGTCAGTATAGATCGCGTGCACCTGAGTTCCCCTCTCCAAAGCTCCAGACACAAAGTCGACATATGACAGCAGATTCAGATCCGCAATCTTGCCACCCTGAAACCCAAACTGACGGGCACTAATATTGGGACTTACCTGAGTAGTCAAGAATTCAGTTATTATGTGTTCGAAAACCTTAGGAATAATACTTAATATGGTAATTAGTCGATAATTACTTATCTGATCACGGCTGCCCGACTTGTGAATTGGTGTTATGTAACCCAGCTTCCAAAATTCGCAAAAAACCCCAGTAGTTAAAGATTCATTAAAAATACTGTGCAGTGGGCGAGCGAGAACAAAACTGCAGTGCTTGATTAACGCTGGAGGTAACCCATCAGGGCCAGGACCCTTATTAATGTCCAAAGAACACAAATAGGAATACACATCAGACAAGGAAATGCTATGTTGAAACAAATTGACGTCACAAAAGGAAAAGGGATCGTTGTGATCACCAGAACAAGATCTATCACTGTACATCTGGAGGAAGTGAGCAGCAAACATATTAGTTATCTTAGGACCCGAATCACCAGTAACATCGTTGTAATAAAACTCATTTAGGAAGTCATCACTCTTCCTTTTAGAATTCACAAACCTCCGAAACTGCTTAGGGTTTGTGAGCAACGTACTTTCAGAGAATGAGAAATAGTGGTTGTAAGATTCTGCACCTTTTGCATTTTTGTCGTAATGAAGAAAACTCACGGTAAGCACTCTGCAGAACAGTTGCTTTATATTTTTTATGAGCCCTCTTCTTTTCGATTATGCAGTGCTTAAGTTCAGGGGAGTACCACCTGGGGAAACAACCGGTAGAAACCCGCTTAAGAGGCACATACATATCAAGGGCTGAATAAATAGCATCATAGAATATATTTACCATGCCATTCAATCCCACGCCAGCCAGCAAAGCATCCCAATCTACACCTCCTAAAAAATCATTAATCAAATTAAAATTAACAGATTTAAAGTCCACCAAGACCAGAGTAATTGTTTCTGTCCGTAAAGGTGGGAACAGTCACTTCCAATGGCGGATGATAACCATACAGTCATCAGCATGAAGAACCGAACAGGCTTCGTCTTGGAAAAACGCCAAGTCCAGAACTGAGTTGTGGATATTGACTATTATATTGAGTTGATAAAAATTGTGAAGTGCGCATATATTAGTAGCCGCCTCTATAGATTCTCTTTCAGCATAAGTCGTCAAAGACGTAGGTCTGGCTGCCGAGCTGAACCTACGAGGCTGGTTTGAAAAGTCCGTGCAAAGTCCGAGAGATGGCACCACCGGCGCGTATCGAGGTCATGTTTAGTTAGTAGCATCTCTTGAATGAACGCACACCAAGTTTCAGCCATATTGGTCTATTTCTTTGTGTTTGGCATTCGTGTGAATCAAGGAAGTCGAGTGATTTTCAAGAAATGGACGAAAAAGAATTTCGTGTGGTGATTAAACATTACTTTATGAAAGGCAAAACGCCTCAGGAGACTAAAGAGAAGCTTGATAAACATTATGGTGACTCTGCACCTTCGATTAGAACAGTTTATAAGTGGTTTCAAAATTTTCGGACTGGCCATATGGGCACAAGTGACGCTGAACGTTCTGGTCGGCCTGTGGAGGTTACGACTCCAGAAATCATTGATCAAATCCATGATATAGTGATGGATGACAGAAGAGTTAAGGTGCGTGAGATTGCTAGTGCTGTGGGCATCTCGACTGAACGGGTACATAATATTTTGCATAAACATTTGGACATGAGAAAGCTATCCACAAGATGGGTGCCGCGATTGCTCACGCTTGACCAAAAACGGAATCGTGTGAAGTGTTGCAAGGATGGTTTGCAGCTGTTCCAGAAGAATCCGGAGGACTTTTAAGCGTCGTTTCGTCACTGTGGATGAAACATGGATACATTACTATACTCCTGAGACCAAACAACAATCTAAACAATGGGTTACCAAGGGGAATCTGCACCAAAAAAGGCGAAGACCGTTCCTTCGGCCGGAAAGGTTATGGCGACTGTCTTTTGGGATTCGCAAGGGATAATCCTCATCGACTATCTGGAAAAGGGTAAAACTATTACAGGTGAATATTATTCATCGTTATTGGACCGTTTGAAAACCGAGCTGCAAGAAAAACGCCCGCGATTGGCCCACAAGAAAGTCCTTTTCCATCAGGACAACGCACCAGCACACACCTCAGCAGTTGTGGTCGCAAAATTAATGGAAATAGGATTCCAACTCGTTTCACATCCCCCCTATTCTCCAGACTTGGCTCCCTCGGACTACTATTTGTTCCCCAATTTGAAGAAATGGCTGGCGGGACAAAGATTTTATTCAAACGAGGAGGTGATTGCAGACACTAATGGATATTTTGTAGACTTGGACAAATCCTATTATTCGGAAGGGATCAACAAACTAGAACATCGTTGGACGAAGTGTATAAGCCTAAAAGGAGACTATGTCGAAAAATAAAAAAAGGTTTACCCCAAACACATAAGTAGTTTTTATTTTTACACGGAGTTTTCAAACCAGCCTCGTATCTCTGTACCACGAAGCATGTGGAAGGTTAAAGTCTCCCAGGATTCCCATTCTAACACCAGGATATTCATCAGAGAGTTTATCTATATTCTCACTAAAGGATTCATAAGCTTGTAATGGTGAAAGGGGAGAAAAGTAGACTGCAGCCAAAATTAAAGAAGCTTTTCCGTTTCCAATAAGAACAAAAATATCCTCCAAATTATCATTCACAACAATCTGTTTACTATTCATAGTTTTATGTATAGCTACCAGAACTCCTCTACCTTGTGAGCATACACTAGAGTGCTTTGATCTTTCTCTTCTGTAAATATAGTAATCATTCATGAAAAGTTCCGCGTCGGCAAAGGTGTCGTTTAGCCAGGTTTCAACGATCACTAAGATATGATAGTGACATCCCGAAACAGACTCCAAAAGGTATCGCAGCTATTTTTTCTAGTATCACGTCAATCATTTTTTCAAATTTTAAAATTTTGATAAAAAATTGTATTAAAAATTTTACAGAATTTGAGTGTGTATCATAAGCACAAAGCCGGAAAAAAGGTGAAAAATAAAAACTATTTTTATAGCCACGTAATGCAAGATAAAAAAAAAATCTGCCGAGTAATGAATCTACGCACAACAAAGTTGATCAAACTTCGATAATGGTGTTTATTACTGGATCCAATGAAACAATACTTTTAGATAAATATTTTATTACATTATTTATGCAATATTTTTTAAGCATATATTTATCGAAAATAATTCTTTCTTAACCTTAAATGAATAGAGGACCCTGATTAGAATCATGTGGCAGTAAAAATAGTAGATGGGAGGGCATTAGCCAAGCTATGTCATAGAGACTTTATTTTAGTCGCTCAAATGAAATTTGTTGTATAAAACAATTTTTCTCATAGGCTTTTCTCAAATAATTTTTACTCTAATAACGTTCAACTGCTCCCGAAAATATATTTTTATTAAATGTATAAATTAAGAAGTACTTGAGGTTACTAATAGAATGATAATACTAATAAATAATGAGAAAAACACTTGATCTTGTTAGACTACCTGTGTACCAAATATTTCTATATATAATAGAACATTTTTTTTTAAAATACCATTTAAAATAGAGTTTCAGCAACAATGCAGGTTATTTTGTTATTATGCGCGTTTTTATTTCAGTATACTGTAAGTAAATTGTAAATATTTTTATTATAATTTATTTAACACCTATTTTTTTAGCAGTTAGTTTATATAACTGTAATTCAAAAAATGTGTTTACGAGTTTAAGATTTAGTTTGAACATATGATCTTTAAAACCATATACTCGCACGTTATTGAAAGTGGATTATTATTTTTTATTATTCTTTAGGTGGGAGATTTGGTAGTACAACTTCCTAACGGAAAAGTACAGGGTACTACCATCGATACACCTAGTGGTCAAATATTTTTTGCATGGAGAGGGATACCATATGCAAAGCCACCAGTTGACGAATTAAGATATTTGGTATGTTATAATTATAACTAGGCAGTTCTTAAAAAAAAATTACATATTAGATCAGAACATCTAAGACGTATTTTTACTCCCTAAAAATACGTGAAATACTACTGTGATCAAAAAATAGTAAGACTTTTAAATTTAAATCGCCCGGGCATTTCCAAATCGGATTAATTTTTTTTAGTTAGGTTGGTAGGACCTTAAGTGCCATCTGTGTCAAATTTTAAGACCATAGCTTCAGTAGTTACTAAGATTCGCTTGCATTCGTTCAACAACAAAAGTGCGTTTTTCGATTTTTAACATGAGTAAAAAAATTCAGCAAAGAAATTGCATTAAATTTTGTTTTAAAAATGGTTTATCGTCTTGCCAAACGTTCGAAATGATAAAAAAGTCATTTGGTGATGATGCTCTATCCAGAGCAAGTATTTTTAATTGGTATAAATTGTTTAAAGAAGGTAGAGAAAGGGGGAGAACGATGAACGTCCTAGTCTTTCAACATCTACCGTTGAGAACCACCTCAAGCAAATCAAAGATTTAGTGCTCAAAAATCGTCAAGTGACAATTAGAGACCTTGTTGACATCACCAACTTATCATTTAGGTCAATTCAATCGATTTTAAAAGACAGCTTGGGCCTCAAACGCGTCTCCTCTCGTTTGGTACCAAAAACACTCAATTTTTTCGATAGAGAGCGTCGTGTTAATGTCTGTGAAACTATGATTTCTGACTATCAAAACATCATCAAGCCCATCATTAGGGGAGATGAGACATGGATTTACGCATACGATCCGGAAACGGCCGACCAATCAAACGAATATCGTGCTAGAGGTGAGCCCAGACCGAAGAAACCACACCAAAGCAAGTCGAAAATCAAGGTGATGTTAACAGTTTTCTTCGATTATCGTGGTGTTGTTCATTATGAATCCCTTCCGCCAGCGCCGGGCTAAACTGTCAACAAGGAATATTATTTGAGTGTTATGTATCGTTTGCGTGAAGCTATTCGTCTCAAGAGGCCGGAATTATGGGTCGATAACTCTTGGTTTTTTCATCACGATAATGTGTCTTCTCACACATCGTTGGTTCTTCGTGACTTTTTCATCAAAAATTCAACTCATATCATTCCGCAATTGCCCTATTCGTCTGATTTAGCTCCGTCGGACTTCTGGCTATTCCCTAAACTTAAAAAACCGCTTCGAGGACATCGTTTTGAGTCAATTCAAAACCGAATCGAAGAAGGCTTTAAAGGCCATTCCAGAAATGTAATTCAGTAACTGTTTCGAAGACTGGAAAAAAACGTTGGCATGAATGCATTGTATTCAAGGGGGATTACTTTGAAGGAGACGAAATAAATTTGGAAAAATAAATAACCCGTTTGCGATTTATTTCAAAAGTCTTACTATTTTTTGATCACAATAGTATATGTATTATTTGTTTCACTTTTCGAACAGTATAATTTTTTCGACATTTTCTTCATAAATGTACATACATATATATAATAAATTTGAATTGATTTTTTATATTTGCACCATATCGTGTCTGTTCTACCTATCCTACTTTGAATACCGTATTTAAAGGACTTTAAGTAACTATTCTTAACACAAAATCTAAATTTTATGTACTTTTTGTTGTCAGAACGTAATTATTATGCGATTAAGGTAAAATTTGTATCCAGTTATTTTAAAATTGATTTCTAAGTTTTGGATGGTTGTAGCTTCTACTTGATGGAAATTCATTATAAATATATAATAAAAGACTGTTTTTCTTCAATTTCCACTGGTTTATTTAAATTGCGATGACGCGTTTCGCTGTCGATGCAGCTTCTTCAGATCTACATTTTACACTGTCAAGTTAGGTTTAATATTTACAGTTTTATATAATTTCATAATTATAATATTACACCTAATTAAATTACATTGATAGTATTGGAAAATCCACACAGATTTGTAGTTAGGAGAATAAATTCAATAATGGTAAATTGCTTAAATCTACCTGGACGTTGAGTAAAGTATCTGTAGTCCTTAATCGATTTATTTGCATTGTCTCTAAAATGTTTAGTTTTTAAACCTTTTTGTTGGGTATGTTAAATTTTGAAATTCTTGTTAAATGTGTGATTTTCTGTTAAAAGATGCTTAGATTTTCTATGGATGAAACTTTGTATGTATCTTTAGGACATGACCCACATGTTAATTGATAAACCCCTGATTTATTGTCTTTATTGATTTGTGGTTTGTAGTTTTTAAGATATTTCCCAATAGTATGGTTAGTCTTATAAGCTATGTTAATATTTTTTTGATTTCCTACATGTCTGCTCCAGCATATGAGACGTCATCCTTTTTAACTGATTTAATCAAATATCATACCAAATCTGAACCTAAATATAGTATCAAAAACTCATACGAACTCGTGAATAAAGTTAAGAATATAACAATACCAGATAATTCTAAATTAGTCTCTTTTTGATGTCAAAAACTTATTTCCAAGTGTTCCCCCAGACGAAACAATAATTTTAATAGAGAACCTATTAACAAAAAATAAAGTAAATGAAGTTATAAAAATGGACATAATTAATTTATTACGAACTTGCCTAAGATAAAATTATTTTTCATTTAACAATACATTCTACAATAGTAAGGAAGGGTTAATTATGGGGAGTCCATTAAGTCCATTACTTGCCGAAATTTTCGTGGATATTATTGAAACAATGATATTTAACAACCATAATAACAATAGTAATAATTGTCTATACTGGTATCGATACGTAGACGATATAATTGTATGCTTTACAGGTACGGACAGACAATTAACTCACTTTTTACAGTATATTAATTCTTTACATAGAAATATCAGTTTTACAATGGAAGAAGAAGTCGAAGGGAAAATCAATTTCCTAAACTTACCAATCAGTAAAGCCATGAAAAAACATGAATTTGCAATATATCACAAACCTTGTCATACAGATACCACAATCCACAATAGTTCTCACCACCCTAACCATCATAAACTTGCAGCTTATCATAGTTTTATACATAGACTAACTAATATCCCCTTATGAGAAGAAAATTTTACTAAAGAATTAAACTACATAAAACAAGTAGCCGTTAACAACGGTTATTCGGTTACTTTAACCAATAGTATCGTTAGGATAAAACTTAGAAACAAGGCAATCTCAGAAATATACCCACGTTTCAAGGACAGAAATACCACTTTTAAATGCTTAACCTATTTCGGCAAATCAACGGAAAAACTGGGGAAATTTTTAAATCAAAAAAATATTAACATAGCTTATAAGACTAACAATACTATAGGGAAATATCTTAAAAACTACAAACCACAAATCAATAGACAATAAATCAGGGGTTTATCAATTAACATGTGGGTCATGTCCTAAAACATACATCGGACAAACGGGACGTACATTTAGACAAAGAATTACAGAACACGAAAAAAGTTTCATCCATAGAAAATCTAATTCAACATATGCTAATCATCTTTTAACAGAAAATCACACATTTAACAAGAATTTCAAAATTTTACACACCCAACAAAAAGGTTTAAAACTAAACCTTTTAGAGACAATGCAAATAAATCGATTAAGGACTACAGGTACTTTACTCAACGACCAGGTAGATTTAAGCAATTCACCATTATTGAATTTATTCTCCTAACTCCAAATCTGTGTGGATTTTCCAATACTATCAATGTAATTTAATTAGGTGTAATATTATAATTAAGAAATTATATAAAACTGTGAATATTAAACCTAACTTAACAGTGTAAAATGTAGATCTGAAGAAGCTGCATCGACAGCGAAACGCGTCATCGCAATTTAAATAAACCAGTGGAAATTGACTAAAAACAGTCTTTTATTATATATTGATTTCTAAGTTATAAGAACTTCTAATATTATTTGAAAATATTTAGTAACTCAATAATTATATAAAAAACAGTGCACTTCAAACAAACAAGTTCTGTTAAACATGCCCCTGATAACTAGTGAAAGGGAACCATAAATTTGTTAACGTGTTCATACACATACATAAAATTAAAACATCACCCATTTTATAACTGGACATTTTTTAGCCGCCTATTAAAGCTGAACCATGGCAAGGTATTTTAGATGCTTCAAAAGATGCACCTGCATGTATTTTTTTTGGAACATTTCCTGGCGACCCAACCCCGATAAATGGTAACAGTGAAGACTGCTTGTATATTAATGTTTATTCACCGGTTGCAGTCGGTTCAAATTCAAGTGTAAGTTTGTTATTTAATTAATAGTCAATTACAGTAGAAAACGGTAGAATCAAAGGCAAGTTTTATACGAAACCAAAAATTTCCATTTACAACATAATTTCAAAAAATGTTTCAATTTGTCTTTTAAAAAAATAACCGGTCAAGTGTAAGTTGAACTTGCGCAATTAGTGTTCCGTACGTTGATTGCTTTTAAAATAAAAAATTTTGTTACGGAGATCTAAAATGATTAATGACTTCACAAAATACACTCCAAATGAGTTTTCATCAAAGTTTGTTTCCAATCTTTACTGAAATCTGATGACTAGAGACCGGATTATATGCAACATAAAAATCATGAAATATGCATGCAAATAAGCATGAAAAATGCTTAAAATATGCATGAAAAGGGTCAAAATATGCAATATTAAGTAATAATAAAAGTAGTAATTTTTAGTTTTTTATTTCAAAATCAGCATAAAATTAACAAGTTATCGATGATGTTTCAATTTAATTAACAATTATTCAACATTTTTTAAAATTATTTAACATTTGTATTATTGTACACGTAAACAATAAGGTATTGTTCCAAATGTTGGATAGTAAGAGTGTGTCTTCGATCACTTAAAATATTTTTATAAGTGGAAAAAAAAACCGTTCCGCATCCACTGAGGTAACTGGGCAGTATTTAAATTTGGGTGCCATGTTAGCACTTATTGTTTCTGGCAAAAGTTCACCCGTCCCATTAATAAAACTATCAATTTGACACAAAGGTTCAAAGCCTGGGTTATTGCACAAAATGTTTTCAAACTTTTCTTTAACTCTACGCGGGAATACATCTGGCAATGTGGAGTTTATTTGACGGATTTTATTCATTAACTGAATTGATTCGGTCAACGCCAAACCTCGAATTTCAAGCTTTTTAATACCCGAAGGTATGTGGGAAAAGTGAGTGCCAATCAAAGCTATGTTTTTTTTAATATCAGAATCGTTAAATGCTTCCTTGGATTGGCGAACTGCCATAGCCTCTGCACAATCGAAGTCATTTACTACACCTTTGATGGCCTCGAAATGTTCATTGTAAAATAGTACAGCTTCAATTCATGTTCTCCATCGAGTTACCACTGGTTCGGGAGCTAAAGGCACATTTGGCAGTTTTTCTTTATAGGCGTTATTGCGAGCAGGTGCCTTAAGAAACACTTTCTTTACTGATGAAATCAGTTTATTTACATTTCCAAACGTGGATCGTACTTCTTCAGCGAGTTGATGGACTCCGTGAGCAAAGCACGTCACATGAATTAAATTTGGATAATATGCTTGAAGGACTTTGGCTGCCTTAATCATATAGGGAGCAGCATCTGAGAGAAATATAAACACTCTTTCATCTACAGAAAAGAAATATTTTTTTAATACCCTTATTCACAAATCTGGCGATCGTAGAATGATTTGTCGTGTCAAGTTCTTTGCAGGCCACCAAATAGGAAGAAGAAGGCTCTAATCTTAATGCACCCAAAATTAAATTCGCAATATAGCGACCACAACTGTCGGTAGTTTCATCAGCTGAAATCCAAATAATGTCATCCTTAAGTTCATTACGTATTTCTTCCAGAACATGTTGGTAAATTGTTAGTATGTAATTTTTACGCAGTGTTGATTCGTCTGGTAATTTTTGATTCAAGCAATATTTTCGCAGAAAATCTTTGAATGTAGGATTTGTAAGTTTGTGGAGAGGAATATTACTTGCAAGCAATGCTTCACATAAATTCATGCTAAAGTGGTTTTTTTGTTTGCCTATAGAAGTGGAATCAATGCTTCTTGCTGCTGTTATAAGTTGTTGCCGTGGGCCTTTTTTTGCAATCCTGCGATATGAAGACTTGTCTTGATATGCTGGTCAATTTTTGAAACTTTTTTGTGCACGGAACATTTTTCTCGCAAACTCGACAATATAAAACATTTCCGTCGTATGTAAATGTTCCAGGATAATCAACTACCCACGAAGAGACACTTTTTTTTGCGGGTGGCGTGGTACACGTTAAACTTTAACACAACACGTTAAAAATTGCAAAAAGACTATATTGATGCAAGAGCTTCAACAATAATGTTAAAACTGATATCTTGTTTTCAAATAAAAATTCGTCTTCGAGAAGATTGTTTATTTGATCCACGCTCAAACAAATATTCTTAGAGACTAACTACTTGTCACTTAATATCCCGACCAAGAAACAAAGGAATAAAATACCGTCGTAATTTTGGGTATTCCCTTGGCACTATAACCTAATCGATGTTTAGACTATTGCAGGTAATGTTCCGGCGATAAGATCGGTTCCAAACAGCGACATTGACAATACACTGAGCAATTCAATTCTCGAGAAATATTGTAAATATAGCGAAAATATGCATCATTACTAGATATATGCAATAATCGGTGCGAATGGTCTAAATATGCAAATGCGTATGAAAATATGCAAATGCATATAATCCAGTCTCTACTGATGACCTTGAAATTTTTGTTTTTTTTTTATATACCAGATAATTTATTAAAGGTAATGCACTCGTGATAATTTTCGTTCAATCTACACCCCGTGGAGAGTATTCCAGAATTTTTTCGAAATTTTTTAATAAGTACTTTTCGAGATAAGGCGGGGGGACAGCGATTTTTCGTGATTTTTTAAAAATAATACAAAGAAAAGTGCCTGCAAGTATTACATTATATATATATATATATATATATATATATTTTACTCGTGTTTTCACAAGCTTTCATTTGACACCACACTCGGTGACCTAATAAAAAATTTTTTTTTTTCACTTCCGATTTCACCCCCCAAAACTAATCCCTTATGTCAAATTTAACTCTCAAAACTACATGGCTCTGATAAGGCTATCAATCCCTTTATTATTACCAAAGTTCAACTTTCTATGTCAAATAGTTTCGGAGAGAATCGAGTGTGACAGACAGACAGACAGACACCGAAGTGATCTTATAAGTGTTCCGTACGGAACACTAAAAATAGACAGAGAAATCTACGTTTAGTACAAAATTAATAAATTATTATAAAACATTGCTTAATTTAATTTACAAAATCTTCCAGACTTTTGCTAATAGTGGATTAAAATTTAAACAAATTTATTTATTTTGAATTTTTTGTCATATTTTTTAGTATTGCTAATATTAATAAAGTACCTAGTTTGAAAAATTCCTAATTTTTAATTATTTTGTTGTTAGTTTTTCATTCTGTATTGTTTATTCTTCATGCACAACACTTTCGTCGCTTATTCTTAGTACTGTCAATATTCTTATTATATTTTGCCAATTTTTGGCATTTCATTCATGTGTACTTTGCTTGCTAAATTGAGGTACTGATTTATGCAGATTAACAAAAACCTCCATTTTGTATGTCCGCCTATTTGTCTCTGGGCACGATAATGAAATGAGGTATAGATCTCAAATTAAGAAAACTACAAGGGAAGGGAGTGAAAGAGTGGAGGTCAATAAATTTTATATATATTCAACATGATTCCCAAATTTTTTTTTTTTTTTGGATAATAAAAAAATTATATTGGTCTAATTTATTAATGGCAATATAAGTATACTATTTTTATAATTTAATATATTAATGACATATAAGAGATGAAAGGAGGTAAGAGTGTTGGAGGGATGGCAGTATAAATCGTGTTATACGTAATTTTTAAGGCTATTCGAGTCTTGGAACCTAAAAATTGTGTTTTTTTTTTTATTTATTCAAATACGCAAGGAGTTATTAAAGAGGGAAGGCAGTTTATATATATCATATTATCCGTCCTTTTTCTGAGATTCTTCGAAACTTAAAACCTGAAAGAGCGTTACCCTTTTCATTTTATCAGTTACACTGGTCTACAAAATTTTTTTTTTCTTTCACAAGGGTTAAATTAACGGAATATATTTATCTTTTCCATGCTGAGTTTAAATATGTTCTCAAATTTTATCCATCAGGCAGGGTTTTTTGTGGCACGTGTTTAAAGTTTTAAAATAATTAGTACTTACAAAACACTGAATAATAAATACACGACTAATTGTGTCTAACCTAAAAAGTTTTATATGATGATTTTCGGTCATATTTTGCCTTCGGGATGTTTCTTTTCATGATCCAGCAGTAGTCGACCAGCATACTGGGACTCCATTTGCCTTGGTACCTCTTTTGCATAGTAGAAATCTGCTGATGAAAACGCTCACCATGATCATCAGAGACATCCCCAAGATTTCCAGGGAAGAAGTCTAGATGGGAATCCAAGAAGTGAATTTTTAAAGACATACTGCAGCCCATTTCTCTGTATGAAGTCAGAAGATCACTCACTATTTCACTATAGTTTTCTTCTTTATTATTGCCAAGAAATCCAAAACAGATATTTTTGAATCATTTCCACGCTGTTTTTTCCGGTGGATGTAACAGTTCCTCAAAATGTGCATCATCCGATATTAATGATCTTATTTGGGGCACTATAAAAATTCCTTCCTTCAATTTTGCATCACTTATTTTAGGATTTGTAGATTTCAAATACATAAATGCAGCAGAACCTTTATCCATTTTTTTACAAAATTTTTTATAAGCCCCAGTTTTATGTTCAGGAGAGGTAAATATACCTTTTCGGGATCCACTAATGGGGTATTTGATACATTTTTATGCCCAGGAATAAGAAATTCACGTTTAGGCCATTGTTTCCTTATGTAGTGATACTCCTGCTATCCGATTCATACAAGAAACAGCAGAATTTCGTGTATCCAAGTTGCAATCCTAACAATAAAGCTATAACCTTCAAATCACCACAGATATTCCAGTTATATTTAGTATACGCTTATAAATTGTTCCCTTTTTCAAAGTAATGCGTTTTCGTGGTAGACTGTTTTATTTTTGACCCCGAAGAATCAGAAAAATGAATCGAACAAGGAATTTAATTGAACACGAGGTAGTGCGAGCCTCAGTTTTATTGGACGAGGGATATTGTCATAGTTATGTTGCCAATTTGTTAGGTAAACATCGTTCCACAATAAGTCGTATGGTAAGACGCTTGAATGAAGTAGGAACTTATTCTAGAAGACTAGGGCAAGGGCGAAAACGATACACTAGCGACCTAGATGAACGTTTTATAAGACAATATGCCTTAGGAAACAGGACTGTCACTAGTTCCATAATAAGAAACGAACTCGAAGCTGTTCGCAATGTCACAATTTCTTCTAAAACAGTTAGAAGACGGTTAAATGAAGCTGGATTAAACAGTAGCAGCCACTACGTCCTTGCTTACTAGAGAGAACAGAGTTGCCAGGTTACGTTTTGCTCGAAATCACGAAAACTGGTCTGTGGATGACTGGAAACAAGTTTTCTTCACAGATGAAACTAGGGTTAGTCTAAAACATCCAGATGGTCGTGAGCGAGTATGGCGAAGACCAGAAGAGAGGATTGCTTCTTGCAATATCTCTGCAAGGATTCCATTCGGCGGTGGCTCTGCTTTGATGCTCGCACAGAGTTAGTTCCTGTCCGTACGAGATCCATGAATGCTGACTACTATCTTCAGAATATTGTAATAGAACATGTGATGCCTTTTGGTCATTTTGTGGGGCCCAATTTTATGTTTATGCAAGACAACGCTCGACCTCACGTGGCTAGGGATATACTCGATTATCTTAATCAAGTTGATATACCGATTATGCAATGGCCACCAAAAAGCCCGGATCTGAATTCGATAGAACATGTATAGGATCACTTTAAGAAAAATGTGAAACGTCATATACCTGCACCTAGAGACCTGAGAGAACTTGAAAATGCAGTTATCACAGAATGGGAGCAAATTCCTCAAGATTTTATCCAAAATTTAATTAGAAGCATGCCTAGGCGCATAAACGCTGTCATCCGAAGTAGAGGAGGCAACATACGCTACTAGTCTCCCAGTTATACCATTAATTTTGCTACTAGTGTCCCAGTTTATTTTTTTCATTATTACATAATTTCAACGATTTTGTTATTAGGTCTTAAGAATAATTTTAATTCGAATCTTATAGAGAAATTTGGTAGCTAATTCACTTTTAAAGTATCCGAATAAGTTTTTTCTAACTTTTAGTGAAACCAATGTTCATAAAAAATTATTAAAATTAAGTCATTATAGAGATTTGTATGATTTAATATATTGTTGCGTTAATTTTGTCCAGGAGTGTATAAAACATAAAAATTATGTCAAAAAAAACCCATTAAAACAATGTTATTAAGAAAGGTTTTCTTTTACAGTTTTCTTTTGTCCGGAAATTTTCCTCAGAGAAATCTCGTAGAGTGATTTTTTTCATGAATATATTCGCAGTTAGTAAGGGAAATAAAAGTATACAAATCTGGTATTATTTATTTCTGTTAAATTTTATCATAAACACAAGCGTTGATTCCATTACTGTGTTGTTTCCACATTATACAAGCAGAAATTATGGTATATGTGTTAATTTAAAACAGTACTACTGCGATCAAAAAATAGTAAGACTTTTGAAATAAAACGCAAACAGGTTATTTATTTTTCCAAATTTATTTCGTCCCCTTCAGAGTAATACCCCTTGGACACAATGCATTTATGCCAACGTTTTGTCCAGCCTTCGAAACAGTTGTTGAATTCGATTTCTGGAATGGTCTTTAAAGCCTTCTTCAATGTCCTCGAAGCGGTTTTTTTTTTTGAGTTTAGGGAATAGCCAGTCGTCCGGCGGAGCTAAATCAGGCGAATAGGGCGATTGTGGAATGATATGAGTTGAATTTTTGATGAAAAAGTCGCGAAGAACCAATGCTGTGTGAGAAGGCGAGACGAAAAGCTTCACGAAAACGACGCATAACACTCAAATATTCCATGTCTACAGTTTGGCCCGGCGGAAGGACTTCATAATGAACAACACCACGATAATCGAAGAAAACTGTTAACGTCACCTTGATTTTCGTCTTGCTTTGGCGTGGTTTCTTCGGTCTCTAGCACGATATTCGCATGATTGGTCGGCAGTTTCTCGATCGTATGCGTAAATCCATGTCTCTTCTCCCGTAATGATGCGCTTGATGACGTTTTGATAGTGAGAAATTACGGTTTCACAGACATTAACACGACGTTCTTTATCGAAAAAATTGTGTGTTTTTGGTATCAAAGGAGAGGAGACGCATTTGAGGCGCAAGTTGTCTTTTAAAATCGATTGAATTGACCCAAATAATAAGTTGGTGATGTCAACAAGGTCTCTAATTGTCACTAGACCATTTTTAAGCATCAAATCCTTGATTTGCTTGACGTGGTTCTCATCGGTAGATGTTGAAGGACGACCAGGACGTTCTCTGCTTTCTTTAAATAATTTATACCAATCAAAAACACTTGCTCTGGATAAAGCATCATCACCAAATTACTTTTTTATCATTTCGAACGTTTGGGAAGCCGAAAAACCATTTTTAAAACAAAATTTAATGCAACTTCTTTGCTGAATTTTTTCACTCATGTTAAAAACCGAAAAACGCACTTTTGTTGTTGAACGAATGCAAGCGAATCTTATTAACTACTGACGCTATGGTCTTAAAATTTGACTCAGATGGCAGTTAAGGTCCTACCAACGTAACGAAAAAAAAATAATCCGATTTGGAAATGCCCGGGCGATTTAAATTTAAAAGTCTTACTATTTTTTGATCATAGTAGTATATCATTTAAATTGCCCATTTTGATCAAAAACAACGAGTAATTTTCAAGGTTTTTGCCTCATGTCTTAATTACTTTGTGAATTTATGTTTCTCTTTTCTCTCAGACTCAAATTCAAAGTAAAAGAAAATATCATGCTGTTTGTTTTTTATGTTAGAATGCATCAAACGTAGCACAATGATTTAGTAAATTTTTTCTAAATCGGAACTTTTTGTGATATTTTAGGTTAGCCCAACTCTACCTGTGTTAGTTTGGATATATGGAGGTGGATTTTATTCTGGATTTTCAGATTTTAGTTTTTATGATCCAACACCATTCTTGGAAGAAAATGTCATTGTTGTATCATTAAATTATAGATTAGGTAAGTTACTATTTAGACCACAAAATACTACTGCGTGACAGGGAGGAGTTAATGTTTTAAACACCCGGTTCTTGCTGGTTTATTTTAAATTTTAATCCGAATATATTTAGTGATTATATTAGCTGTGGGTATTCTCTTATTTTTGGGTTGTGAGATTTATATTTATAATGTTTCTTGAAAATAATAATACACCGAATTTCGGGTTACAAATTCATGTCTACGGATTTAACAAATTGCAATAACAAAAATAAATAATGAATTCAAATATACGAATGCACCTCAAATATTTAAAAAAAAAATGTATTACACACATGGTAAATAAGTAAGTGTGCTCTGGTTACGAGGTTATTCTACCATGTATCAAACATGTCACCAAATAAATATTTATTTAGTAATTTTTAAATTTCAACATAATATTCCTTTCTTGTCGAATTAATAATTAATTAAAAACAGTTTTCTAGGCTTGTATCGCAAGCATCAGTATTTTAGTTAGTTTAATATTGTATGTGTTCTATCCTTGAATTTTCATTACTCAGTATATATCACTACTACACCAAACACTTTATTTTTGCACTCGGCGCGCGTTTCGCTAACCATGTTAGCTTTATCAGGAGCGATGATTAACTAGAGCTAAACTAAAAATCTACCCTATTTATACTTAGCCTATCCTTTGAATTACTCAGGCGGAACTAATCTCATAGGCGTGGCCATCAGTTCTGGTCAAGTAACCAGTAGAGGGGACTATAAGGAATAGGCCCTCTGTCTTTATTTAAACTACTTTTACATTTTATAATTTCCACACTTTCGTATGCGTTCAACAATCTCCTATTAGATATATTTTTAATTAATCTTAGATTATCTAATGTTACAATATGATCAGCTTCAAGGGCATGTTCGGCAATGCTAGAGTTTTCTGTTCTAGCGTATTTTAAGTGTGCTAAATGTTCTTTAAATCATGTTTTAATTAACCTTTTAGTTTTTCCAGCATGATTTTTGTCACAATCTTTATAATTAATTTCATAAATTCCACTTTTTTCACAATTAGGAATCTTACCTTTGGTATTTCCTAAAATATTCCTCAGATTGTCTGATGACTTATAGACTAAGGTGAGTCCTACCTTATTAAATACCTTATTGAGTCCCCTGTTATATTTCGGATTATATGGTATGGAGACATACTTGGTGTTATTTTCTTTGCGTGTAAAAAAGGTGGAATTTTGAATATTTAACCTTAACTTATGTCTATTTATTAGCTTCTTTACTAAGTCATCGTCATAACCATTATCTCGAGTTATATTTCTAATACGATTCCTTTCATTATTGAAATTTACTCTATTCATAGGAAAAGTGACGTCTAATTTGTCTTGTTTGCAATGAAATGAATCATTAGGTGATGATTTGTTCATTTATTCATTCATCATAACTCATTTCAATGCAAATAACACAGATTAGCCGCATTACATTTTTTAGTTCATCGTTTGGTCACTTTTCCTCTGAATAGAGTAAACTTCAATAATGAAAGGAATCGTATTAGAAATATAACTTGAGTTAATGGTTATGACGATGACTTAGTAAACAAGCTAATAAATAGACGTAAGTTCAGGTTAAATATTCAATATTCCACCTTTTTTACACGCGAAGAAAATAACACCAATAATCCGAAACATAGCAGGGGAGTCAATAAGGTAGGCCTCACCTTAGTCTATAAGTCATCAGACACTCTGAGGAATATCTTAGGAAATCCCAAAGATAAAATTTATAATTGTGAAAAAAGTGGAATTTTTGAAATTAATTGTAATGATTGTGACAAAAAGTATGTTAATCATCGCTCCTGATGAAGCTAACATGGTTAGCGAAACGCGTGTCGAGTGCAAAAATAATGTGTGGTGTAGTGGTGATATAAACTGAGTAGTGTCATTGTGCCAAAGTTTCCACATTCCCAACTTAGTTCAATTTTCGTATTAGGCCAATTTTAAAGTTGAATTTTTTTTACTGACTTAGACTGTTAATATCAGCTAGCCATGATGTAGGACCTATTTTCCTCAGTGCAATATTAACGCAAACCTCGTTTGGTGCCCTAGAATTATTAAGGTTCTGTAATATTCTAGGTTCGTTGGGATTTGTGTCAACAGGCGATGACATCATTCTTGGAAATGCTGGATTAAAGGACCAGAATTTGGCTCTTCAATGGATTCAGGAAAATATCGCGTTCTTCGGCGGAAGTCCCAAAGACATCACTATATTTGGTGAAAGTGCTGGAGGAATGTCAGTAGGTTATCACGTGGTTAGTCCTATGTCTAGAAGTGAGTAAAATTATATGTAATGAATTAGTTATTCCTAAGGCTAGCAGTTCGTAATAGATACACATAGTGACTTATCAGACATCTTATTGCTGTTTGTGATATTTATAATAAGGAACGACGGATGGGCGGTCTAAAATTGATATCGGTATATGTAATAAAAAGACAGGTTCACTAAAAAATAGTAGTGTCGCCTTAGATAAACAGATTATAATATATATATATATATATATATATATATATATATATATATATATATATATATATATATATATATATATATATATATATAAATATATATATATATATATATATATATATATATATAATATATATGTATGTATGTATATATATATATATATATATATATATATATATATATATATATATATATATATATATATATATATATATATATATGTTATGGACCCTTTGTAAACTACCAGATTCAGGGACTGAAATATCTATGAGAAACGTTTTACTTCGGCTTTTCTCTATTAGCGTTGTATTTAATGTATTATGCAAAATGGTTTTATCGATAATTGTTGTTCTATCCCAGTACATTTTAACCTCTCTGTTTTCTAATATCTTTTCTGGAATGTATTTATAATGGGGAGTTTGTTCTGGCCTTAGAGAGTTCTTAAATGCTAGAGCTTCATGTATGATTTTAGCAGCGGTATCATGCCTCAACTTGTATTCAGTATTTGCTAAATACGGGGATCCTGAGATAATATGTTAAATACTCTCAGCTCCACTGAGGCACCGTCTTCACGAGTTATCAACCGTACCATCTTTAACGATGAACTTTTTTTAATTCCTGGTATTGATAAGTTGATCCTGGATGGTACACATAAACCCCTCGGTCTTAGGGAACAATATACAACTAATATTATTATTCTTTCTCACATTTGGTCAATCTGGTTCCATGTTTGACTGACGGGTCCAAGCTAACTCAGCACAAACGCTATTAGTTCATATATATATATATATATATATATATATATATATATATATATATATATATATATATAACACATGGGCTGAAAAGTCCCGGGCCTAACACATAGATGGCGCTAGTTTTATTGCAGTCACCTTTTTTTCAGTTAATACTAACCTTCAAAAGACAGCTGTTAAAATTTCATGATATTCTATTCATTAGTTTGTGAGTTATTGTGCTAAGAGTGACGCTACTTTTGTTATTTTCAAAACAATGGATCAAAAACAATTTCGTGTTTTAATTTTACACTGCTTCTTGATGAGAAAAAAATACCGTTCAAGCGAAGCAATGGCTTGAAAAGTGTTATGGGGACTCCGCTCCATCAGAAACAACAATAAAACGTTGGTTTGCTGACTTCAAACGTGGTCGTAGAGACACCGATGATGCAGAACGCAGTGGACGTCCAAATGAGGCGGTAACACCAGAAAACATCAAAAAAAATCCATAAAATCGTTTTGAATGATCGAAAAGTGAAGTTGCGTGAGTTAGCTGACATCGTAAAGATATCAAAAGAACGTGTTGGCTTTATATTGCATGAGCATTTGACTATGAGAAAGCTCTGTTCAAAGTGGGTGCCGCGTTTGCTCACTGTTTATCAAAAACAAGAACGTGTTGATGATTCTGAGCAGTGTTTGGCCATTGTTCGAGCGGCGCTGGAATGATTGCGTTGCTCTTGATGGAGATTACGTTGATGAATAAAGCTAATTTTGAACCAAAAAAAACCGTGTTTTCTTTGTTAGGCCCGGGACTTTTCAGCCCATGTGTTATATATATGTTATATGTTACAATAGAGATTTTTACGGATGGTAGAATGTAATACATTAAAATTCGGGGTTTCAGTCCGTTCGTCTAACAATAAATTTGTACAACGTTTTGCCTAAATCTCATTTTGCATTTTCAAGTGCTCTTGCTGCTGCTGCTACTCGATACTGGGATCTTGCTGCTGCTGCCGCTTGAAGTTAGCAGCAGCAAGATCACAGTATTGAGTAGCAGCAACAGCAAGAGCACTTAAAAATGCCAATGGAGATCTTGGCGAAACATCGTACAAATTCATTGTTAGACGACCGGATTGAAACCGGGAGTTTTAATGCATTATATATATATATATATATATATATATATATATATATATATATATATATATATATATATACATATATAAATATAAATATATATATATATATATATATATATATATATATATATATATATATATATATATATATATATACACAGTAGAACCCCGGTTATCCGAGGTAACGTGTGGGGGCACTCTCCTCGGATAACTGAAAACTCGGATAATCCGGATTCGTTTTTTATTCATTCAAAACATAAATACCAATACTTTAAACCGATAAAACAGTGAAATAGGTATCTATGCGCTTCTGTTTCATATTGCATCTTCTTTTTTTCGCTGCAATGTTTCTCCAACTATTAAGAAGAAGCAAATCCACTGGGGTTGCCTCTGGTTGTTGTTCGATATACCTCAAAGCTTTTTTCAAAGAAGCAAAACCTTCTTGATGAGAGATCATAGTGGGAGACTGTTCATCCACCGCCGCTTCGTCATCGTCATCGTTATCTGATTTTTCGATTTCCTGAAAGGTTATTTCTTCAATACTCATTTCTTCTTCTAAATCATCTGCTGTAACCCATTCAACAACATCTCGCTGTCAAAATTTGAACAGGACATTTCTCCATGGCTTCTCAATTTCAAAGCTAATTCATTTAATGGAGTATCATCTTCACTGTCATTATAGTCCTCAAAACCAATAACTTTTGACCAAGATCTTTGAATAGTGGTATTACGCACAGAATCTCAAGCTTGACTTACCCGGTAAATAACATTTTTCAGTATAACCTTTCTCATCCCATTGATAATATCCTCCTTTTCTGTGTATTCTAACAGATGTTCAAGATATAAACGCCTATAATTTTTTTTAATGTTTTCGAGGATGCCTTGATCCATTGATTGCATTATGCTGGTTACATTTGGAGGAAAAAATTTTACAACAATTTCGCCCACATGAAGTCCTTCTTCAGGGTGAGAGGGGGCATTATCTATTAACAAAATTGCTTTAATAGGAAGACGGTTTCTATTCAAAAATTTAGTCACAGATGGCACGAACTCTTTTTTAAACCAGTTAGTAAATAAGGTCGCATCCATCCATGCGCTCTTCTGACTTTTGCAATAGACTGGTAGGGCTTTGGGTGAGATGTGTTTTAAAGCTCTTGGACGTGCAGACTAACTACCCATCAGTGGGATTTTGTGCTTGTCAGATGCATTGGAACAAACCATTATAGTTAATCTTTCCTTACTTTGTTTATGCCCAGGAGCTGTTTTTTTTTCTGTCGAGATGCCAATGTTTTTGATGGAAGCATTTTATAATTCAGACCAGTTTCGTCACAGTTGTAAATTTGATCACATGTGTATCCAGAATCTTCGATTTGCTTTTTAAAGTCACAGTTGTAAATTTGATCACATGTGTATCCACAATCTTCGATTTGCTTTTTAAAGTTCTGCTTAAACTTCTCAATTGATAACACATCAGCAGAAAGTTTTTCACCACATACAGTCAGTTGTCGTACACGGTACCGTTTTTTTTTTTTCCAGCGGTCAAGCATCCAGAACTGGCGGTAAACTGATCTATCTCTGGGAATTGCCTACTAATCATTATTGCTTTCTGTTGTAAAATTGGACCTGACAAAGGCACACCTTTTGATCTCTGTTGGTTAAACCACATGAATAAAGCTTCGTTAACCTTTTCAAAGTCGCCGGTTTTCATTGATTTTCTTCCTAAGGACGAGGAGGCTTGATTTATACACCACTCTTCTATTTTTGTGCGGTTTCTTTTCCAATCTCCAACTGTTACCTCACCTACTCCATAATCTCGTGCAACAACTTTAATTGTCTCTCCTGCTTCAGTTCTTCTGACGGCTTTTAATTTTTCTTCAATAGTAATGACGCTTCTTTTACGCTTGTTTTGCTCCATTATAATACGACAAACAAAAATTCAAAAAAAGCAGTTCGTATCAATTACACTTAACTACCAGAACTCCAACCAAATAAATTATGTGAGTATTAGAGTGACCGGATCTCATAGAGTGGGAAAAAAAATGTCGGAATCTTGTTCGTCTGGACCCCACAAAACGATTCCCCTTTCCAGATATTGCGATAGCCGAAATTTGAGCTCGATTAAACGACGTTAACCCGTGCCGCTCGTCGCTCAAAGTTTGAAAAAATCCAAATTTTTGGCCAAAAAGCTGACATATGGAGCCATAACTCCAGAACGGTAAATAATAGAAACACGCTTAATATCTCAAAAGAAAGCTAATGTTGTTCTTCAAAATTTATATTCTATACATAATTGTTGTTATTTTAAGTCAAACCTAGTTACAACAGCCTTTAGCCCCAAAAACATGACCTGGTACCACTAGGAGCATACTTCGTATATTTTGTTATTAAGTGATAAATTTTGCTTTTTTTTGGTATATTTTTGAGTTTAAAGTAGAAATATAATAAAAAAAACAAGTAATACTGATAAGTCTGACATTTTTTATTTTAAAATATAAAAATTAGGTATATAATACATACAAAACAGATACAGAAAAATACAGACGTAGTACCTACATGAGTTGATAATTTTACATAGTTATCTAATCTATTCTAGAGCTTTTGTTAAAGTAGTTTTTGAAACGTCAGGATATAATGCTCGGCATTTACTTACAACTTGCAGGACATATTGCTTTTGGTCTTCATCTTTTGTCAGAAGGACGTTAAAGTCATTTATTAATTTAACACCACGCTCAGCCATATCATTAAATACTGTTAATATTTTGACAATTTTCAATCCTTCTTGGAAGTCATTATTTTGAGGCCAGGTGTTTGGATGTTGTCTTAGGAAATCTGTTTTTATATTAAATTGGTCAAAGAATGTAAACGTTTCTTTGGTAAGTAAATTTACCAATCCTCCATCAACTACCTCTTTCAAGTTTTCTTTCCTAACTTTTGGATTTACAACCCTAGCGTGCTGTGATGGTTCATCTGTGCTACTGAGCAATTTATTAGCCATTAACAACTTTTCATCATCTGTAATGGTGGGATCAAAAAACGATAATCCCACCAACTTTGCATTCAAATACCACAAATGGTTCGAAAATTTGGTCAGGGCTATTTCTGCAATGCCGTTGTCACATTCTTTATAGTCTAACAGACTATGCAAAATACCTAAATCTTGCTTTGATGCAAGATGAGCTTTTGGAGCATTAAACCAAACTTTACAATAAATTTTAACTAGGAAAACAGAAATGGCACGCACAGAAATTTCTTCTTCTTTAGACATCTTAAATTGACGACGAAAAATGAACATTTTTAAGCAGTAAATAGCCTTTGCCATCCATCTAGCGTGATGAATGGCTCCTGGAGTTCTAAAACCCACAACATTGCCGTCTAGTGATCCAACAAATACGAGAACCAACTGCAATAGCTCCTTGTAGTCATCTCTGGGGTGGCTCTCAGTTAATTTGGTCTCGAATTCAGCAGTAAAATTTGCAATTACTTCTGGAGTTAGCTGCTTTTGTATTAGATTGTCACTGATACCTGTGTCGTATTTTCCTTTGTCTATCTTGGGCCACGCAGTGAGGAATCTCTTGAAAATGTCTAGATGAGGTCCAGTGGTTGATCCCATTTTTGTGTCGAATACGCCTCTTAACAGAATTTCCAAGATATGGTAACGGCAAGCTAGGTATAACAATTCTCTTCCTAACATTTGCTCCAATATGACGCATGCTCCTTTGAGTCTTCCCGTGTTGGATGCTGTAGTGTCGAAGCACATCGCCTTGACGGTGTTGAGAATACCCCATTCATGTAGGCATTCATATACGGCTACGGCTTGCTCCTCTCCAGAGCTGTTTGCTATTACAGGAACTCCCAGCAGCTGTTCCTTTTCGCCATATGAAATAGCTATAGCTATTCGCTCACATTGTTCATTTTTTAAGACACCCGGTAAAAGTTTACCGTCCCAATGGACAACCACGGGCTCTTTTTCAGGAATGTTTACTTTATCAAAATTTTTTTTATTATATTGTTCTCTGAACATTTGCCTTCTATCATGTAATAAAGTTTTCGAGACTTTGTACTCAAGAGGGTCAAGGTTTAGTGCTTCTAGAGTAGCTATTAAAATTCTCGTGGCATTTCTGTCGGATACCTTACATCGATCTAATAAAATGGACAATTTCATGTTTAAAATCTCTTTAACGCCCCTTGCAAATGAAACTTTCATCCTCTTGCTCTCAGATGGTCCTGGATCTTCTGCAGGTTCTTCAGGGATGTCCATTTCCTCCAAGCTCTCAAGTTCCTGGTAGATGCTGTCCTCTTCAGTGTCTTAAAATATCTTCACTAGATAATTGTTCGATCTAACCAGCTCAAAGGCACTTTAGAAACTAAACTGAATAAATAAAAGGTCGGTTGTACGCTGAAGTAAAATCACCATCCCTAAAATAGAAATTAGATTCACCCTCCTTTTTACCTGTCTAACTGGTCTTTCTTTGGTAAACTAGTCAGGTAATCGCCATATAATAAAAGATTAAATTTGAACAAAAGACACTTTATGTTTGAAAATTGAGTTCCAAAATACTTTTTAACAAAAAAATGTTAATTCCGAGACACATTATGTAAAAACCCGTAAAATTCTTAGAATACTCCCAAACTGGCTCCTACTGGTACCAGGTCACGTTTTTGGGGCTAAAGGCTGTTGAAACTCGGTTTGACTTAAAATAACAACAATTATGTATAGAATATAAATTTTGAAGAACAACATTAGCTTTCTTTTGAGATATTAAGCGTGTTTCTATTATTTACCGTTCTGGAGTTATGGCTCCATATGTCAGCTTTTTGGCCAAAAATTTGGATTTTTCAAACTTTGAGCGACGAGCGGCACGGGTTAACGTCGTTTAATCGAGCTCAATACCTGGAAAGGGGAATCGTTTTGTGGGGTCCAGACGAACAAAATTCCGACATCGATTTTTTGCGGTCAGCCTAGTGAGTATACTCGTACTTCTCCGTAGTAAACGCTATAACGCACTGCATTCACGCAAATTTACAAGCTGAAAGAGTCCAAGAACATAAATAGGGGAGCTCCTCACACGGGCCAGGGGATTCCCGAAGGCCCTGACGATTTTAAATGGAAATATGTACATACATATTTTAGAAGCTCGGTTAATACACGCAGCATAGACGCGCGTACCTCGGATAATAGGCAGCATAGACGCGCGTACCTCGGATAATCAGGTTCTTAGATTGGCTCGGTTAATCCGGAGCTCGGATAATCGCGACTCGGTTAATCGGGGTTCTACTGTATATATATATATATATATATATATATATATATATATATATATATATATATATATATATATATATATATACATATATATATTAAATAATATACTAAACTTAGAAAAAAAGTTTCAGGTTCAGAAAATGGGTATACGAGATCTAACCATGTCCAATTGTGTGTTAAAGATCTGCGTGAAATATTATTACTGAACACCAATAAACGGTCAATAATTGGAAGTTTTAAATACTGCGTTTCACTTTCGTTAATAAATAACACACTTTCATTCATGTAACATTGGAATTTGTTTTTTCTGTGGCCTTAAGAGAAAACAAATAGACGAAAGCTACACGACTAAATAGACGTTAGACTTGGCTTTGCATCTAATGGGTAAATTAGCCTTAAATTCTATTAAAGCCTTTTTGGATTTATAACTATACACTATAAGAGAAAAAGATAACTTCATGGAAACACTAGAAATAGAAATACAAAAAGTAAAGAAAAACCAAGAATTAATAATAATGGGAGATCTGAATGGGAGAACAGGAAGGAAAACAAAGGACAATACCGTAGGACCATTCGGAGAAGACATTACTAACGACAACGGAGAGAGACTAATAGAGCCTCAAAATAACAAACAGATTCTATAAACAGAAAGACATCCACAAAGATACTTGGATGCAAGAAACACGAAACTTAAAATCAATAAGAGACTACATTATAATTAAAAACGATACCACTATCAAAATAAAAGACGTAACAGTAAAGAGAGGAGCAGAATGTGGAACAGACCATAGACTATTAATAGCAAATATAAAAGTACGTGGTACAAGACAATAAAGCACAAAGGACAATAGATAAAGAAAACAGAAATAATAATGAGATAACAGAAAAAGCAGACAAAGAAATAAAATACAAAATATACTTAATGCAAGACGAAACGATAAGAGACCTATACAGACGACGATTAGATCAAAAATTAAATGAATTTAACTACGACAACTTGCAACAGATGTATGACCACATAAAAGAATGCATCAAACAGTCGGCCCTAGAAGCATTAGGTAAAGAAGACAACGAGAATAAGAAATATAAAATTAGAATCTGTGAAAAAACCAAAGAAAGAAGAAGGAGAAAAAGAGACTGTACGAAGAATGGCTGAATACAAAATCAGAAGAAGATCTACAAAAATATAAAGAGAAAAATGCAGAAACGGGGAGGATGATAAACAAAGAAAAGAACGAGAGATGGGAAAAATCGTGCGAACATGTAGAACAGTATATTGGAGGAACGAGAAGCACAGAGTCATGGAGAATAATTAAAGCATTAAGGACCAACAATAGAGAGAAGATGTATATAGAATATATCCCAGAAAGCGAGTGGGAAGAATATTATAAGAAGCTGCTAACAGAAGACAGACAAGAATTCCAGGAAGAGAACCCTGTAGAAAAATAGAATAAGGAAAAAAAAGAGATAGAACTAAGCTATGAAGAAGTAAAGAAGACAATAAAAACACTCAAAAATAATAAATCTGCAGGGCCTGGGGGCGTGGTAAATGAAATGATTAAGTACGGGTCTAATAAATTACATCGAATGCTGAGAAACATGTTCCACAGACCGATAAATGGAGAAAAAATACCAGAGGAATGGTCAAAAGCCTATATAGTATCTATATTTAAAAAGGGAGACCGCAGAAAATGCACAAACTATAGAGGCCTAAGCATAATATCGAGTATGGGACGTTTGTATGGAATAATTATTAAAAATATCATCGAGGAAAATATAAAAGGAAAAATTGGAGAAGGCTTTACGGCCGGAAAATCATGTATAGACCACATATACACTATAAAACAAACAATGGAAAAAAACTGGCAAAGAATAGAGAAGTTCATTTAGCCTTCATAGACATAAGAAAGGTCTATGACTCAGTACCAAGACAAAGATTATGGAACGCAATGAAAGAAATAGGTATTGACTAAGAACTAATATACGCAGTAAAACCTCTCTACGAAAACAACACAGTGAATATAAAAATAGGACATAAAATAGGGAAGAGACTCCAAATATCAAAAGGCCTATTACAAGGATGCTCTACATCCCCCACACTATTCAAAATATACCTAGAACAAACATTAAAAAAATGGAAGTAAAAATGTAGTGGAATGGGAGTCCCAATACGAGAAGATTACTTATATACTCTAAGTTTCGCAGACGACCAAGTAATCATAGCGCAAGATGAGGAAGACCTCAGTTATATGGTAAGAAAACTGAAAGAAGAATACACTAAAGCAGGATTAGCAATAAAGTTTAATAAAACGGAATATCTAACAACAAAGGAGGGAAACGTGGAGAATCTAGAAGTTGATAACGAAACAATAATCACAGGAACCGATAGATTTAAATATTTAGGAACCATCATTTCAAGAAACGCAACATCAGAAGAAGAGATTAAAGCTAGATTAGGACAAACGCGGACATGCATAAGACAATTAAATTCGATCCTGTGGGACAAGCACATTACAAAGAGAAACAAAACACGCATATACAAATCAATAATACAAAGCATAATGACATACGGGTCAGAAACATGAACGATCAACAAAAGAAATAAATCTAAAATTAACGCGGTAGAGATGGAGTATTGGAGAAGATGTTGTAGAGTGACACGTATGGAGAGAATAACAAATGAAGAAATAAGCAGCAGAATGAACATCAAAGAGAACGCAATAAACACCAATGAAGAAAAACGATTAAAATGGTATGGACACATAAGACGGAGCGAAGATAATAGGTGGATAAAGAAAATAACGGAGTGAAGCCCTATAGGGAGAAGAAAAGAGGAAGACCCAGACGATCGTGGAGAGACGATGTGGACGAGGCTATGGAGGACCGGGTCTAACAGATGGGACTAGGAAGATAGAAACGGATGGAATCAAAGGCTGAGAGAAGGAAGACAGCGTCAGCTGTAGAAAATCCTTAGTGGATTTATTGTTGACTTTTTTTTGAAATAATAGAACTGCTTTCAAATAAAAATTTGAAGTTTCAAAAATTATAATTAAGGTATAGAGAAACTGGAGAACTTTTAATTGCTGGGCTACATTGCAGAAAATGATTCATATATACATACATTTTTTAGATTTATTTAAGGGAGCAATTTTGGAAAGCGGTAGCGCTCTAGTAAATGGCATGCAATCAAATCCCAGAAATTTTGCCGTTTCATTAGCAAGTCAAATTGATTCCTCCATTACAAACACAAGTACATCAGAAGCAATCAGAAAAGTTCTGCAAGCAGCACCAGTGGATGTTTTAGTAAATCAATCTCAACTAATATCTAATGGACAAATGGTAAGTTTCTTCTTTTCATTTTTCTTTGCTACTCTATTAACCAAGTTAACCAAGTATTATAAATTAAACCATTTAGGCGTTTATTTTTGTTTATACCTCTGATTGATTCACAACAAACAATAGATGACATTATGTACCCATAAAATACACAGATATACTACTGTGATCAAAAAATAGCGAGACTTTTTAAATTTAAATCGCCCGGGCATTTCCAATCGGATTATATATATATATATATATATATATATATATATATATATATATATATATATACAGTGAAACCTCTCATAACGGACACCTCCAATGTGCGGAGAACTCCATTAGGCGGACACTATTTGATAGTCCGGAATGAAGTATAGAGAATTCAATAAGACATAATCTCTCTTGAGCGGACACAATATTTAAACACAAAACTTGTAAAATTCTCTCTTAAACGGACACAAAATTAAAAATGTTGCAACGCTGCACTATTAGCCAGCGCGGCGACAAAAATTCTGGGGACTTCCCCATTGTATGTATGTAATTCCCCGCGAACATTAATGAATACATAACACCTCGTTTTTTATGGTCAGTTGAGTTAGTTCGTTGATTTGTCTTGTATGTATTGTCTTTTTTTAAATAGAGACAAACATGTCTGAAAAGCGTCGTGTATTAAGTCTTAAATAGAAAATTGATATTTGGAAATCTATAAATAGAGAGAAACTTAGTGTTAGAGTTTTGGCCAAACGTTTTAAAATAGGAAAGACACAGGCAGCTGGAATTATTAAAAATAAAGGCGAGTTATTAAAAAAATTTCACTCCAATGTTAATTCAAGTGTAAAACTAAGTTTTTTTAAAGCCAGTAGGATTACAAATTGACGAAATTTCACAAAGGCAAGAAATAAAGGAATTCAGATAAATAAAAAAAATTATAGAGGTATTGTAGTCATTCTAAATCGTATTTATTAAAACTATAGGACCAATAATTCGAGTCAAAGCGAAGGAGATCGCAGATAGTCTGGAATGCGATAATTTCAGTGCGTCATCTGGGTGGCTGGAGAAATTTCGGAAAAGGCATAACATCGCTTTTAAAGCCATATCTGGAGAAGCTGGAAGTGTTATTATGGAAGATGTGGACAACTCTAAACAAAAAAATCTTCATTGGTAAAAGGTTATTTGGCAAAAAATATTTTTAACGTGGACGAGACAGGTTTATTTTTTCGAGCTTCACCTGACAAGACGTTAGCACTTAAACGTGAGAAATGTGTGGGCGGAAAATTATCCAAAGAAAGACTCACCATTATGCACTGCGTAAATCTGGCAGGAGATAAAGAAAAATTATTGGGTATTGGTAAGTCAAAACATCCAAGGGCATTTAAAAACATTAGTGTGAATCAGCTGCCTGTTATGTGAAAAAGTAATAAGAAGGCTTGGATGATATCTGCTATAATGGAAGAATGGTTGCAAGATTTTGATTTAAGAATGGGTAAAGAAATGCTGCCTCTCATCCTAAAGACATTCAGTCAAAAAACATTCAACTTATTTTTCTAGCCCCTAATTGCACATCAGTTATTCAACCGCTAGACCAAGGCATAATACAAAATGTTAAAACATTTTACAGGACCATTTTAATTAAGGATTTGTTATCGAAAATAGATTCTGTTGATAACCTTCAAGGTCTTACTAAAGCAGTTGATGTTCTAGATGCTATTTATTTTATAAATGCTGCATGGAAGAAAGTTACGGAAGCAGCAATAAAAAAATTGCTTTCTAAAGGCAGGAATTACGTTAAATGAAGGAGAAGATAACTTACCTTTGTCAGTTTGATCCGAAATATGGCGAAATGCAGAAGCAATAGGCCTTAAAAAAATGATTTAAGTGAATTCATTACCATCGATAATAACTTATTAGTGGAAGATGATATGGACGACACCTCTTTTAACAAAATTGTAAAAAAGGCGACAACGTGACTTTGGTTGAGTCTGACGAATCCGATGAAGAAATAACATAACCGATCAATCCAATATTATTATAAGTTATCAGCAGGCCATTGATATGGTGAAAACGATTCAAGAATTTGCCAAAAATAAAGGAGATTCAACAGCAATGCAGATGTTATCTGATTTGGAATTACATTTTCAAGACAACATACTTAAAACTAACACGCGTCAAACTACTATAATTGATTTTTTCAAGCCTACTTAAGTTATATTTTTTTTGATTTATAACTACATACTTATGTACTAATGTGTATGAGAAAACAATAAAAACCTACCCTATTATGTATTATGTAAATAAAAAATATGTATGTATTTTTTCATTTTTCCCATACGCAGGCACCTCCCTTAGGCGGACATATTTTAATAGTCCCGAAGGTGTCCGCTCAAGAGAGCTTTCACTGTATATATTCGTTAGATTGGTAAGACCTTAACTGCCATCTGTGTCAAATTTTAAGACCATGGTTAATAAGATTCGCTTGTATTCGTTCAACAACAAAAGTGCGTTTTTCGATTTTTAACATGAATGAAAAAATTCAGCAAAGAAGTTGCATTAAATTTTGTTTTAAAAATGGTTTTTCGGCTTTTCTACTACCTGACCGAGATCATATCACCAATTCAAAATTTATACATTTTGATCCTATGAAGTAAGTGACGAGGAAACCTGTGTACAGGCGGATTTTTTCCAAACTTAGGCTGGCTCCAGGACTGCTCAAAAAGGACCCCGCACTAATCTTATGGAAAATGTCTTTCTGTGGATTTGGACGAAACTTTGGGAAAATGTAGTTTACGCGATGCTGAACAAATATCTCATGGCCCCGACGCACAGTGTCTCGACTAGTACAAGCTAGCGGGACAGTATTATTTCTTCACTTATTTCAATTGTTTATGCATATTCCAGATATCTTAAGCTATTTTAAGAAAAAAAAAGTTGAAAAATGTGTACTGTATGTGTATTAATCGAAATATGTAGCTGCAAGACGGAAGTGGTTTACTAATGTGTCTCATTTGTTCACTATTGTCGCTAATTGTTCTTTAATTAGCTACATACGTCTACCTACTCATTATGTGTGAAAAGCACAATCATGTTTGTTTACAAAGAAATTTCTAGGAAAAAAATAAAAATCATAATGATAGTACCCACATTTATTAATTTACAAAATATTATTTCTTTTTAAAATAAATTAGTACAATAACAGTATCTATATATCAATTATTTACAATAACAAGGTGTATAAGTAAAAGAAATATAATATTAAATAACTTATATACTAAGGCATGAATTAAAAGCAACTACAACACACAATAAAATAAGAATAATAATTACAATAAAAAAAATACTTAGACCTACTAATCACCATCAGATGAGTCGTCATCACCGCTCTCCCATTCAGTAGAATATTCAGAGAGTAAATAATCCTCCTCATTTAATTCGTGATGATGACTTACTGATGGTGTTTCGGATGGCAATGAAGGTGGGATAATCAACTGCCAAGAAGTAAATTTTCTTTGCGGTAATTCTCTATACGAGTTGATAACAGGATCAGACGTAATTAAAAGCATTCTCAAAAGATCTGTATTTGTGGCAATACGTGACCGCTTCCTGGTGTGCCGTTCACGGAATCTACGACAGTCTTTATTTCTTGCCTCCTGGGCTTCTTCGGAGAGTTGTCCAATGGGAAGAAGAAAAGACCTTATAACTTCCGCGCTGTGTACAAGAATTTTATGCGCAGTAACGGGCATGGAATACCACGAATACAGATCAAGGTATAATTTTCTAGTATCAACACAAAACTTTTCGAATTCTATATAATTTATGTCATATCCCGATGACAAAGTTCTTAAAATTACATGAAATCTACGAATAAGGTTTACGTCTAATCCTGTAATTTTGCTGCTCAATTCAGCTTTGGAAAAAAATTTACGTGCTGTTTCCATCGTTTGTGTTACCATACCCAGGTTTTTGGTTTATCTACAATGAGACCCATACGATCTTTAAGCACTTTTTTTTGTATCTCTTGTGAGCGTTGCTTTACAATAGCTTTGTCGTTATCTCCCCTGACTTGCCACTTTTTTATTTCTAAACGATAGCTGATGTGAAGCAAACATTCAAACGTGCGGATCCATGCATGTAAAATAGATATACCAAATGCAAGGCGTTCTTTTTTCCTGGGATATTTCTTTGACTCCTCGTTCATAGTAGACGGGGTGGCACAGCAAATATAACACTTTTGTGTTGAACTTGTGTCTGTTAAGGCATTGCACACTTTGCCATCAGTCATTGTCAACAACAAATCGTGTTTAAACAGAGATTTGAGATCCAGCAACGTTACATAATGTTGGAAGAAGCTGACTTACTTCATCTAAAATTTTAGAAGTTTCTTCTTTCGTAAACTCTTTTGTCTCCTTCGCAAAAATAAACTTAATAGGACGGCAATATAAAGTAGAGGAAGGTCTTGGATTTTGCCAGATCACAGTTTCGCCATCAAGTAGTCTCAAAGAGACAAATGAGTATACGAACAAAAATTCGTCTGTAGCGTTAGTGTTCTCAAATTTCTGCTTATACGTGCTATTTCCCGAACTCCCATCACAGCCCCATTTGCTTACCAACGTATAATATGAACGAGGTAACACACTTCTAATGACTTCCGTCTGAGCTTTAACTAATCGTTCAGCCGTTTTATCCAAAATCGCGTGAAGTTTAATTTCAGCTCGAGATTCAGTCACAGAATTGGACTTACCTAAACTATTGGATACACTTGATGTCCCGCTTTCATTGACCATTTTCTTGTTTGTTTATATGAGTGAGAAGTCGATTTCGAGTCCACATAATAAGCTAAACCTTCGTCTGGTGTTAACTGCCGACTTTGTTCAGAACACTTATTCTTTTTTCTAGTTTCACTGACCGCGATGTTATGGATCTGTTTAGCAACACTTCGATGCCCTTCTTTTCGAGTAGCTAACTCAGCTGCTGTAATAAGCTCACTTGCACTTCGCGATTCGTTGATGAGTCTTCAAATGATTTTCTGGGTCGCCCTACGGAAAGAGCCGCTGATGATGTTTGAAGTGCACGGCTGGTTAACACACATCTTTATTTCGATTCCGGATCCCTCTAACCAATCTTTATGTTTGATTAGAAACATTTCTTTGTTACACTTTAAAGAAGTCCACTTTTGATTGAATTTTGCTGGAAAGACTTGATATTTTCATTTTGAGTCGTTTTAGAGAATCGTCAGAAACATCAGACATATTGAATTTTTCACTTATATAATAAAAAATGCTACTGTTTCGTTCAGTTTTGTCGTGTTTTAGCCATTCTTCAAACAACTCCATTTTCGTCATAGTCACGACTCGTTCTGAAAAAAATAAAATAATTTTACTTTCGGGCCTTTTCGGGGTCTATAATATATATGAATCTGTGCCTGAATGTTGTAGGTATTACATATAGAAAAATCTAGGTGGATATATGTGGATAAAAAAGTTGCTACTTTTAAAGTTTACAATTAATGTAAAATTTGCTGGATTTATCTATACATTTACAAATTGATATTACACCAAAAGTATACATATTTTTTATATAAAAATATAAGTCATAATAGAGTACATACCTTCAACAGAATATTCCATCACAAAAAACTCGTTTCAATTTGCTACCAATTTAAAATATGTTACACAAGTGTGCATAAAATGCAACTGATTTGCAGATGAAAATGACCTCTCTTATAAGGGTTACTTTGACCCCCTGATAAGATACTTTTATGAGGTGATAAACAAATTAATTCTTGGAATTCGTTAAATGGGGAGGGTTGTTTACAAGTCGTTATCAGTGGTTCCTGGAAATTACGTCATGAATATTGTCCCGCTAGCATGTTCTTGCCGAATCACTGTGCGACGTTAATCTACGAGCCGTTTTCATTCTAGGAAGTCTTATAAGTGAAATAAAAATTGCCGTTCCTTTCTCTTGCGCTATCCAGGATCAATGACGTGGACGTGGCGGAGACTGATCCCTGTGTGTGTGTTTGTGTGTGTCTGTGTGGGTGGTGGGTGAGTGTGTGTTTGAGTATGTAAGATGTGACAGGTGATTGAATGTATTTGTTTCTGTTAATGAGCATCAAGTGTGCGTGTGCGTGTGTGTGTGAGAGTACGCTATTAATCATCTCCGTATCAATAAAATTCAATGGATTGCGTTGTGGTGGTCTTTCTCCGGCATCTAATACACGGTTCAACAGTTCATTCGATAAATACCTTATAGTTTGTTCATACCTGGATTATCCCAAAACCACAGAACACTCGCTACACGTGCACATATCCAAGTGTTCTAGCGCCGGACTGGCATGTGCAATAATAACCGATTATGTCATTATCATCGTCAATATTCATGTTCTTAATTTCATTTTCTTGTGGTTTGAAAGCTATCCATAACTGATGCCTTATCCTGTTTCGAAAGCAAGAAAAAACTCGAACTCTTAATAAACCTGGTTGTTCATGATGAAGGTCTATATCAAATACTTCATCTTCTTAACTGTCGAGTTTGTTCTGAATGTATGAAGGACCAAGATTAACTTGATAGACCTCGACGGAACGGCAAGTTTTATTTAATTATAAGACTTCCTACAATGAAAATGGCTCAGATATTTTGTTCAGCATTTCGTAAATTACATTTTTCAAAAGTTTCGTTCAAATCCACCGAAAGCCATAAAGTTAGTGCGGGATCCTTGCTGTGGGTCTCTTGCATCAAAGATGAAATATAAAATATTGCTTGTCGGGCAATTACAATCATATAAGTGTGTTATAACAAAAAAATCCGTAAACATAATATTTTCTACTAAGTTGGGAATGTGGAATCTTTGGCACAATGATACTACTTAGTATATATCACCACTACACCAAACACTTTATTTTTGCTCTCGACGCGCGTTTCGCTAACCATGTTAGCTTCATCAGGAGCGATGATTGACTAAAGCTAAACTACAAATGTACCCTATTTATACTTAGCCTAACCCTTGAATTACTCAGGGCGGAACTGATGGCAAGGCCATCAGTTCCAGTCAAGTAACCAGTAGAGGGGACTCTAGGGAATAGGCCCTCTGTCTTTATTTAAACTACTTTTACATTTTATAATTTCTATACTTTCGTATGCGTTCAACAATCTCCTATCAGATACATTTTTTATTAATCTTAGTTTATCTAATGTTACAATATGATCAGCTTCAAGGGCATGTTCGGCAATGCTAGACTTTTCTGTTCTACTGTGTGTGCTAAATGTTCTTTAAATCGTGTTTTAATTGACCTTTTAGTTTGCCCAACATACTTTTTTGTCACAATCATTACAACTAATTTCATAAATTCCACTTTTCTCATAATTAGGAATCTTATCTTTCGGATTTCCTAAGATATTCCTCAGATTGTCTGATGACTTATAGACTAAGGTGAGGTCTACCTTATTAAATACCTTATCGAGTCCTTTCCTATATTTCGGATTATATGGTATGGAGACATACTTGGTGTTATTTTCTTCGCGTGTAAAAAAGGTGGAATTCTGAATATTAAACCTAAACTTATGACTATTTATTAGCTTATTTACTAAGTCATCGTCATAACCATTAACTCTAGTTATATTTCTAATATGATTCCTTTCTTTATTAAAGTTTATTCTATTCAGAGGGAAAGTGACCAAACAATGAACTAAAAAATGTAATGACGCTAATTTGTGTTGTTTGCAATGCAATGAATCATTAGGAATATATCTATCTGTTACTGTGTCCTTCCTATAGATATCAAATTCTAATCTATTATTATTTTTAATAATTAAAATATCTAGAAAAGGCAATTGTCCTTTGTTCTCAACTTCGTAAGTTATTTAATGGAATCATACCGGCTATTTAATTTAGAAACAAAATCATCAATGTTTGCTTTCCTTGTATCGAAAATCGCGAAAATATCATCCACATACCTATACCATACCCTTGGGAAATATTCGAATTCTTGACTGGCTTCGGCTTCAAACTTACTCCTGAATAAATTGGCTATGAAAGGTGATAAGCAATTACCCATAGCTGTTCCTTCTTTCTAAAAATAAAATTGACTGTTATATTGGAAATAATTTTGCTCCATACAAAGTCTGGATAATGTTAAGTATTCACGAATAATTTCGGCCTCAAAGTCATTCATTCTAAGTAATTCTTCGAGATATTGTAAAGTTTGTGGTATTGGCACACTTGGGAACAAAGAACTTCTTACATCAAAAGAAATTAAGACTTCACCTTCATTAAGATTTAGATATTTTGTTTTATTAATGAATTTACCATTAAATACTTTCGCAGTGAAGAATTCGTTGGAATTCATTAATAAAACAAAAAAATCTAATTCTTAATGAAGGTGAAGTCTTAATTTCTTTTGATGTAAGTTCTTTGTTCCCAAGTGTGCCAATACCACAAACTTTACAATATCTCGAAGAAGTACTTAGAATGAATGATTTTGAGGACGAAATTATTCGTGAATACTTAACATTATCCAAACTTTGTATGGAACAAAATTATTTCCAATATAACAGTCAATTTTATGTTCAGAAAGAAGGAACAGGTATGGGTAATTGCTTATCACCTTTCATAGCCAATTTATTCATGAGTAAGTTTGAAACCGAAGCCAGTCAAGAATTCGCATATTTCCCAAGGGTATGGTATAGGTATGTGGATGATATTTTCGCAATTTTCGATACAAAGAAAGCAAACATTAATGATTTTGTTTCTAAATTAAATACCCGGCATGATTCCATTAAATTCACTTACGAAGTTGAGAACAAAGGACAATTGAATTTCCTAGATATTTTAATTATTAAAAATAATAATAGATTAGAATTTGATATCTATAGGAAGGACAGAGTAACAGATAGATATATTCCTAATGATTCATTTCATTGCAAACAACACAAATTAGTGTCATTACATTTTTTAGTTCATTGTTTGGTCACGTTCCCTCTGAATAGAGTAAACTTTAATAAAGAAAGGAATCATTTAGAAATATAACTAGAGTTAATGGTTATGACGATGACTTAGTAAATAAGCTAATAAATAGACATAAGTTTAGGTTTAATATTCAGAATTCCACCTTTTTTACACGCGAAGAAAATAACACCAAGTATGTCTACATACCATATAATCCGAAATATAGCAAGGGACTCAATAAGGTATGTAATGAGGTAGCCCTCACCTTAGTCTATAAGTCATCAGACAATCTGAGGAATATCTTAGGAAATCCCAAACATAAGATTCGTAATTGCGAGAAAAGTGGAATTTATGAAATTAGTTGTAATGATTGTGACAAAAAGTATGTTGGGCAAACTAAAAAGTCAATTAAAACACGATTTAAAGAACATTTAGCACACACAGTAGAACAGAAAAGTCTAGCATTGCCGAACATGCCCTTGAAGCTGATCATATTGTAACATTAAATAACCTAAGATTAATAAAAAATGTATCTGATAGGAGATTGTTGAACGCATACGAAAGTATGGAAATTATAAAATGTAAAAGTAGTTCAAATAAAGACAGAGGGCCTATTCCCTATAGTCCCCTCTACTGGTTACTTGACCGGAACTGATGGCCTTGCCTATGCCATTAGTTCCGCCTGAGTAATTCAAGGGTTAGGCTAAGTATAAATAGGGTAGATTTGAAGTTTAGCTTTAGTCAATCATCGCTCCTGATGAAGCTAACATGGTTAGCGAAACGCGCGTCGAGTGCAAAAATAAAGTGTTTGGTGTAGTGGTGATATATACTAAGTAGTAAAATATTTTCTAAATTAATTTGTTTCAGATAGGTCCAGTTATTGAAGTTAAAACTGATCAATCCTTTTTAAACCGATTTATTATTTGAAACCATAGACGCTGGAAATATTGCAAAAGTTCCTCTTATTATAGGATTTAATTCAGAAGAATCTATAGGATTTGCAGGAATGGGTAAGAATAATGTCTATTACTACGGGGCTACACTAGTGCCACAAAAAATATTTTAAAGTGGTGTTGACATGTTTTAGATAAATTCCAAAAACTAAAAATTACATACAATTATATTCTGACAAAAATGTAGTTTGAAATTTAGTATTTAAATTAATAATAAATAGTTTGTCAAAATATGAAATTAACACAAAAATGAGCAGGATAAATATAAATCAATGCCCGATGGTCAAAATAAAAATGTATTCAAATTTTAATATATTTATTTAAAATAAACATAAATTTGCGTTCAAAACCACATAAGGTCAAAATATGATAGAGTATTTAGGTAGAAAAGAACGAGAGATGAGAAAAAGCGTGCGAACATGTAGAACAGTATATAGGAGGAACTAGAAGCACAGAGTCATGGAGAATAATTAAAGCATTAAGGACCACCATTAGAGAGAAGACGTATATAGAGTATATCCCAGAAAGCGAGTGGGAAGAATATTATAAAAAAACTGCTAACAGAAGACAGACAAGAATTTCGAGAAGAGAATCCTGAAGAAGAACAGAATAAGGAAAAAAAAGAGGTAGAACTAAGCTAAGAAGAAGTAAAGAAGACAATAAAAATACTCAAAAATAATAAATCTGCAGGGCCTGGAGGTGTGGTAAACGAAATGATTAAGTACGGGTCTAATAAATTACATCGAATGCTGAGAAACATGTTCCACAGGGCGATAAATCGAGAAAAAGTACCAGAGGAATGGTCAAAAGCCTACATAGTATCTATATTTAAAAAGGGAGACCGCAGAAAATGCACAAGCTCTAGAGGCCTAAGCATATCATCGAGTATGGGGGAGTTTGTATGGAAAAATTATTAAAAATATCATAGAGGAAAATATAAAGGGAAAAATTGGAGAAGACCAAGCAGGCTTTACGGAAGGAAAATCCTGTATAGACCACATATACACTATAAAACAACCAGTGGAAAAAAAAACTGGCAAAGAATAGAGAAGTTTTCATCTAGCCTTCATAGACATAAGAAAGGCCTATGACTCAGTACCAAGACAAATATTATGGAACGCAATGAAAGAAATAGGCATTGACAAAGAACTCATATATGCAGTAAAAGCTCTCTACGAAAACAATGCAGTGAACATAAAAATAAGGCATAAAATAGGGAAGAGACTCCAAACATTAAAAGGCATATTACAACGATGCTCTACAAAATATTAAAAAAATGGAAGCAAAAATGTAGTGGAATGGGAGTCCCAATACGAGAAGATTACTTATATACTCTAAGTTTCGCAGACGACCAAGTAATCATAGCGCAAGATCAGGAAGACCTCAGTTTATATGGTAAGAAAACTGAAAGAAGAATACACTAAAGCAGGATTAGCGATAAACTTTGATAAAACGGAATATCTAACAACAAGGGAAATGTGGAAAATCTAGAAGTCGATAATGAAACAACAATCATAGGAACCGATAGATTTTAAATATTTAGGAACCATCATTTCAAAAAACGCAACACCAGAAGAAGAGATCAAAGCTAGATTAGGACAAACGCGGATATGCATAAGACAATTAAATTCGATCCTGTGGAACAAACACATTACAAAGAGAAACAAAACACGCATATACAAATCAATAATACAAAGCATAATGAAACATACGGGTCAGAAACATGGACGATCAACAAAAAAAATAAAGCTAAAATTAACACTGTAGAAATGGAGTGTTGGAGAAGATGCTGTAGAGTGAATACCAATGAAGAGATAAGAAGCAGAATGAACATCAAAGAGAACGCAATAAACACCATTGAAAAAACGATTAAAATGTATGGACACATAAGACGGAGCGAAGATAATAGGTGGATACAGAAAATAACGGAGTGAAGCCCTATAGGGAGAAGAACAAGAGGAAGATCTAGACGATCGAGGAGAGACCATGTGGACGAGACTATGGAGGACAGGGGTCTAACAGATGGAGACTGGGAAGATAGAAACGGATAGAATCAAAGGCTGAGAGAAGGAAGAGAGCGTCAGCTGTAGAAAATCTTTGATATACATATATAAACATTTATGTAGCATATATGCACCAAAATTATTAGGATGAAACTACTGCAAAATTACACGTAGGCTGAAAAGTTTTTGGTCTAGATACTTACCATATTTTTTTTTTTTGTAAAATCGACTTTATTCATCAACATAGTCTCCTTCAAGAGCGAAACAATCATTCCAACGCTTTTCTAACATTTCTATTCCTATCTTGTAGACGGATTTGTCTTTGCCTTCAAAATAGGCCTCAGTTTTGGCGAATAACTTCTTCAGTGGAGCATTTCCTGCGAGCATTATTTTGAGGTCTGCGAATAGATAATAGTCGCTGAGGGCCAAATCTTCAACTATATATCAAGCAATAACTAGAAAAAAAATATAAACCAAAACGTTTTGTGACAGCAGTTTTCAATGTTTTTGCTGCAACATAGATTTCAACTGAATAATTTGGACCATCAACATTCGTTTGGTTTTTTTTATAACAAGAATTTTTTAATTATTCACGGAGAGCGGCTTTAGGTTTGACAAAAATTACGACAAAATCGTCATGCCAGCATTACGACTCGGTATTTCTCACAAGAGGTATTTTATAGTTACAGATATATTAATATCCTTCTAACTCAATATTTCATCCCTTTGATCTCATATATCTTTTGCTGTAAAATATTATGCTAAAAATCAGTCAAATACCGCAACAAAAAAAAACAGGAAAAAGTCTCAGAATACTATGGAAACTCTGAACCTTTAATTCTTCTTCTTCTTCTAAAAGCCTTTTGCCATCCACTCCTGGACGTAGGCCTCCTCCTATCTTTTCCACTCCACTCTATCCTTGGCTATATGGTGCCAGTTTCCTACCGACCTGTTGTTTCACGTCATTGATCCATCTTTTTTTGGTGGTCTTCCACACTTCTCCTGTGTCTTCTAGGTGTCCTCTGTATTAAGTGTACCCAAGTCCATTTTAGAGTTGCCCCACTCTTTAGGACATCTTCGTCTTTGTTCGTAGATGTATTTCCTCGTTACGCAAGTGGTCTCTAAGTGTTAATCTCAGCATAGTTCGTTCTATAGCTCTCTAGATAGTTCGAAGTTTATTAGCTGTTTTCACCATTAATGTTGCGGTTTCTAGTCCATATGTCATGCACATGTTAAAAACGTTGGTTTTCAGATTGATCGAGGGACATCAGAGGGACTTTTTTAAGACGTGACCCAGTTTTCCGTGGGCTGCTCATGTCATTCTAATTCTCCTACTCAATTTGGCATTTTGGTTCCCTTTATTAAGTTTTATTTCATGACACTAGGTAGTTTTTAAATCATTCAGGAAAGAGCAAACTATAACCGAATTATATGTGAAAAACAAAAACCAAGAAATCCCTAACAGAGAAAGCAATAATGGAAAGATGGACAGAATACTTTGAAGAACTATTAGGAGGTAATGAAGAAAAAGATAATACAAATTATGAAGAATTGGAACAACAAAATATAGAAGAAACAGTAAATAGGGAACAAATAAAAAGGAAAAAGTTGGAGGAAGTTATAAGAAAGTTGAAAAATGGCAGCGATAAGACAACGTCTAAAATGATTAAATACATGGGGAAGAAAGGAAAAATAATATTATGAGAAATAATTAATAATGCATGGGGAAGAAGAAAATTTCTGGCCGAATGGGGAATATCGTTTATTTACACCAGTCTATAAGAAGGATTGCGATAATTACAGAGGAATTACTATATTGAACACAAGTGTCAAAATTTATGAAGGCATCATTAATAATAGGATAAAGAAAGTAATAGAACCACAACTATCGGAATCGCAAAGTGGATTTAGACCAGCAAGAAGTACACAAGACCACATATTTACACTGAAATAGATTATCGAAAAAAAAATC
>CM032452.1:12298486-12443243 GCA_019049505.1 Pachyrhynchus sulphureomaculatus | reverse complement strand
ATAAGGTGAGATAATGGGAGATAAGTATAAATAATGGGAGATAAGAAGAAATAATGGGAGATAAGCAGAGATAAGTCTAGATAATGGGAGTTATGGTGAGATAATGGGAGATACGGAGAAATAAAGGGAGATAAGGAGAAATATTGCGACATAAGTCGAGATAAGCCTAGATAATAGATAATGGGAGATAAGGTGAGATAATATGAGATAAGGAGAAATAATGGGAGATAACGAGAAATAATGAGAGATGAGCAGAGATAAGCCTAGATAATGGAAATTATGTAGAGATAATGAGTAATAAGGAGAAATATTGTAATAAATAAGATAAGGGGAAATAATGGGAGATATTTTATTACGTTGGGTAACATAAGGAATAAGCAGTCAAGGTAGTAGTGAATCAAATCCACGCGAGCGGAGCCGCGGGCCCGGCTAGTATATTTATATATCATGTTATATAATATTTTCAAGATTCTTAGAATCTAGTAAACTGGGAATCGTATTATTTTTTAATTATTTCCAATTATTCAAGAATTTAAACGATTTAAAAAATGGGAGGGTTTTTTAGAGATTTTTTTTTCAATACATAGAGTTATACGCCCTTTATAGGGTACTGTCTAGCCAGGAATCTGAAAGGCTTTACTTTTTCATTATTTTCAGATATTCATATTCAAATTTACAATTAGTTAATGAGGTGGGTGAGCTAGAAGAGGTGTTCCGTATGTATCATGTATATTTCTGTGTTTTTAAGAAGAATCCGAAAGTTGTGTAATTTTTTCATTATTTCCAAATTCAGCATTTCAGCCTTGATGTCATTTATTCATATGCTTAACTTTTATAATTAATTTATATCCATAACAAAGTGGTTGGATTAAGTCAACGTTTAGTGTGAGTCAAATTGGCTGCTTTTTTTAGGACTTCTTTTTAAGGAAAGTAGGGAGCAAATTACTTTACCGTTTTTTCAAAATATTTTTTGTTCTTTTTCACTTTTAGGGTAATCAGTAAATAATTACAAAAGATGAATTTATTTGTAGAAGTCTACCGAGAGATGAGAAATATAATATTTGACTAGTAGTTTTGATATGTATCAATTTACTTGTATGTAAAAATAAAATTTTATTAGGCTTGATACATTTTTTTGTGAATAAAATACACTGTAAGGAATAATATATGTCTAATTGAGTATCTTCTTAAGTCTATAAAAAACTCCGATTATTTTAGAAGAAAATATGTAATATGCTACTATAAAACATAAAAAATATTTCTGGTACCTTAAGTCAAAAAAAAAACCATTAAAACAATGTTATTAAGAAAGGCTTTCTTTTACAGTTTTCTTTTGTCCGGAAATTTTCCTCAAAGAAATCTCGTAGAGTAATTTTTTTTCATGAATATATTCAATGTTCTGTTAAATTTTTTATCATAAACACATGCGTTGATTCCATTACGGTGTTGTTTTCCACATTATGCAAGAAATCCAAAACAGATATTTTTGAATGATTTCCACGCTGCTTTTTCCGGTGGATGTAACAGTTCCTCAAAATGTGCGTCATCCGATATTAATGATATTATTTGGGGCACTATAAAAATTCCTTCCTTTAATTTTGCATCACTTATTTTAGGATTTGTAGACTTCAAATACATGAATGCAGCAGAACCTTTATCCATTTTTTTTTACAAAATTTTTTATAAGCCCCAGTTTTATGTGCACGAGAGATAATTACACCTTTTCGGGATCCACTAATGGGGTATTTGATACATTTTTATGCCCAAGAATAAGAAATTCACGTTTAGGCCATTGTTTCCTTATGTAGTGATACTCCTGCTATCCGATTCACACAAGAAACAGCAGAATTTCATGTATCCAAGTTGCAGTCCTAACAATAAAGCTATAACCTTCAAATCACCACAGATATTCAGTTATATTTAGTATACTGAATTTTTTCTAAGAGCAATTTTATGTTCACTGGCATGCGCGACAGGTATTGATGGTAATTCATTTCCATTATGGAGTAGTACAGCCTTCAAAGGGACTTTCGATGAGTCTTTGAACAATCGCTACTCATCTGGCTGGTGTTGATTCCTATTATCTTACTACTTAACAATTTCTGATTGCTATGAAACAACTTGTTTGCTATTATGAATCTTTTCCTTACTTCCATTTCCTTTTTCCCGTCCCAATACAGAGTCACTCCCAAATATTTAATCTTCCCTACTCTTTCAAAGGTATATTCGTTTATTCTAATCCTTTCCATTTCCTGATCATTTTGTTTTCAATTTTTCATTATTTTGGTTTTCTCCTCGTTTATTTTCAACCCCATTTTTGCTTCTTCTACGCTTATTTCTCTCACCAGTTCCTATTTTCTGGTTCTTTGCAATAATTACTACATCGTCCGTATACGCCACTATCTGGCTGCCCGTTGTTCATATTGTATTTATTTTTAATTTTATAATAATATAAATTCTGTATTTATAATAATATATCATATAAATACAGAATTTCTCTAAAATCTCTCATGCCTCATTGTTTTTATGAATTGTGAATATGTGCGAAGCAAGGTGTATCGTACATTACTCTATTGCGACTTTCATGATTTTCAATAACATAAAATTTTAATGCTCAGTGAGATTTAGAGGAAAAAAAAGCAGGAATCCCAAATTTATTCACCTGTTCTGGAATGAGTGTCTGTAACAATAAATATAAAAATTACTGATTCTGGTTTTTGTATTTTTCAAGACATTATATATTATTTATTAATTTATAAAAATATTCAGGAAATACTTTAGACTCTAACGTACTTTGAACCGAGCCCAATAACGATATTTGTATCTAATTGAGCAAAATATTTTATGTTCTAAATTGTCTTAACAATTTTAAATCTATATTATTTACTAACGTACTCTATAATACCATCAAATATTATTATCTGGCGTCACTCAACAGCTTAAACTAACTAAACTAACACTATTGTTCTTTAAATTGTCGTAGGTATAACACCAAGATTAAGATGTTATACTATCAAGCCAATAAAGCAGAGTAATTTAACTCTCAATTCGATATGTAATTTGTTTGGTTTCCTTTCTAGTTAGGCCGTCAATACAGAACTATGATATATGAATATTTTATTAGTTTACAGTTGTCGGTAACGGAGGAAAATTCTATTCTTCTCATGAATATTAAATTTGCGTCGATAGTTTATCAATTATGAAAACATATTAGATTATTAAATAGTAGAGAGTGCACTTTTATATTTTTGGATGTGTTCAAGTTAAGCCTTAGTTTATGTATGACCGTGAATTTATTTACCAATGCTTCTGATATTTAATCGATGCAATAATTAGTGTCAAATGCATGCCAATTTCGTGTGAAAATTTTATTTGGAATGGTGGGGCTGACTTTAATATTTTTAAAAAATTTTAATATACAATTAGAAATCTAATAGCCAATCTTAAATAAATAGGAAAAAATTTCATTTTTATTTCAGTAGGTAATATGTTCCATTTGAAAAATCATTCCTTACAGTGAAACCTGCATATTTTACTGGTGAAAAGCTATCGGTAAACGAGTAAAATTCGTAGTTCCTCCATGAATATTAAATTTACTATTTTTTCTTACGTTAATATAGAAGGTACTGTAAAATTACGTCATGTGTCTCATTATTTAATTCATTACTAGCTGGGCCCGCGGCTCCGCTTGCGTGGACTTGATTCACTACTATCGTCACTGCTTATTCCTTATGTTACCCAACGTAATAAAATATCTCCCATTATTTCTCCTTATCTCCCAATATTTCTCCCTATCTCCCATTATCTCTACATAATTTCCATTATCTAGACTTATCTCTGCTCATCTCCCATTATTTCTCCTTATCTCCCATTATCTCACCTTATTTCCCATTATCTAGGCTTATCTCGACTTATCTCCCATTATTTCTCCTTATTTCCCATTATTTCTCCTTATCTCCCATTATCTCACCATAACTCCCATTATCTAGACTTATCTCTGCTTATCTCCTATTATCTCTCCTTATCTCCCATTATTTATACTTATCTCCCATTATCTCACCTTATCTCCCATTATCGAGGCTTATCTCGACTTATCTCCCATTATTTCTCTTTACCTCTCATTATCTCACCTTATCTCCCATTATCTAGGCTTATATCGAATTATATAGAACATATGTATAAATTTATAAAAACACGTAAATCGGATAAGTGGTTCTCGAGTGATAAGCGCACTAACGGACAGATAGAGAGGCGTTGCATTTTATATATATTGTATTCTTTGCTACATGATATTGTTCCATATTTAATGCTTTAGGGAGTGTATTGCAAGAGAATGCGCTAGCGCCAAACTTGTCTCCGACTTGATTCACTATTATCGTCACTGCTTATTCCTTATGTCACCTAATAAAATATATCCTATAACCTGGCCAGAGAACATACGTATGTTTAAAAAAAAGCACGTAAATCGGATAAGTGGTTCTCCAGTGATAAGCACACTAACGGACGGACAGATAGACAGACAGACAGACGGACAGAGAGATATTGCATTTTATATATATTATAGATATTCTCTGCTACATAATATTGTTCCATATTTAATGGTTTGGACTGTGTATTGCAAGAGAACGCGTTAACGGCAAACTTTGTCCGACTTCATTTACTATTATTGTCACTGCTCATTCCTTATGCTACCTATCGTAATAAAATATAGCCTATAATCTGGCCGGAGAACATATGTATGTTTAAAAAAAAAGTACGAAAATCGGATAAGTGGTTCTCCAGTGATAAGCGCACTAACGGACAGACAGACAGAGATACTTTGCATTTTATATATATTATAGATGTAATAAAATATATACCTATAACCTGGTCAGAGAACATATGCATGAATTTAAAAAATCACGTAAATCCGATAAGTGGTTCTCGAGGGATAAGCGCATTAACGGACATACCGACAGACAGACAAACCATTGCATTTTATATATATTATAGATATAGATTATTATATAACCTGGCCAAAGAATATATGTATGAATTTAAAAAGACAGGTAAATCGGATAAGTGGGTCCCGCGTGATAAACGCACTAATGGACAGACAGACAGACAGAGAGACATTGTATTTTATATATATTATAGATTATAGATATTCTTTGCTACATAATATTGTTCCATATTTAATTGTTTAGGTTGTGTATTGCAAAGGCATGCGCTAGCGGCAAACTTATTTCCGACATCATTCACTATTTTACGTCACTGCTCATTCCTTATGTTACCTATCGTAATAAAATATAGCATATAACCTGGCCAGAGAACATATGTATGTTTTAAAAAAAAAAAGTACGTAAATCGGATAAGTGGTTCTTCAGTGATAGGCGCACTAACGGCAGACAGACAGACAGACAGACAGACAGACAGACAGACAGACAGACAGAGAGACGTTGCATTTTATATATATTATAGATGTAAACCAGGAGCTTCATGTAATGTACGATTTTAGCGTTCAAATTTTTTCAAATTCTAAATATATGATAATTTAATGCATTAGCGAAATTTCTTCACAGCCCACGACGGAAAACAATATTTAATCGATATATAATCGAAGTAAAAAATGGAAATCTAGTTTGGGATATAGCATTATACCCAAATCTTTAACCTTGTCAACTGAGGCAAGACTCTGACCATTCAGACAATATAAAAAGTTTTTTTCTATAAAATGACATTACTTGACACTTATCAATATTAGGGCTAAGGCGATTAACCTTACACCACTTCACGAAGCTGTCCAAGTTCGCCTGAAATGAATAACAAGCAAAGACATATAAAAGAAAAGAACAGAAGATATATTTCATCATATCTTCAAGAAATAACAAACACTACATAACCTAGTTCTAGTAGGTGAATGTTCATTCCCTTGCATTTTAGTTTCCATCTCCCAACATATATTTGAAAGAGTAAAAGTGAGACAGAGCATCCTTATCCTAAAAACCTTATTTACTAGACTTGCATATTTTTATTTTTGATGAGTCGTAAAAGCTTTTAAGAGTTTAAGATATAGTTAATATTGCTTTTCTTTAGTACTTTCTATAACTTTCTAACGGCTCTATGAAGATTTACAAACATAGAGCGAGTATCTGTTTCTATTAGTCGTTTTTAAATAAAAGACGTAATATGTAGACCTCTGTCTGGCTCTTTTCTAAGAATTTTGTCATTTAGACGACTGGTACTGATTACTGTGTAACTAGATAACTCAATTTATTTTCTTTTTGTGTATGGATAAAGTACTATATAGGAGCAACAATTAAATGTCAATTCATGCACCATACTAAGCTTTCTAAAAGTTGTTGAACTTGTAGCTCATTGATTTTAAAGTTCTTGTGCTACATTCTTAAAGGTTGCAAGTTTTAATACAGATTTCCTGGCCTTGATTAGCCTATGCGATGATAAAGTTACAGTTTCATAGATAAATTAGTACAGTTTTTGACCATTTTCTCCAATTCGTGGATTTTTTTATTATTATTATTTTTTTTTTTATCGGTCTAGCACATGTGCTACAGGGGAAGTCCCTAAAGCGCTACAGGAGCGACACTTGTGCGGCGAAAGCGATTCACGTTGTTCTTAAATCGCTGTAAATTGTACTCGGTGGGAAACACAGTCCTGGGCAAATTATTTCAAAGGGATAATGTTCTCCATATAAAAGACGGCTTGAAAAGCGTTGTACGAGGAGTAACAAGCTGAACCTCATACGGATGTGAAGTATTAGCGCGGCCTGTACTTCTAACATGCACCGCTCTGGGAGGAATTAAGCGGGCCACATCCTTCGAACACTTTCCATGAAAATACTTGTAGAATAGGCTCAAGTTCGATGTTCCAGCGAATCAAGGCCGCCGGTCAGTTCCGGGTCTGCAGTCAGACGAACAGCTCTTCTCTGAATAGAATCCAACAAATGCAGTGAATGTTTGGGAACGGAGCTCCAATCATGGGGGCAGTATTCCATAGTTGGTCGAATTTGAGCTTTGTAAAGAATTAACAGTTGTTGTGGAGTGTAAAGCTTTCTGGTTCGAAATAATATTTCCAACTTTTGAGAAGCTCTCCTTGCTATGCCTGCAACATGTTACATGTGCCATGCAACATTATACATTGTTAGTGTTCTTCTGGTTGCTTATTTTATTTCGAGGTATTTGTCTTCGTCATTCGCTTGTTCAGTGATAAGCTATTTTTAATAGACACTTTTTTTTATTTTACAGTGCCAATAGTCGTCTTCTTCTCATGACTTCTCCTAATGGAGGTTGGCGATCACTTCTTTAAATGTTTCTTCGTCCCACGCAATATGAAACAACTCCCCCACATTCATGCCGGTCCATTCTCTGATGTCCTTAGCCATGACTTTCTTCCGGCACCCTTTTTACCGTCAACTCTTCTCTACATGACAATTTTCAATAGTGAACATTACAAAAAACTACATGGCTTTTTTTGGAGAAGTAGTCACAGAAATCACTAAGGCGTCTACGATAAACGCATATCCTTTTGGAGTAGATTCCAACCTTTGAGCCTGGAACTTAAAAGGTCAGCTGACTGTTTAGACAAATTTAAATCCCGTATAAGATCATTAAGATCTTCTTGAGATAAAAAGTGAGGTTCTGATGAACTACTTGCTTCAAATGTAGGGTCACTTCTCTCGCTTTTTCCGTCTTCAGTATAAACTGGGTCGAAGTCGGAATTATCACTTAAGGTCATGAAATTTGAAAACTTTGGTACAGGATACTATTCACTATGTGGCGCAGGTCTAATTGCAGATAACAAATTGAGGTACTCAACTGTATATTTTGTTTTGGACGTAATTCCTTTAATGTTAGTTAAGCAGAAATTACAATCAGTTAAATGGTCCTTCTGTTTCCTCCAAATCATAGGGACAGAAAACTCCATATGATGAGTACCATTTTTCCAACCAGTGAGAAGCCTAACACGTGATACACAGCATAAATTTGGGGCCCAATCTTTATCAAAATCACCAGCTCTACCCCCAAAATAAAGCTCATAAATTTTTTTCACAAGCGCTGTAAAATTTCACCTCTGAGACTTGAAGGTAAGTTCCCAACACACGAAGCAGAAATTATTTGGCTAATTTACACTTTCTTAGCATTTTGGAACGTTTATAAAAAAAACTTACAAATAAAAACAATAAACAGCACAAAAATTAGTAGGTACACGTGTTACCACTCACTACAATTACAATACTGGCCACTGACCGTCTGCTTGCTACAAAAGTACAATATTTGTATAAGATAGGACCGGTTGAACATCATTAAGCCTGGAAAGAGTTAAAACATGTTTCAACATGAATAAGCCTGATGCCAAATTATTCTGAATACAAATTCCCGCTTCTATATTTACAAGAATTATAACAATGAAATCCTAATATAGAGAAGTATATTACACAAAAATGACTGTCACACGAAAAACTATGCTTGATAGAAGAAATCTGATAACATATTAAAATTCAGCATAAAAAAACTGAACTAGGATCTCTACACAGTTTCCTTGTGAAAAAAATCATATTGACCAGTGTTGTTCAAATATGTAACAGGTTAATGAGGTAGGGGAGATTAAAGGATTGTATCGTTTGTATAATGTTATACATCCTTTACAGGGTTTTTATAGCCCAAGAATCTGAAAGCATGTCATTTTTTACTAGGTTCAATTATTCAAACATGTCAAGGGGTAAAGAGGTAGGGGAGGGAATTAAATAAGTTACCTACTTTATGCATATGGTTTTAGACGCCACTTTAAGTATAGTAGTCTGAAAAGTGTAGTATCTTCCAGTATTTCCAATTATTCCAATATAGATAAAAGGTTAAGTGATGAAAAGGGTTTTTTTTTTTTTTTTTTTTTATTGGTCTAGCACACGTGCTGCAGGGAAGTCCCTAAAGCGCTCCAGGAGCGGCACGAGTGCGGAAAAAAAAAAAAGCGATTCACGTTGTTCTTGAATCGCTGTAAATTGTACTCGGTGGGAAACACAGCGCTGGGCAAATTATTCCAAAGGGATGACGTTCTCCATATAAAAGATTGCTTGAAAAGCGTTGTACACGGAGTAACAAGCTGAACCTCATACGGATGCGAAGCACCAGCGCGACGTGTATTTCTAACATGCACCGCTTTGGGAGGAATTAAGCGGGCTACATCCTTCGAACACTTTCCATGAAAAATACTTGTAGAACAGACTCAAGTCGCCAACCGTTCTTCGATGTTCCAGCGAATCAAGGCCGCCGGTCAATTCCGGGTCCCCAATCAGACGGACCGCTCTTCTCTGAACAGAATCCAACAAATGCAGTGTATGTTTGGGAGCGGAGCCCCAAACGTAGGAGCAGTATTCCATAGTTGGTCGAATTTGGGCTTTGTAAAGAATTAACAGTTGTTGTGGGGTGTAAAGCTTTCTGGTTCTAAATAATATTCCCAACTTTTGAGAAGCTCTCCTTGCTATGCCTGCAACATGTTCATGCCAAGACATATTTGCTCCCAAACTAACGCCCAACAAATTGAGCGACGATGCTAGGGGAATGGAGTGCCCCGACATAACTATATCGGGTTCAGCAGCGTTAACTTTTTTAGAAAAAACTGCCGCTTGGGTTTTTGTAGCGTTAAATTCCACTTGGTTACTGTCACCCCAAGATAGAATTTCTTCCAGGTCTTTGTTAAGTTGAACGACCTCCTGCTGTCTGCGGATATTCGCCTGAGCAGCCGATGTCCGAGCGTTCAAGGTGAATGAAGAGACAAGCGTACTGTCATCTGCAAAGCTATAGATTGGATTCCCGGTCTTTTCCAGCAGATCGTTAATGTAAATGAGAAAGAGAGTAGGAGACAGTATGGAGCCCTGGGGCACACCGGCGTTGATAGTGAGGGTGTTAGAAAGAAATCCGTCGACCGCCACTCGTAAAGAACGCTCTCTGAGGAAACATGAGAGCCACAAACAGAACCTTTCAGACATACCATAAGAGCGCAACTTAGCCAACAGTCCATCGTGCCAAACACGGTCGAATGCCTTGGATATGTCAAGAGCAACCGCTTGAGATTCTCCAAAGTGTTCAATTGCATTGTTCCAAACATGTGTTACATAAGTGAGAAGATCTCCTGTTGATCTATGTTTACGAAAACCATATTGGTGATCGCTAATAATATTGAATCGTTCAAGATATTTTAGAAGATGCTCATTGATAACCTTTTCCATGAATTTCGATATTATTGAAAGCAGTGCAACTGGTCGGTAGTTATTTGGCAAGGTATTCTTACCTTTTTTAGGTATCGGCTGAACCGTGGCACATTTCCAGCAGGACGGAAATATTCCCTTTCTGTAGGATAGGTTAAAAAGTCTACAGAAAACTGGTGTTAGTTCCCTTGCACAGTTTTTGAGAACTATGGCAGGTATTCCTTCAGCGCCAGAAGCCTTCTTGGTGTCTAGCTTCATTAAAATACGCTTTATAATGCGCTGTCTGAAGACAACATCGGGCATCCGTGACTGCAATATGGGAATAGTAGGTGGTGTTTTTCCTTGGAAATCGACAGTAGAATGTGAAGCAAAGAGTTCAGCCAACAAGTTCGCTCTCTCAACAGGTGTGGTTGCAGTGGAATTATCTGGCCGTGTGAGTGGTGGTATGGTGGATTTGGTAAAATTTTGACTAACTGCCTTAGCGACTGCCTAGAAGGACCTGGAATTGTTGGAACAAGCGAGAAGTTTGTTTCTAATTCGTTGATTGTGTACCTCCTTGGTTTCGTCGATAATTCCCTTGCATCTGTTCCGGGCATGAACAAAGATGTTTCGATTTACGGTGTTAGGATTTTCACGCCATTGTCGGTAGGCAATATGTTTAGAAGCAACAGCTTCTTTGCATTTTCGGTCAAACCAAGGCTTGCCGTTGGAGGAGCATTTCTTCGAAAAAGGGATGTAAGCTTCCATACCAGCAAAAATAACATCGGAGACCTCCCTGGCGCAGTCAGATGGGTTATCGGATCGAAAACAAACGTCCATCCAAGGGAAAGTTCGAAAGTATTCCATGAGATCTTCCCATTTAGCTGATTTATAGTGCCAAATCTTGCGCGGCCTAGGCGCCTCTCTGTCACTGATTGGCAGGATACTCGATGTCGAAAGCAGTTTATGGTCGGAAGAACCTAACGGCGGATTTACGGTGACCGTGTAAATCTCCGGATTGGTGGTTAAAAACAGATCAAGAAGACTGGCGAACTCCCCGTCTCGATCAGGGATCCGTGTTGGTTCGTCAATAAGCTGAGTTAAACCATAACTGATTGAGAATGATTCAGCTTCACGACCTTGTTCGTCGGTAATATTTGAATATTTGAGCCAGTTGATATTGTGGACATTAAAGTCGCCCAGGATGGCAATTTCGGCATTTGGATAGTTACTTTGTAAATGATCGATGGTATCTGCAAGAGAAGCGAAAAGTGTTCGAAAATTGGTATCACTTGGTGGTCGATACAGGATACAGATGAACCTTGTGGTTTGTTGAGTCGTTATTTTTAACCTCATAACATCAAAGTTTGTTGGCTCCAGAGCTTCTTCTCGTTGACAAGAGAGGTCGCTTCTGACAAAAAGACAGATTCCAAAGTTACGCCTAAATCGGGAATAGAAGTCGTACCCAGGAAAAAGATAGTTGACCGTGCTGGTCGATGGACTGACCTTGGTTTCACATAGAGCGAGTACATGAGGTTTATCTGATTGCAGGTGTTGATGCACTGAATTTATGTTCGAGTTTATACCTCGTATGTTGCAAAAATCTATCTTAAAATTATGATGTCTGCAAGTCGACGCCTCCGAACCAGCCCCCACCCGGAGATCCGAACGGGGGGCCATTCTACCTCCGGAACTTCTTGCATCCAGGCGTCTCATCCTGCTCTTTGGTTCCACAGTAGCTAATGTGGAATTTTCCTGTTCTGTCACATGTTTATCTTTGCCTTCTTTGGCTTTGATCCAGGGGGTGTTATTATTGGGTAGTTTGGGTTCTGCCCAGATACTTTTCCAATGATCTGTGAGTTCTTGTTTGTTTGGTGGTTCGGTCACTGCTGTCTGTTTGCTGTGCATAGTCTTCCGGTAGAACTGTGTTTGCCTTCTTCGGAAGAGGTTGCTGGCATCCTTCCTCTCGTTTGGTTCTTTGTATCTACGAAGTCTTGCGGCATATACAGATAATTTTTGTTTCAGAGTATCCAGGATTTCTGGCAGTGTTCTGTTGGGAGACCCGGACCTGATCTTGTTTATACTCTGTGTGACTCGTTTGGACACGTTCCCGGGTGATACAGTAGTTTCTTTACATATAGCGGGTGCTATATTCTTTTCAGGTTCTTCTAACTTACGAATCTGAAAGTATGCTTTTTTATTTTTTTAAATTTATTTATGCAATGTGTAATATGTATTTATTACGAGTTACTGATATGGATCGGCTGGAGAAGTTGCTTCGGAGTTCTCGGAGCCTTGGAATCAGAGACTGTGTTAGTGTATATCATATCACACGTCCTTTTTAAAAGTCTTGAAGGCTATATTTTATTACGATAGGTAGCATAGTGAATGAGCAGTGACGGAAAATAGTGAATGAAGTCGGAAAAAAGTTTGCCGCTAGTGCGTTCCCTTGCAATACACAGCCTAAACCATTAAATATGGAACAATATTATGTAGCAGAGAATATCTATAATCTATAATCTATAATATAAATAAAATGCAATGAACCGCTTATCCGATTTACGTTTTTTTTTAAACATACATATGTTCTCTAGCCGGGTTATAGGATATATTTTATTACGTTAGGTGACATAAGGAATAAGCAGTGACGATAATTGTGAATCAAGTCGGAGAAAAGTTTGCGGCTAGTGCGTTCTGTTGCAGTACACTGCCAAGCATTAAATATGGAACAATATCATGTAGCAAAAAATATAATATATATAAAATGCAACGTCTCTCTGTCTGTCTATCTGTCCGTTAGTACGCTTATCACTCGAAAACCACTTATCCGATTTACGTGTTTTTTTTTTTTAATTCATATTCTCTGGCCAAGTTATCTATAATCTTTTATCTAGAATATACATAAAAAGCAACGTCTCTCTGTTGTCTGTCTGCCTGTCCCTCTGCTTGTCTGTCTGTTTGTCTGTTAGTGCGCTTATCACTGGAGAACCACTTATCCGATTTACGTGTTTTTATAAATTTATACATATATTCTATATAATTCGATATGAGCCTCGATAATGGGAGATAAGGTGAGATAATGGGAGATAAGGAGAAATAATAGAAGATAAGGAGAAGTAATGGGAGATAAATCGAGATAAGTCTCAATAATGGGAGATAAGGTGAGATAATGGGCGATAAGTATAAATAATGGGAGATAAGAAGAAATAATGGGAGATAAGCAGAGATAAGTCTAGAGAATGGGAGTTATGGTGAGATAATGGGAGATAAGGAGAAATAAAGGGAGATAAGGAGAAATATTGCGACATAAGTCGAGATAAGCCTAGATAATGGGAGATAAGGTGAGATAATACGAGATAAGGAGAAATAATGGGAGATAAGGAGAAATAATGAGAGATGGGCAGAGATAAGCCTAGATAATGAAAATTATGTAGAGATAATGGGTAATAAGGAGAAATATTGGAAGATAAGGGGAAATAATGGGAGATATTTTATTACGTTGGGTAACATAAGGAATAAATAGTGAATTAAATCCACGCGAGCGGAGCCGCGGGCCCGGCTAGTATATTTATATATCATGTTATATAATATTTTCAAGATTCTTGGAATATAATAAACTGGGAATCGTATTATTTTTTAATTATTTCCAATTATTCAAGAATTTAAACGATTTAAAAAATGGGGAGGGTTTTTTAGAGATTTTTTTTCAGTTATACGCCCTTTACAGGGTACTGTCTAGGGTACTGTCTAGTCCAGGAATCTGAAAGGCTTTACTTTTTCATTATTTTCAGATATTCATATTCAAATTTACAACTAGTTAATGAGGTGGGTGAGCTAGAAGAGGTGCTTCGTATGTATCATGTATATTTCTATGTTTTTAAGAAGAATCCGAAAGTCGTATAATTTTTTCATTATTTCCAAATTTAGCAGAAATTATGTGAGGAAGAAAATATCAGGTTTCAGCTTTGATGTCCTTTATTCATATGCTTAACTTTTATAATTAATTTCTATCCATAAATAAGTGGTTGGATTAAGTTAACGTTTAGTGTGAGTCAAATTGGCTGCTTTTTTTAGAAGGACTTAGGGAGCAAATTACCGTTTTTTCAAAATATTTTTTGTTCTTTTTCACTTTTAGGATAATCAGTAAATAATTACAAAAGATGAATTTATTTGTAGAACTGTAGAACTGTAGAAATATAATATTTGAATAGTTGTTTTGATATGTATCAATTTTACTTGTATGTATGAAATTAAATTTTATTAGGCTGTAAGGAATAATATTTGTCTAATTGAGCATCTTCCTAAGTCTATAAAAAACTCCGGATTATTTTAGAAGAAAATGTGTAATATGCTACTATAAAACATAAAAAATATTTCTGGTACCTTATGTCAAAAAAAAAACATTAAAACAATGTTATTAAGAAAGGTTTTCTTTTACAGTTTTCTTTTGTCCGGAAATTTTCCTCAAAGAAATCTCGTAGAGTGATTTTTTTTCATGAATATATTCAATGTTCTGTTAAATTTTATCATAAACACAACAAGCCTTGATTCCATTACGGTGTTGTTTCCACATTATGCAAGCGGAAATTAGGGTACATGTGTTAATTTAAAACAGTACTACTGTGATAAAAAAATAGTAATACTTTTAAAATAAAACGCAAACGGGTTATTTATTTTTTTCCAAATTTATTTCGTCCCCATCAAAGTAATCCCCCTTGGATACAATGCATTTATACCAACGCTTTTCCAATCTTCGAAACAGTTGTTGAATTCGATTTCTGGAATGGTCTTTAAAAGCCTTCTTCGATTCGGTTTTAATCTCCTCAATCGACTCAGAACGATGTCCTCGAAGCGGTTTTTTTGAGTTTAGGGAATAGCCAGATGTCCGGCGGAGCTAAATCAGGCGAATAGGGCGATTGTGGAATGATATGAGTTGAATTTTTGATGAAAAAGTCGCGAAGAACCAATGCTGTGTGAGAAGGCGAGACGAATAGCTTCACGAAAACGACGCATAACACTCAAATAATATTCCTTGTCGACAGTTTGGCCCGAAGGAAGGAATTCATAATGAGCAACACCAGGATAATCGAAGAAAACTGTTAACTTCACCTTGATTTTCGTCTTGCTTCGGCGTGGTTTCTTCGGTCTGGGCTCACCTCTCGCACGATATTCGCTTGATTGGTCGGCAGTTTCTCGATCGTATGCGTAAATCCATTCTCATCTTCCGTAATGATGCACTTGATGACGTTTTGACAGTGAGAAATTATGGTTTCACAGACCTTAACACGACGTTCCTTATCGAAAAAATTGAGTGTTTTTGGTATCAAACGAGAGGAGACGCATTTGAGGCCCAAGTTGTCTTTTAAAATCGATTGAATTGACCCAAATGATAAGTTGGTGATGTCAACAAGGTCTCTAATTGTCACTCGACGATTTTTGAGCACCAAATCCTTGATTTGCTTGACGTGGTTCTCATCGGTAGATGTTGAAGGACGATCGGGACGTTCATTGTCAACCACATGTTCTCTGCTTTCTTTAAACAATTTATACCAATCAAAAACACTTGCTCTTGATAAAGCATCATCACCAAATTACTTTTTTATCATTTCGAACGTTTCAGAAGCCGAAAAAAAAAAAAAACCATTTTTAAAACAACATTTAATGCAACTTCTTTGCTGAATTTTTTCACTCATGTTAAAAACCGAAAAAACGCACTTTTGTTGTTGAACGAATGCAAGCGAATCTTATTAACTACTTACGCTATGGTCTTAAAATTTGACTCAGATAGCAGTTAAGGTCCTACCAACCTAACGAAAAAAAATTAATCCGATTTGGAAATGCCCGGGCGATTTAAATTTAAAAGTCTTACTATTTTTGATCACAGTAGTATATCATTTAAATTGCCCATTCTGATCAAAAACAACGAGTAATTTTCAAGATTTTTGCCTGTTGTCTTAATTACTTTGTGAATTTATATTTCTCTCTTCTCTCAGACTCAAATTCAAAGTAAAAGAAAATAACATGCTGTTTGTTTTTTATGTTAGAATACATCAAACGTAGCACAATGATTTAGTTAATATTTTCTAAATCGGAACTTTTTGTGATATTTTTAGGTTAGCCCAACTCTACCTGTGTTAGTTTGGATATATGGAGGTGGATTTTATTCTGGATTTTCAGATTTTAGTTTTTATGATCCAACACCCTTTTTAGAAGAAAATGTCATTGTTGTATCATTAAATTATAGATTAGGTAAGTTACTATTTAAACCACAAAATACTACTGCGTGACAGGGAGGCGTTCATGTTTTAAACACCCAGTTCCTGCCGGTTTATTTTAAATTTTAATCCGAATATATTCAGTGATTATATTAGCTGCGGGTATTCTTTTATTTTTGGGTTGTCAGATTTATATTTATAATGTTCCTTGAAAATAATAATGCACCGAATTTCGGGTTACAAATTTATGTCTACGGATTTAACAAATTGCAATAACAAAAATAAATAATGATTCAAATATACGAATGCACCTCAAATATTTAAAAAAAAAAATGTATTGCACACATGATAAATAAGTAAGTGTGTTCTGGTTACGGGGTTATTCTGCCATGTATCAAAAATGTCACCAAATAAATATTTATTTAGTAATTTTTTAAATTTCAACATAATATTCCTTTCTTGTCGAATATTATTAATTAAAAACAGTTTTCTAGGCTTGTATCGCAAGCATCAGTATTTTAGTTAGTTTAATATTGTGTGTGTCCTATCCTTGAATTTTCATTACTCAGTATATATATCACTACTACACCAAACACTTTATTTTTGCGCTCGACGCTCGTTTCGCTAACCATGTTAGCTTTATCAAGAGCGATGATTAACTAGAGCTAAACTGCAAATCTACCCTATTTATACCTAGCATATCCTTTGAATTACTCAGGCGGAACTAATCTTATAGGCGAGGCCATCAGTTCTGGTCAAGTAACCAGTAGAGGGGACTATAAGGAATAGGCCCTCTCTTTATTTAAGCTACTTTTACATTTTATAATTTCCACACTTTCGTATGCGTTCAACAAACTCCTATTAGATACATTTTTAATTAATCTTAGATTATCTAATGTTACAATATGATCAGCTTCAAGGGCATGTTCGGCAATGCTAGAGTTTTCTGTTCTAGCGTATTTTAAGTGTGCTAAATGTTCTTTAAATCATGTTTTAATTAACCTTTTAGTTTGTCCAGCATACTTTTTGTCACAATCATTATAATTAATTTCATAAATTCCACTCTTTTCACAATTAGGAATCTTATCTTTGGTATTTCCTAAGATATTCCTCAGATTGTCTGACGCTTATAGACTAAGGTGAGGCCTACCTTATTAAATACCTTATTGAGTCCCCTGTTATATTTCGGTTTATATGGTATGGAGACATACAGTCCCTGGCCAAATTAATAGACGCACTGTATTTTTTTTAGTAATTTTATGTTTCTTAAGAGTTTTTATGCAATAATGGTATATTTAAACTATAATATTATTGATTTTTATTTAAAAGAATTGTTGTAGACTACATATTTGTATTTATTTTTAACATATGGCAACACTGTGTTGACAAAGTGATACATGAACGTAAATAAGTACAAACCTGTATCAGTCGCGATCGGAATCGAGTCAGGTACGGCGTGTTTCTGTGGCTTTATGGACTGTGATTGTTTGTTTAACAGTTTTATACTACTCAGTTATTAGTTTACTTTGTATGCAGTGTTTTAAAAAAGTAATTGGACTAGTTTCATTATGGGTAGAAAAGGCGATCTTTCACCACGTAAAAAAGCTGAAGTGAAGGACCTTGTGATTGCGAAAACATTTACAAACCAAGAAATATCACGAAGATTGGAGGTTTCTGAAGCTAGTGTACGACGCATAAAAAAGAAAATTGAGTCAGGGAAGGAATTAAGCCCGAAAAGATGCGGTAGAAAACCAATTTTCACTCCACGGTCAGAGAGATGTTTGAAGAAAATTTGTGTAGAAAACAGATTTGCTACCACAAAGGTAATAAAATCACAACTCCAGGATGCTAGCGTAAATGCTTCTGAGCGCACTGTTCGAAGAAAATTGAAAGAATTAGATTTTAAGGCCTGTCGCCCCGCCAGGAAGCCCAAGTTAACAGCTGCAATGAAAGCAAAGCGCCTGAAGTGGGCCAAACAATGGCAAGACAAAGATGTGGACTACTGGAGATCGGTAAGATACAGCAATTTAATCAATAATTGATATATTATTTTCAGTTAAATAAAGCATATAAACATGGAAGTTTATATATTTTTCCTATTTTTGACAGGTCTGCTTCAGTGACGAAAGCACATTCGAAATTTTGCAGAATAAAGCTCAGTATGTGCGTCGTCGTCATGGAGAAAAGTTTCATCCTGATTGTGTCGTCCCGACGGTTAAACATCCCACCAAAGTGATGATTTAGTCAGTCATCAGCGGCAAGGGCACTGGACGTCTGTACGTCGTCAAAGGAATAATGAGGCAAGATCAGTACAAAGAAGTATTACAAAATCGGTTGATTCCGCAGCTCAGAGAATGGTTTCCAAATGGGGAACCATTCACTTTCATGCAAGATGGAGCTCCCTGCCACACTGCTCGGTCTGTTAAAGCTTTTTTGGCAGAAAAAAATATCCCTCTGTTGGATTGGCGGGTAATAGCCCTAATATGAACCTCATTGAAAATGTGTGGGAGCTAATGAAAAGAGAAGTGGCTAAAGATGTGATTACCAACAAAACCCAGCTCCTAGAAAAGATTATTCATGTGTGGAATCATCATCCTCAAATGCAGGAGACAGTACAATCTTGCATTGATAGCATGCCGCGCAGAATTAAAGCTTTGATAGCGGCTAAAGGTGGCTCAACTAAATATTGACTTTTACTAACATTAATTTCACTTTTCTTTAAAACTTAATAAACTTATGCTTTTCTAAATTAATGCTGTTTTATTTATGTCAAATAAATAGGTAATTGATTGGATAATATAAAAATAAAAAACAAATCAATTTAAAATAATAAAACGGTACAATATCACTCGGTAATTAATATTTTACATGAAATCTTGCAGTGCGTCTAATAATTTGGCCAGGGACTGTACATACGAGTACATAACACATGGTGTTATTTTCTTTGCTTGTAAAAAAGGTGGAATTTTGAATATTTAACCTGAACATACGTCTATTTATTAGCTCCTTTACTAAGTCATCGTCATAATCATTAACTCGACTTATATTTCTAATACGATACCTTTCATTATTGAAGTTTACTCTATTTAGAGGAAAAGTGACCAAACGATTGATGAAGCAACACGGATACCTGATCGAGACGGAGAGTTTGCCAGTCTTCTTGATCTCTTTTTAACCACCAATGCGGAAATTTACACGGTCAGCGTAAATCCGCCGTTAGGTTCTTCCGACCATAAACTACTTTCGACATGGAGTATTCAATCAATCAATGAGAGAGAGGCGCCTAAACTGCGCAAGATTTAGCACTACAAGTCTGCTAAATAGGAAGATCTCATGGAATATTTTCGAACTTTCCCTTGGTTAGACGTTTGTTTTCGATCCGACGACCCATCTGACTGTGCCAGGGAGTTTTCCGATGTTGTTTTGGCCGGTATGGAGGCTTACATCCCTTTTTCGAAGAAATGCCCTTCCAACGGCAAGCCTTGGTTTGACTGAAAATGCAAAGAAGCTGTTACTTCTAAACATCTTGCATACCGACAATGGCGTGAAAATCCTAACACCATAAATCGTAACACATTTGTTCGTGCCGGGAACAGATACAAAGAAATTATCGACGAAACCAAGGAGGTACACAATCAACCGATTAGAAACAAACTTCTCGCTTGTCCCGACAATTCAAGGCCCTTTTGGTCGGTCGCTAAGGCAGTTAGTCAAAATTTCACCAAATCCACCATACCACCACTCACACGGCCAGATAATTCTATTGCAACGATGCCTGTTGAGAAAGCGAACTTGTTGGCTGAACTCTTTGCTTCACATTCTACTGTCGATTTCCAAGGAAGAACACCACCTACTATTCCCATAGTGCAGTCAAGGATGCCCGATGTTGTCTTCAGACAGCGTATCATATAGCGTATTCTGATGAAGCTAGACACCAAAAAGTCTTCTGGCACTGACGGAATACCTGCCATAGTTCTTAAAAACTGTGCGAGGGATCTAACACCAGTTTTCTGTAGACTTTTCAACCTATCCTACAGAAAGGGAATATTTCCTTCCTGCTGGAAATGTGTTACAATTCAGCCGATACCTAAAAAAGGCAAGAAGACCTTGCCAAATAACTACCGACAAATCGCACTGCTTTCAATAATATCAAAAGTCATGGAAAAGGCTATCAATCAGGATCTTCTAAAATATCTTGAAGGATTCAACATTATTAGCGATCACCAATATGGCTTTCGTAAATATAGATCAACAGGAGATCTTCTGACTTATGTAACACATGTTTGGAACAATGCAATTGAACACTTTGGAGAATCTCGAGCGGATGCTCTTGACATCTCCAAGGCATTCGACCGTGTTTGGCACGATGGGCTGTTGGCTAAGCTACGTTCTTGTGGTATGTCCGAAAAGTTCTGTTTGTGGCTCTCATGTTTCCTCAGAAAGCGTTCTTTACGAGTGGCAGTCGATGGATTTCTTGTTAACACCTTCACTATCAACGATGGTGTACCCCAAGGCTCCATACTGTCTCCTATTCTCTTTCTCTTTTACATTAACGATCTGCTGGAAAAGGCCGAGAATCCAATCTACAGCTTTGCAGATGACAGTACACTTATCTCTTCATTCACTTTAAACGCTCAGACTTCGGCTACTCAGACGAACATCCGCAGATAGCAGGAAGTCATTCAACTTAACGAGAACCTGGAAGAAATTCTATCTTGGGGTGACAGTAACCAAGTGGAATTTAACGCTACAAAAACCCAGGCGGCAGTTTTTTCTAACAAAGTTAACGTTGCTGAACCCGACATAGTTATGTCGGGGCACTCCATTCCTCTAACATCGTCACTCAATTTGTTGGGCGTTAATTTGGGAGCAAATATGTCCTGGCATGAACATATTGCAGGCATAGCAAGGAGAGCTTCTCAAATGTTGGGAATATTATTTCGAACCAGAAAGCTTTACACTCCACAGCAACTGTTAATTCTTTACAAAGCTCAAATTCGACCAACTATGGAATACTGCTCCCATGTTTGGAGTTCCGCTCCCAAACATACACTGCATTTGTTGGCTTCTATTCAGAGAAGAGCTGTTCGTCTGATTGGAGACCCGGAACTGACCGTCGGCCTTGATTCGCTGGAACATCGAAGAACGGTTGGCGACTTGAGCCTATTCTACAAGTTCTTTCATGGAAAGTGTTCGAAGGATGTGGCCCGCTTAATTCCTCTCAGAGCGGTGCATGTTAGAAGTACACGTCGCGCTAATTCTTCACATCCGTATGAGGTTCAGCTTGTTATTCCTCGTACAACGCTTTTCAAGCAGTCTTTTATATGGAAAACATCATCCCTTTGGAATAACTTGCCCAGGACTGTGTTCCCCACCGAGTACAATCTAGAGCGATTCAAGAACAACGTGAATCGCTTTCTCCGCACACGTGTCGCTCCTGTAGCGCTTTAGGGACTTCCCTGTAGCACGTGTGCTGGACCCATAAAAAAAAGAAACGATGAGCTAAAAAAGGTAATGCGGCTAATTTCTCTTGTTTGCAATGAATCATTAGGGGATGATTTGTTCATTCATTCATTCATTCATCATGACTCATTTCAATGCAAATAACACAAATTAGCCGCATTACATTTTTTAGTTCATCGTTTGGTCACTTTTCCTCTGAATATAGTAAACTTCAATAATGAAAGGAATCGTATTAGAAATATAACTCGAGTTAATGGTTATAACGATGAATAGACATAAGTTCAGGTTAAATATTCAAAATTCCACCTTTTTTACACGCGAAGAAAATAACACCAATAATCCGAAACATAACAGGGGAGTCAATAAGGTAGGCCTCACTTTAGTCTATAAGTAATCAGACAATCTGAGGAATATCTTAGGAAATCCCAAAGATAAAATTTCTAATTGTGAAAAAAGTGGAATTTTTGAAATTAATTGTAATGATTGTGACAAAAAGTATGTTACTCATCTCTCCTGATGAAGCTAACATAGTTAGCGAAACGCGCGTCGAGTGCAAAAATAATGTATGGTGTAGTGGTGATATATACTGAGTACTGTCATTATGCCAAAGATTCCACATTCCCAACTTAGTTGAATTTTCATATTAGGCCAAATTTAAAGTTGAATTTTTTTACTGAATTAGACTGTGAATATCAGCTAGCCATGATGTAGGACCTATTTCCCTTAGTGCAATGTTAACGCTAACTTCGTTTGATGCCCTACAATTATTAAGGTTTTGTAATATTCTAGGTTCGTTGGGATTTGTGTCAACAGGCGATGACATCATTCTTGGAAATGCTGGATTAAAGGACCAGAATTTGGCTCTTCAGTGGATTCAGGAAAATATCGCGTTCTTCGGAGGAAGTCCCAAAGACATCACTATATTTGGTGAAAGTGCTGGAGGAATGTCAGTGGGTTATCACGTGGTTAGTCCTATGTCTAGAAGTAAGTAAAATTATATGTAATGTATTAGTTATTCCTAGAGCTAGCAGTTTGTAATAGATACACATAGTGAGTTATCAGACATCTTATTGTTGTTGGTGATATTTCTAATAAGGAACGACGGATGAGGGTTTAGTTGATACAGTCATATTCATATACGGTCTAAAATTGATATCAGTATATGTAATAAAATGACAGGTTCACTAAAAAATAGTAAAACAAGGAGTTGTCGCCTTAGATAAACATATATATATATATATATATATATATATATATATATATATATACCAACCGTGCTCGCGGCTCCGCTCGCGTGAACTTGATTCACTGCTATCGTCACTGCTTATTCCTTATGTTACCTAACGTAACATATATATATATATATATATATATATATATATATATATATATATATATATATATATATATATATATATATATATACATATATACCAGCCGTGCCCGCGGCTCCGCTCGCGTGGACTTGATTCACTACTATCGTCACTGCTTATTCCTTATGTTACCTAACGTAATATAATATCTGCCATTATTTCCCCTTATCTCTCATTATTTCTCCTTTTCTCCAATTATCTCTACATAATTTCCATTATCTAGGCTTATCTCTGCTCATCTCCCATTATTTCTTCTTATCTCCCATTATTTCTCCTTATCTCCCATTATCTCACCTTATCTCCCATTATCTAGGCTTATCTCGACTTATCTCGCAATATTTCTCCTTATCTCTCATTATTTCTCCTTATCTCCCATTACCTCACCATAACTCCCATTACCTAGACTTATCTCTGCTTATCTCCCATTATTTCTCCTTATCTCCCATTATTTATACTTATCTCCCATTATCTTATCTTATCTCCCATTATCTAGGCTTATCTCGATTTATCTCGCAATATTTCTCCTTATCTCCCATTATTTCTCCTTATCTCCCTTATATCGAATTATATTGATCATATCATATGTATAAATTTATAAAAACACCTAAATCGGATAAGTGATTCTCAAGTGATAAGCACACTAAAAGACAGACAGACAGAGAGACATTGCATTTTATATATATTATATTCTTTGCAACATGATGTTGTTCCATATTTAATAGTTTAAACAGTGTTTTGCAAGAGAACGCGCTAACGGTAACCCTTTTTCAGACTTGATTCACTATTATCGTCACTGCTTATTCTTTATGTTACCTAACGCAATAAAATATATCCTATAACCTGGCCAGAGAACATATGTGTGTTTTAAAAAATACTAAGTAACGCACTAACAGACGGACAGAGAGACGTTGCATTTTATATATATTATAGATAGATAACCTGGCCAGAGAACATATGTATGTTTTAAAAAAAGCACGTAAATCGGATAAGTGGTTCTCCAGTGATAAGCGTATTAACGGACAGACAGACAGACAGAGGACAGACAGAGATACGTTACATTTTATATATATTATAGATGTAATAAAATATATATCTATAACCTGGTCAGAGAGTATATGTATGAATTTAAAAAAATCACATAAATCGAATAAGTGGTTCTCGAGGGATAAGCGCACTAAAGGACAGACAGACCGAGAGAGTTGCATTTTATATATATTATAGATATAGATTATTATTATCATTACTATATAACCTGGCCAAAAAACATATGTATGAATTTTATGAATTTAAAAAGACACGTAATTGGATAAGTGGTTCTCACGTGATAAACGCAGTAATGGACAGACAGGCAGACAGAGAGACATTGCATTTTATATATATTATAGATTATAGATATTCTCTGCTACATATATTGTTATATTTAATGGTTTAGGCTGTGTATTGCAAGGGAACGAGCTAGAGGCAAACTTTTTTCCGATTTCATTCACTATTTTACGTCACTGCTCATTCCTTATGCCACCTAACGTAATAAAATATAGCCTATAACCTGGCCAGAGAATATATGTATGTTTAAAAAAAAAAGTACGTAAATCGGATAAGTGGTTCTCCAGTGATAAGCGCACTAACGTACAGACAGTCTGATAGACAGACAGACAGAAAGACGCTGCATTTTACATATATTATAGATGTTAGAATAGATGTTTTCACGATGGTGGAATGTAATACATTAATATTCCTGGTTTCAATCCATTTCTCTAGCAATAAATTTGCACGACTTTTCGCCAAAATCTCATTTGACGTTTTCTAGTGCTCCCGTTGCTGCTGCTACTCGATACCATGATCTTGCTGCTGCTGCCGCTTTTTGATTAGAGTTAGTTTCGAGCGGTAGCAGCAGCGAGATCACAGTACCGAGTAGCAGCAGCAGCGGGAGCACTTGAAAATGTTAAATAAATTTTTGGCGAAACGTCGTGCAAATTCATTATTAAACGAACGGATTGAAACCTGGTATATATATATATATATATATATATATGTATGTATATATATGTAAATATATATATATATATATATATATATATATATATATATATATATATATATATATATATATATATATATATATATATGTAAAATATATATATATATATATATATATATATATATATATATATATATATATATATATATATATGTAAATATATATATATATATATATATATATATATATATATATATATATATATATATATATATATATATATATATATATATATGTAAATAATATATATATATATATATATATATATATATATATATATATATATACATATATATATATATATATATATATATATATATATATATATATATATATATATATAATATATATATATATATATATATATATATATATATATATATATATATATATATATATATATATATATATATATATATACGAGACTGGTTTGAAAAGTCCGTGCAAAAATAAAAACTACTTATGTGTTTTGGGGTAAACCTTTTTTATTTTTCTACATAGTCTCCTTTTAGGCTTATACACTTCGTCCAACGATGTTCTAGTTTGTTGATCCCTTCCGAATAATAGGATTTGTCCAAGTCTGCAAAATATCCATTAGTGTCTGCAATCACCTCCTCGTTTGAATAAAATCTTTGTCCCGCCAGCCATTTCTTCAAATTGGGGAACAAATAGTAGTCCGAGGGAGCCAGGTCTGGAGAAAAGGGGGGATGTGAAACGAGTCGGAATCCTATTTCCATTAATTTTGCGACCACAACTGCTGAGGTGTGTGCTGGTGCGTTGTCGTGATGGAAAAGGACTTTTTTGTGGGCCAATCGCGAGTTGTCGTCTTAAATAAGCAGATTATAAGTTCATATGTATATATATATATATATATATATATATATATATATATATATATATATATATATATATATATATAGTAGAACCCCGGTTATCCGAGGTAACGTGGGTGGACACCCTCCTCGGATAACTGAAAACTCGGATAATCCGGATTTGTTTTTTATTCATTCAAAAAATAAACACCAATACTTTAAACCGATGTATTAACGTTTTTAACATATAAATAGGTACATACATTATAAAACAGTGAAATAGGTATCTATGCGCTTCTGTTTCATACTGCATCTTCTTTGTCTCGCTGCAATGTTTCTCCATCTATTAAGAAGAAGAAAATCCGCTGGGGTTGCCTCTGGTTGTTGTTCGATATACCTCAAAGCTTTTTCCAAAGAAGCAAAACCTTCTTGATGAGAGATCTTAGTGGGGGACTGTTCATCCACCGCCGCTTCGTCATCGTCATCGTCATCTGATTTTTCGGTTTCCTGAATGGCATTCGTTATTTCTTCAATACTCATTTCTTCTTCTAAATCATCTGCTGTAATCCATTCAACAACATCTTCTCTTGTCACATTTTCACGACCTTTTAATTTTTGCATTAATTCAAATAAACTTTTTTCTTTTTCTTCTATCTCGCTGTCAAAATTTGAACAGGACATTTCTCCATGGCTTCTCAATTTCAAAGCTAATTCATTTAATGGAGTATCATCTTCACTGTCATTATAATCCTCAAAAATAACTTTTGGCCAAGATTTTTGAATAGTGGTAGTACGCACAGAATCCCAAGCGTGACTTATCCAGTAAATAACATTTTTCAGTGTAACCTTTCTCATCCCATTGATAATATCCTCCTTTTCTGTGTATTCTAACAGATGTTCAAGATATAAACGCCTATAATTTTTTAAAATGTTTTCGAAGATGCCTTGATTCATTGGTTGCATTATGCTGGTTATATTTGGAGGCAAAAATTTTACAACAATTTCGCCCACATGTCCTTCTGCAGGGTGAGAGGGAGCATTATCCATTAACAAAATTGCTTTAATAGGAAGACGGTTTCTGTTCAAAAATTTAGTCACAGATGGCACGAACTCTTCTTCAAACTAGTTAGTAAATAAGGTCGCATCCATCCATGCGCACTTCTGACTTTTGTAATAGACTGGTAGGGCTTTGGGTGAGATGTCTTTTAAAGCTCTTGGGCATGCAAACTTGCCAATCACCATCAGTGGGATTTAATGCTTGTCAGATGCATTGGAACATACCATTATAGTTAGTTTTTTCTTACTTTGTTTGTGCCCAGGAGCTGATTTTTCCTGTCGAGATGCCAATGTTTTTGATGGAAGCATTTTATAAATCAGACCAGTTTCGTTACAGTTGTAAATTTGATCACATGTGTATCCACAATCTTCAATTTATTTTTTAAAGTCACAGTTATAAATTTGATCACATGTGTATTCACAATCTTCGATTTGCTTTTTATAGTTCCGCTTAAATTTCTTAATTGATGACACATCAGCAGAAACTTTTTCACCACATACAGTCAGTTGTCGTACACGGTACCGTTTTTTTCCAGCGGTCAAGCCATCCAGAACTGGCGGTAAACTGATCTATCTCTGGGAATTGCCTACTAATCATTATTGCTTTCTGTTGTAAAATTGGACCTGACAGAGGCACACCTTTTGATCTCTGTTGGTTAAACCACATGAATAAAGCTTCGTTAACCTTTTCATAGTGGCCGGTTTTCATTGATTTTCTTCCTAAGGACGAGGAGGCTTGATTTATACACCACTCTTCTATTTTTGTGTGGTTTCTTTTCCAATCACCAACTGTTACCTCACCTACTCCATAATCTCGTTCAAGAACTCTAATTGTCTCTCCTGCTTCAATTCTTCTGGCGGCTTTTAATTTTTCTTCAATAGTAATGACGATTCTTTTACACTTGTTTTGCTCCATTATAATACGACAAACAAAAATTCAAAAAAAGCAGTTCGTATTAATTACATTTAACTACCAGAACTCCAACCAAATAAATTATGTGAGTGTACTCGTACTTCTCCGTAGTAAACGCTATAACGCACTGCATTCACGCAAATTAACATGCTGAAAGAGTCCAAAAACATAAATAGGGAAACTCCTCACACGGGCCAGGGGATTCCCCGAAGGCCCTGACTATTTTAAATGGAAATATGTTCATACATATTTTAAAAGCTCGGTTAATACGCAGCATAGACGCGCGTACCTCGGATAATCAGGTTCTTAGATTGGCTAGGTTAATCCGGAGCTCGGATAATCGCGACTTGGTTAATAGAGGTCTACTGTATATATATATATATATATATATATATATATATATATATATATATATATATATATATATATATATATATATATATATATATATATATATATATATATATATATATATATATATATATATATATATATATATATATATATATATATATATATATATATATATATGTATATATATATATATATATATATATATATATATATATATATATATATATGTATGTATGTATATATATATATATTTATTTATTTATTTATTTATTTACGGGCAGACCCATTTTGTACATAGTATTTACAAAAAAATTTCAATAATATAGTAAAGTTATAATAATACAATAACAACACCAGTAATTATCATTTCAAAAACTCAGTGGACTGTCAACAGTTTTTCTTTTAAACGTTTTAAAGAGAGATTAAAGAAATCAAGATCCGCTTCACTGGCACCATTAGTGATTCTAGTGGTCGGCGAGAATAGGCCATAGTTACATCTGTGGTACCTCGGGGCAAAGAGTACGTGGTCCCTTGTTGATCTTGGTGGAACATGAAAATTTATCAGACTCAAGAGATCAGAGCAGTCTATATGACCATTTACAAGTCGAAATAAGAAACATATATCAGCAACTTTCCTACGTCCTGAAAGTGATTGCAGCTGAAGTCTTCGTAGCTGGTCCCCATAGGCAGTGATGTTCCACTTCAATTTGCAAGAGACATATCTAGCATACTTCCTCTGTACCCTTTCAACACCCTCAATATGCACAGCATACGATGGCGATCACACACATGACAGATACTCCAGAGAAGATCTCACCAAGGCCGTGTACAAAATATTCACGCTATCTACGGTCTGGAAATCTCTAGTATTCCTACAGACGAAGCCAAGGAGTTTAATATATTTGTTAGTAATAAAGTCATAATGAATATGAAAATCAAGCTTAGTGTCCAAATAAATACCCAAGTCACACAATGAGGAGACTATTTCGAGAAGACAATTATTAATACTGTAGTCATACAAAAGCGGAACTTTCACTCGAAAGAACGACATAATCTTACATTTTTTAATATTTAGTTTCATTTTGTTTCTCCTACACCACTCACTCACCATATCCAAGTGTCCCTGCAGTCTCATAGCATCGTCATCAGAATGAATTGCCATAGACAATTTCAAGTCATCTGCAAAAAACAAGGGCCTTGAAAATAGAATCATCTTTCGTAGGTCGTTAATAAATATATTAAACAGCAACAGGCCCAGGTGGCTACCCTGCGGCACACCCGTTGCAACAGATACCTTACTCGACACAAAGCCCTTTACTTTAACAAACTGTTTCCTGTATGTAAGGTAGCAGGTCAACCAATTCAGTAGTGATCCACAAAACCCATAACCTCTTAACTTCCCTATGAGGATATCGTGGTTGACTGTGTCGAAGGCCTTGCTGAAATCCGTATAAACCACGTCAACCTGACCACCCGCCTCCATTACATCAATAGTACTTTGAACCAACAAGATTAAGTTTGTAGCCGTCGATCTGCCACCAACGAAACCGTGCTGTTCCGGAACCAAAAAAGATTTTATGAATGGTTTTAATTTGTCGCAAACAATTTTTTCGAATACTTTTGGAATAGAAGTTAGAATGGAAATAGGTCGATAATTTTTAGCGTCTGATTTGTCGCCGGACTTAAATACTAGAGTAATGAAACTATATTTCCATTGGTCAGGAAAAACACCGCTCTCTAGGGACATTTTAAAAAGCATATGGAGCGGTTTGGTCAAAGCATAGACACAGTCAACCAAAAATCTGGGAGATATACCATCAGGACCCGGTCCCTTATTTATGTCAAGTTTGGACATACAGTCAAACAACTCCTCCAGGGAGATCTCAACAGAGGAGAATGATCCACCACCATATATATATATATATATATATATATATATATATATATATATATATATATATATATATATATATATATATATATATATATATATATATATATATATATATATATATATATATATATATATATATATATATATATATATATATATATATATATATATATATATATATATATATATATATATATATATATATATATATATATATATATATATACATATGTATATATATATATATATATATATATATATATATATATATATATATATATATATATATATATATATATATTAAATAATATACTAAACTTTGAGAAAAATTTTCAGTTTCAGAAAATGGATATACGAAATCTAACCATGTCCAATTTTGTGATAAAGCTCTGCGTGAATTATTATTACTGAACACCAATAAACGGTCAATAATTGGAAGTTTTAAATAATCCGTTTCACTTTCGTTAATAAATAACACACTTTCATTCATGTAACATTGGAATTTGTTTTTTCTGTGGCCTTAAGAGAAAACAAATAGACGAAAGCTACACGACTAAATAGACGTTAGACTTGGCTTTGCATGTAATGGGCAAATTAGCCTTAAATTTTATTATAGCCTTTTTAGATTTATTGTTGACTTTCTTTGAAATAATAGAACTGCTTACAAATAAAAAATTTGAAGTTTCAAAAATTATAATTAAGATACAGAGCAGGGGTGCTCAAACTTGAACTGCTGGCGATCTACCTCAATATTGTTAGACTACGATCGATCGACTCTGAGAGGCTGCAAGTAAGTGTGATGCAGGATTGTCGTCTAGGTAGGGTGTATCGTGGCATAGATATTAGTTTTCCGTACAATATGCATTTTTTTAGTCAAGGTAAATGTAGGTCTGCTCTAAAATGTCAATGAAAAAACTCATAATTGTTCAAAATTGCGAGTTTATTGGTTCTTACAAATCAAACGAGTTCTAGTGTCTAAACTTAACTATAGAGTGACTTTGGATGTTGAAGCGTGGCACTGCATGACCTCAGCATACTTTTCATAAGATGGTACGTAATTACCGAGTGCTAATCGCAAGCATGATGACATATGTTCGTCAGTTAGTCGATTGCGATATTTTGACTTAATTATCTTCATTTCAGAAAATGCAGACTCGCACAAGTAAGTTGACCCAAACATTGCCGTCAGTTGAAGGGCGATTTGCCTTAGATTCGGATATTTATCTTCAGATATAAAACACCAGAATTTTGTATCAGATGCTGTGGCTTTGAGATGTATATCTGATATAATCTGCACTAACTCATTTTCAACAGACCAGGAGTCCATGTTAAACTGACTTGCTATTTCAGTAGCTAATTCCTCAATGTTTTTACACGAAAAAGGATAACTCATAAATGATGCGATATTTGCCAATTTACTGAAATCATAAAAACGTATTTCGAATTGGCCCAAAATATTTGATAATTCTGCCTCATAAATATCATAATTCAACTGAGGAATCCTTGCTTTCAAAGACGGAAAATTTTTCAGATCCTTTCTTTTCAGTTGATCTATCATAAGTTGCAATTTACTTTTAAATGCGTTTATTGCGCTAATCATCTCAATAATAGTATTTTCTTTACTTTGAAGCTCCAAATTAATGGTGTTTAAATGCATTGATGATGTCTGTCAAAAATACCAAATCAGTCAGCCATTTTCCGCTTTTCAGCATCTAAGTGTCATCACCTCTTTCCTCCAGAAAAGCTGTTATTTCAGGCAATAATTCTTGAAACCTTTCTAGAAATTTTCCGCTACTCAACCACCTGACGTCCGTATGAAGAACTATATCAGTGTGTTCAGCTGACTCACTATCTTCCAACTGCAGTTTAAAGAGCCGTCGTTGCAAGCTACGTGCACGGATAGAATTCACAATTTTTATTGCAATGCCCATAATCTCCTCCATGTTTAAAACTTTTGAACACAAAAATTATTGATGTATAATGCAATGGAAGGAGAAAAATGAAGAGAAATCATCATTAGCTCGACACAATGCCACAAAACCGTTTCCAGTCATTGCTGGTGCTCCATCAGTTGTAATGCACACTAGTTTATATATTGGTAGCTTGTAGTTTGTTACAAAATTGAAAAAAACGTCATATATATCTTCGCCACGGGTCTTTCCTTTCAGAGGAATCATTGTCAAAAACTCTTCCTTAGCCGACATGTCATTGAATACCATTCGAATAAAAATACACAGCTGAGCAGTGTCTGTCATATCGGTGGATTCGTCAAACTGTAAAGAAAAGTATGTACATTCCATGATATCATGTTTTAGTTTATCTGCCATGTTCTGACTCATGACTTCAACACGCCTTGTGACCGTCGGACGAGATAACTGAAGTTCTCTAATAGAAGACATAATCTCTGTTTCATTTTTAAAATCTCCAAATAAAGTCTCACCCGCTTCAATAAATGCTTCCTTCACAACCAATCCATCATCAAATTGTTTCTTGTGTTTCGCCAATATATGAGATATTTTAAATGACGTGTTTCGCCAATATATCGTTGCAGCTTTTGATTGTTTGGCTGGTCTTGTGAACATGGTTTGTTCTTTTTTCAAACAAGTTATCAAATCACGTACTTTTCGTTTTCTTAATTCACTCTGTGACGGAAAATCTTTTTCATAGTTTTTATAAGCCGTTTTATGATGCCTCTCTAAGTTCCCACGCTTAGGTATTGCAACTGACGCACGGCAGATGAGACAAATGCACTTATCCTTTACCATACAAAAGAAAAATTCTTCCTCCCAATCGTTATTAAAATGATAAGTTTTACTTTTCTTCGCCTCACTCATTTTGGACTATTTATTAATAAACTTTGTATCGATGTATCGCCTTCAAGTTACAACTCACACTGACTCCTATTCCTGCAAGCGCAACATTTATATCGGCGCGAACGAAGTCTCGAATGTTCCCGTCAAACACGCTGCCCGAGGTTTCTAGAAAAAATCGGCGGGAATCAAAAACGCGGCTTTTCTTTGACAAGTACCGCGCGTTCCTTTGATAAAGCCGCCTTTTGCCGCTAGCAGGGGGTTATTACGATAAAAGAAAGTGATGAGGGGGTTATTCTGGCCTAATTGTGGTTCGAATAAATTTTAGTAGTTTATTCATTACATTTTGTTTTAGTTACCTAAAACAAAATCTGTGAATAGTTCTATATCGGAATTTTTTTCTCGAGATCGACTCAAAAAGCACTCGCGATCGACCGTTTGAGCACCCCTGATATAGAGAAACGGAAGAACTTTTAATTGCTGGGCTGCATTGCAGAAAACGATTCATATATACATACATTTTTTAGATTTATTTAAGGGAGCAATTTTGGAAAGCGGTAGCGCTCTACTAAATGGCATTCAATCGAATCCCAGAAATTTTGCCGTTTCATTAGCAAGTCAAATTGATTCCTCCATTACAAACACAAGCACATCAGAAGCAATCAGAAAAGTTCTGCAAGCTGCACCAGTGGATGTTTTAGTAAATCAATCTCAACTAATATCTAATGGACAAATGGTAAGTTTCTTCTTTTCATTTTTCTTTGCTACTCTATTAACTTTTGGATACCAAGTAAACCAAGCATTATAAATTAAACCACTTAGGCGTTTATTTTTGTTTATACTTCTGACTGAATCACAACAAACAATAGATGACATTATGTACCCATAAAATACACAGATATACTACTGTGATCAAAAAATAGTGAGACTTTTAAATTTAAATCGCCCGGGTATTTCCAATCGGATTATATATATATATATATATATATATATATATATATATATATATATATATATATATATATATATATATATATATACAGTGAAACCTCTCATAACGGACACCTCCAATGTGCTGACAACTCCATTAGGCGGACACTATTTGATAGTCCGGAATGAAGTATAGAGAATTCAATAAGACATAATCTCTCTTGAGCGGACTCTCTCTTGGGCGGACGCGGACACAATATTTAAACACAAAACTTGTAAAATTCTCCCTTAAACGGATACAAAATTAAAAATGTTGCAACGCTGCACTATTAGCCAGCGCGGCGACAAAAATCTGGGACTTCCCCATTGTATGTATGTAATTCCCCGCGAGCATTAACGAATACATAACACCTCGTTTTTATGGTCAGTTGAGTTAGTTCGTTGATTTGTCTTATATGTATTGTCTTTTTTTAAATAGAGATAAACTTGTCTGAAAAGTGTCGTGTATTAAGTCTTAAAGAGAAAATTGATATTTTGGAAATCTATAATAGAGAGAAACTTAGTGTTAGAATTTTGGCCAAACGTTTTAAAATAGGAAAGACACAGGCAGCTCCAATGTTAATTCAAGTGTAAAACGAAGGTTTTTAAAGCCAGTGGGATTACAAATTGACGAAATTTTACAAAGGCAAGAAATAAAGGAATTCCACTATCAGATAAATAAAAAAAATTATAGAGGTATTGTAGTCATTCTAAATCGTATTTATTAAAATTCTAGGACCAATAATTCGAGTCAAAGCAAAGGAGATCGCAGATAGTCTGGAATGCGATAAATTTCAGTGCGTAATCTGGGTGGCTGGAGAAATTTCGGAAAAGGCATTTAAAGCCATATCTGGAGAAGCTGGAAGTGTTATTATGGAAGATGTGGACAACTCTAAACAAAAAAATCTTCATTGGTAAAAGGTTATTTGGCACAAAATATTTTTAACGTGGACGAGGCAGGTTTATTTTTTCGAGCTTCACCTGACAAGACGTTAGCACTTAAACGTGAGAAATGTGTGGGCGGAAAATTATCCAAAGAAAGGCTCACCATTATGCACTGCGTAAATCTGGCAGGAGATAAAGAAAAATTATTGGTTATTGGTAAGTCAAAACATCCAAGGGCGTTTAAAAACATTAGTGTGAATCAGCTGCCTGTTATGTGAAAAAGTAATAAGAAGGCTTGGATGACATCTGCTATAATGGAAGAATGGTTGCAAGATTTTGATTTAAGAATGGGTAAAGAAACAGAAAAATTCTTCTATTTTTGGATAATGCTGCCTCTCATCCTAAAGACATTCAGTTAAAGAACGTTCAACTTATTTTTCTACCGCCCAATTGCACATCAGTTATTCAACCGCTAGACCAAGGCATAATACAAAATTTTAAAACATTTTACAGGACCATTTTAAGTAAGGATTTGTTATCGAAAATAGATTCTGTTGATAACCTTCAAGGTCTTACTAAAGCAGTTCATGTTCTAGATGCTATTTATTTTATAAATACTGCAAGGAAGAAAGTTACGGAAACAGCAATAAAAAATTGCTTTCAAAAGGCAGGAATTACGTTAAATGATGGTGATAACCATAATCTGGAAAATGATGTCTTTTCAGGAGAAGATAACTTGCCTTTGTCAATTTGATCCGAAATATGGCGAAATGCAGAAGCAAAAGGCCTTAAAAAAATGATTTAAGTGAATTCATTACCATCGATAATAACTTATTAGTGGAAGATGATATAGACGACAAATCTTTTAACAAAATTGTAAAAAAGGCGACAACGTGACTTTGGTTGAGTCTGACGGATCTGATGAAAAAATAACCATAACCGATCAATCCAATATTATTATAAGTTATCAGCAGGCCATTGATATGGTGAAAATGATTCAAGAGTTTGCTAAAATTAAAGGAGATTCAACAGCAATGCAGATGTTATCTGACTTGGAATTACATTTTCAAGACAACATACTTAAAACTAACACGCGTCAAACTACTATAATTGATTTTTTCAAGCCTACTTAAGTTATATTTTTTATGTATTTAATTTTTTGATTTATAACTACATACTTATGTACTAATGTGTATGAGAAAACAATAAAAACCTACCCTATTATGTATTATGTAAATAAAAAATTATGTATGTATTTTTTGATTTTTCCCATACGCGGACACCTCCCTCAGGCGGACATATTTTAATAGTCCCGAAGGTGTCCGCTCAAGAGAGCTTTCACTGTATATATTCGTTAGGTTGGTAGGACCTTAACTGCCATCTGTGTCAAATTTTAAGACCACAGCGTCAGTGGTTAATAAGATTCGCTTGCATTCGTTTAACAACAAAAGTACGTTTTTTCAATTTTTAACATGAATGAAAAAATTCAGCAAAGAAGTTGCATTAAATTTTGTTTTAAAAATGGTTTTTTTTTTTTTCGACTTTACTACTATCTGACCGAGATCATATCACCAATTCAAAATTTATACATTTTGATCCTATGAAATAAGTGACGAGAAAACCTGTGTACAGGCGGATTTTTACCAAACTTAGGCTGGCTCCAGGACTGCCCAAAAAAGGACCCCACACTAATCTTACGAAAAATGTCTTTCTGTGGATTTGAACGAAACTTTGGGAAAATGTAATTTACGCGATGCTGAACAAATATCTCATGGCCCCGACGTTAACCTACGAGTCTTATAAGTGAAATAAAAATTGCCGTTCCTTTCTCTGCGCTATCCAGGATCAATGACGCGGACGTGGCGGAGACTGAGCCCTGTGTATGTTTGTGTGTCTGTGTGGGTGGGTGATTGTGTGTTTGAGTATGTAAGGTGTGGCATGTGATTGAGTGTATTTGTTTCTGTTAATGAGCATCAAGTGTGCGTGTGCGTGTGCGTGTGTGTGTGTGAGAGAGTACGCTATTAATCATCTCCGTATCATTTAAATTCAATAGATTGCGTTGTGGTGGCATTTCTCCGGCATCTAATATACGGTTCAACATCCGATAGATATCTTATAGTTTGTTCATACCTGGAATATCCCAAAAACCACAATACACTCGCTACACGTGTACATGATCCAAGTGTTCTAGCGCCGGACTGACAAGTGCAATAATAACCCATTATGTCATTATCATCGTCAATATTCATTTTCTTGTGGTTTGAAAACTATCCATAACTGATGCCTGATCCTGTTTCGAAAGTAAGAAAAAACTCGAACTCTTAATAAATCTAGTTGTTCATGATGAAGGTCTATATCAAATACTTCATCTCCTTCCCTGTCGAGTTTGTTTTGAATGTATGAAGGACCAAGATTAACTTGATAGACCCTGACGGAACATTATCACAGACCCACAAAAAAAAAAAAAAGTGGGGTATACTTTTGATGCGATATATCAGATCCGTAGTATTTTTGCCCGCTGCAATTTTTTTCTAACCTCAAAAAATAGGTAAAAATTAGTAAAAATTAAGAAAAGTATACTCCTAAAAAATTGATTCAAGCTTTTTCATGAATCCAAAGATGTATTAATATGTATTCGGACACGCTAAGCTAATATTCATCGGTTGGATTAAGCCATACAGTTCTGTTTTCTTTCTAACCTTAATAATTCAGACAGATATAGTGCTTCTCGAATGCAAAAACGAATTCAAATTAAAATTCAACCGATCCTAACCAAATTTGGTACACGGAGATTTTTTGGGTCGCTGATCACGAATCTGAGGTTGGATTTGCAAAATTCAAGATGGCAGATGTTTTCGCGCCATTTTGAACGCCGAGAAAATTCATCGGTCGATTTTTATTCTTCTACCTGCATCCAGGGCACCTCCACGTGGTGACGGTGGGCAACGGTGTTACTCCACTAGCCGGCAGAGTCCCTGGATAACGGCTTAGATGCCGTCATGGCAGGTAGAAGAACGAGAATTACGATGCAGGGACTCGGAAACCCAGTATCGGCGGTTGGTCAGGGTGGGAAAGCGGGCCCGCAGCCGTCGTCATCCAGCGACCGTAGCTCTTCATGTGTGGGTGACTTAGCTCATGTAGAGTATAATGCTACAAGAAAACGGTCTCACGGTACAAGGACTTTTCATAAGTGCGATAAAAACAGTGATTCATTTTGTTATATTTGCTGTCAACACGTATTAAAACCTTATATAAGGATTGTTTTAAACATTGAAATACAGCACCAGGATACAGATTGGGTTCCCCACATCATTTGGAGTTCTTGCAAAATAATGTTGTACATCAATAAGAAGGCGATTAAATATTCCAGACCAGCAATATGGAATAGACCATACAGTGAAAATGATTGCTACTTTTGTATGAATGTTGTATTTAGGCATAACCGAAAAAATAAAAGCACTATTACTTATAACGATGTTTCGACAGTAACAAGACCAGCTAAACTAATTCCGCCTCCTGAACCACTTGATGCTGATGTTATGGAAACAAATGATTTCACCTTATCAGTTCATGCCGAAAACATTGAGACTGTCGAAAAAGATTCAAACACTGTTACTAATGAATGTTCTAGTGACAACCTATCATATACTAGTGACACAGATAAAGAATTTCTACCATACAACCGTAAACCAGAACCAATACTCGTATCACACTCAGAACTTTGTGATCTAGTCAGAGATTTAGGCTTATCCAAAGATGGTTCAGAGCATCTTGCTTCCTTTTTAAAGAAAAGACATTTAGTTAAGCCAGAAGCTACGATTTCTTATTATAGAAACAGAGATGAAGAATTTCGAAAATATTTCACAATGGACGAGGAATTGTCACTTTCATATTGTACCGATGTAAAAGGTCTAATGGATGAATTTCAAAATAACTCATACGATCCTGAGGAATGGAGACTGTTCATTGATTCTTCTAAACGGAGCATTAAGGCAGTTTTGCTGCATAATACCAACGTTGACGCTCCCATTCCGATTGCTCATTCCACAGTTATGGAAAAGCAATATGAAAAAATGAAGCAGCTTTTGATAAAAAAAAAAATATGCTGATCATAACTGGAAAATTTGTAACAATATCGGTTGGTTTTTCAAAAATTTTGTTCGCCATCTTGGATCCGCCATTTTGAATTTTGCAAATCCGACCTCAGATTCATGATCAGCAACCCAAAAAACCCCCCGTGTATCAAATTTGGTAAGAATGGGTTGAATTTTAATTTGAATTCGTTTTTTGCATTCGAGAAGCACTATATCTGTCTGATTTATTGAGGTTAGAAAGAAAACAGAACTGTATGGCTTAATCCAACCGATGAATATTAGCTTAGCGTGTCCGAATACATATTAATACATCTTTGGATTCATGAAAAAGCTTGAATCAATTTTTTAGGAGGATATTTTTCTTAATTTTTACTAATTTTTACCTATTTTTTGAGGTTAGAAAAAAATTGAGTTGTGATGGCGATATTCTGACGTCAGATTCGTGATCAGCGGGCAAAAATACTACGGATCTGATATCGCATCAAAAGTATACCCCACTTTTTTTTTTGTGGGGCTGTGTTATAAGACTTCCTATAATGAAAACGGCTCATAGATATTTTGTGCAGCATCTCGTAAATTACATTTTGCAAAAGTTTTGTTCAAATCCACCGAAAGTTATTTTCCATAAAGTGCGGGGTCCTTGCTGTGGGTCTCTTGCATCAAAGATGAAATATAAAACATTGCTTGTCGGGCAATTACAATCATATAATTCCTTTTACTTTTTAACTTTTGCCTACCCTAAACCATATAAGTGTGTTATAACAAAAAAATTTTCTAAATTATTTTGTTTCAGATAGGTCCAGTTATTGAAGTTAAAACTGATCAATCCTTTTTAAACCGATTTATTATTTGAAGCCATAGACGCTGGAAATATTGCAAAAGTTCCTCTTATTATAGGATTTAATTCAGAAGAATCTATAGGATTTGCAGGAATGGGTAAGAATAATATCTATTACTACGGGGGCTACACTAGTGCCACAAAAAATATTTTAAAGTGGTGTTGACATGTTTTAGATAAATTCCAATAACTAAAAATTACATACAATCATATTCTGACAAAAATGTAGTTTGAAATTTAGTATTTAAATTAATAATAAATAGTTAGCTTTGTCAAAATATGAAATTAACACAAAAATGAGCAGGATAAATATAAATCAATGCCCGATGGTCAAAATAAAAATGTATTCAAATTTTAATATATTTATTTAAAATAAACATAAATTTGGGTTCAAAACCACATAAGGTCAAAATATGATAGAGTATTTAGGTAGAAAAGAACGAGAGATGAGAAAAAGCGTGCGAACATGTAGAACAGTATATAGGAGGAACTAGAAGCACAGAGTCATGGAGAATAATTAAAGCATTAAGGACCACCATTAGAGAGAAGACGTATATACAGTATATCCCAGAAAGCGAGTGGGAAGAATATTATAAAAAACTGCTAACAGAAGACAGACAAGAATTTCGAGAAGAGAACCCTGAAGAAGAACAGAATAAGGAAAAAAAAGAGGTAGAACTAAGCTAAGAAGAAGTAAAGAAGACAATAAAAATACTGAAAAATAATAAATCTGCAGGGCCTGGAGGTGTGGTAAACGAAATGATTAAGTACGGGTCTAATAAATTACATCGAATGCTGACAAACATGTTCCACAGGGCGATAAATCGAGAAAAAGTACCAGAGGAATGGTCAAAAGCCTATATAGTATCTATATTTAAAAAGGAAGACCGCAGAAAATGCACAAGCTCTAGAGGCCTAAGCATATCATCGAGTATGGGGAGTTTGTATGGAAAAATTATTAAAAATATCATAGAGGAAAATATAAAGGGAAAAATTGGAGAAGACCAAGCAGGCTTTACGGAAGGACAATCCTGTATAGACCACATATACACTATAAAACAACCAGTGGAAAAAAACTGGCAAAGAATAGAGAAGTTCATCTAGCCTTCATAGACATAAGAAAGGCCTATGACTCAGTACCAAGACAAATATTATGGAACGCAATGAAAGAAATAGGCATTGACAAAGAACTAATATACGCAGTAAAAGCTCTCTACGAAAACAATGCAGTGAACATAAAAATAGGGCATAAAATAGGGAAGAGACTCCCAAACATTAAAAGGCATATTACAACGATGCTCTACAAAACATTAAAAAAATGGAAGCAAAAATGTAGTGGAATGGGAGTCCCAATACGAGAAGATTACTTATATACTCTAAGTTTCGCAGACGACCAAGTAATCATAGCGCAAGATGAGGAAGACCTCAGTTATATGGTAAGAAAACTGAAAGAAGAATACACTAAAGCAGGATTAGCGATAAACTTTGATAAAACGGAATATCTAACAACAAGGGAAATGTGGAAAATCTAGAAGTCGATAATCAAACAACAATCATAGAAACCGATAGATTTAAATATTTAGGAACCATCATTTCAAAAAACGCAACACCAGAAGAAGAGATCAAAGTTAGATTAGGACAAACGCGGACATGCATAAGACAATTAAATTCGATCCTGTGGAACAAACACATTACAAAGAGAACCAAAACACGCATATACAAATCAGTAATACAAAGCATAATGACATACGGGTCAGAAACATGGACGATCAACAAAAAAAATAAAGCTAAAATTAACACGGTAGAAATGGAGTGTTGGAGAAGATGCTGTAGAGTGAATACCAAATGAAGAGATAAGAAGCAGAATGAACATCAAAGAGAACGCAATAAACACCATTGAAGAAAAAACGATTAAAATGGTATGGACACATAAGACGGAGCGAAGATAATAGGTGGATAAGAAAATAACGGAGTGGAGCCCTATAGCGAGAAGAACAAGAGGAAGACCTAGACGATCGAGGAGAGACCATGTGGACGAGACTATGGAGGACAGGGGTCTAACAGATGGAGACTGAGAAGATAGAAACGGATGGAATCAAAGGCTGAGAGAAGGAAGGATGAAACTACTGCAAAATTACACGTAGGCTGAAAAGTTTTTGGTCTAGCTACTTAACATATTTTTTTTTTTTGTAAAATCGACTTTATTCATCAACATAGTCTCCTTTAAGAGCGAAACAATCATTCCAACGCTTTTTCTAACATTTCTATACCGTATCTTGCAGAAGGATTTATCTTTGCCTTCAAAATAGGCCTCAGTTTTGGCAATAACTTCTTCAGTGGAGCCTTTCCTGCGAGCATTATTTTGAGGTATGCGAATAGATAATAGTCGCTGAGGGCCAAAGCTTCAACTATATATCAAGCAATAACTAGAAAAAAAATATTAAACCAAAACGTTTTGTGACAGCAGTTTTCAATGTTTTAGCTACAACATAGAATTCAACTGAATAATTTGGACCATCAACATTCGTTTGGTTTTTATAACAAGAATTTTTTAATTATTCACGGAGAGCGGCTTTAGGTTTGACAAAAATTACGACAAATCGGTCATGCCAGCATTACGACTCGGTATTTCTCACAAGAGGTAATTTATAGTTACAGATATATTAAATATCCTTCTAACTCAATATTTCATCCCTTTGATCTCATATATCTTTTGCTGTAAATAATTATGCTAAAAATCAGTCAAATACCGCAACAAAAAAAAAAACAGGAAAAAGTCTCAGAATACTATGGAAATTCTGAACCTTTAATTCTTTCTTCTTCTTCTAAAAGCCTTTTGTTATCCACTCCTGGACGTAGGCCTCCTCCTATCTTTTCCACTACATTCTATCCTTGGATATATGGTGCCAGTTCCTATCGACCTGTTGTTTCACGTCATTGATCCATCTTTTTTTGGTGGTCTTCCCACACTTCTCCTATGTCTTCTAGGTGTCCTCTGTATTAAGTGTACCCAAGTCCATTTTAGAGTTGCCCCACTCTTTAGGACATCTTCGTCTTTGGTTCGTAGATGTATTTCCTCGTTACGCAAGTGGTCTCTAAGTGTTAATCTCAGCATAGTTCGTTCTATAGCTCTCTAGATAGTTCGAAGTTTATTAGCTGTTTTCACCATTAATGTTGCGGTTTCTAGTCCATATGTCATCACAGGGAGAATGCACATGTTAAAAACGTTGGTTTTCAGATTGATCGGGACATCAGGACTTTTTAAGACGTGACCCAGTTTTCCCGTGGCTGCTCATGTCATTCTAATTCTCCTACTCAATTTGGCTTTTTGGTTCCCTTTATTAAGTTTTATTTCATGACCTAGGTAGTTTTTAAATCATTCAGGAAAGAGCAAACTATAACCGAATTATATGTGAAAAACAAAAACCAAGAAATCCTAACAAGAGAGAAAGCAATAATGGAAAGATGGACAGAATACTTTGACGAACTATTAGGAGGTAATGAAGAAAAAGAGAATACAAATTATGAAGAATTGGAACAACAAAATATAGAAGAAACAGAAAATAGGGAACAAATAAAATGGAAAAAGTTGGAGGAAGTTATAAGAAAATTGAAAAATGGCAGCGATAAGATAACGTCTAAAATGATTAAATACATGGGGAAGAAAGGAAAAATAATATTATTAGAAATAATTAATAATGCATGGGAAGAAGAAAATTTCTGGCCGAATGGGGAATATCGTTTATTACACCAGTCTATAAAAAGGATTGCGATAATTACAGAGGAATTACTATATTGAACACAAGTGTCAAAATTTATGAAGGCATCATTAATAATAGGATAAAGAAAGTAATAGAACCACAACTATCGGAATCGCAAAGTGGATTTAGACCAGCAAGAAGTACACAAGACCACATATTTACACTGAAATAGATTATCGAAAAAAAATCAAAACAAAATAAAGGTCTACACCTTGCTTTCATAGACTTAGAATAAGCATTTAACAGTGTGCCGAGAAATAAAGTGTGGAAAAGCCTAGAAAACAAGGGAATAAACAAAAAGACAATAAGAATCATAAAAGGAATATACAGCAATAATGTGCAGTATGTAATAAAGAACAACATGAAGTCGGAGGGATTTACAACACAGGAAAGTTTGAAGCAAGGAGGAAGCTTGAGCCCAATATTGTTCACTGCAAACATGGATGAAGTAATCAAGAAATGCGAAATAAATGTGAAAAGAATGACAATTGGATACTGGAAGCTAAAAAGAATAGAAATGTCTGAATCGGTTTTTGCTGATGACATTGTGCTAATGGCGGAAAATGAGAGACAATTACAAGGAAACCTCTATAATTGGAATAAAGCATTTAAAGAAGGAAGAAGGTATGAAAATTAATATAGATAAAACAAAAGTAATAACAATGGAAAACCAACAAACGAACATTTCCATAGAAGGGAATAAAATACAAGTGGAACAGTATATGTATTTGGGAGTGATAATGGATGAAACTGGAAAGCAAGACAAAAAAATTAATGAAAGAATCGAAAAAACGAACAAACTTTACTATGCAATAAATAATAAATTCATTAAGAAGAAAGAAGTAAAGAAACAAACAAAAATAAAAGTAAACTATAACAAATAGATGCTTATACTGCACTCTGTCGGCGACTTACTAAGTCTATCCAAGCAGAGCGGCACAGCACGGCTGGCACTTATTGCAGAAACGCACCTTTCTTGAGCTTACCGCTCGAAGGCATAGATGGCAGCATTGGTATAACAACTAAAGACGAATCGAAAAGACTCGCATTTTTAGAAGTCACCAGCATCTATTTGTTATTTTTTTCCGTTAGTACCTGGATAAGGACTAAAAATGTGTTCTCGTATTTGCTGAACCTAGCCCAGCTGATGAGCCGTGGTACGGCGAAACGCGTCTTGGGATGGTTCAGCAAATACGAAGAACACTTTTGGTGACTTCTAAAAATGCGAGTCTTTTCGATTCTTCTTTAGTTGTTATACCAATGCTGCCAAAAATAAAAGTGTTCAAAGCAATTTATAGGTCAATCCTAATATATGGATGTGAATCATGGACCCTAACAGACAGGCAGAAAAACAAGAGACAAGCCGTCGAAATGAAATACCTGAGAGCAGTACAAGGAGTTACACGGAAGGACAGAATGAAGAATACAGAAATAAGGAGAAGGCTAAGAGTACAAGCAATTACGGAATATATGCAATGAAGACAGCTGGTGGAGACATATACAGAGAATGAAGGATGATAGACAGGTGAAACAAGTGTATGAACGCCGAATATAGGGAAAAAACAGAAGCGAGGAAGACCTAGAGGAGTCTTGGAGGTATACTTAAGGTGAAGAGAAAATCCTGGAAGGAAGCACTGAAAATGGCAAAGAATAGAGACAGATAGAAAAATGATATGTCAATAAACAAAACTGCCGTATTTGGAGTGATGATAATCCTCAAGTGTATGTTGAGACACCGTTACATCCAGAAAAACTGACTGTTTGGTGTGCTTTATGGGCTGGTGGAATCATTGGTCCGTACTTCTTTAAAAAAAAACGATGCTGATCAGAACGTTACAGTCAATGGTGACCGCTATAGAGCCATGATTACTGACTTTTTCGTTCATCAATTGAACAACCATGATGTGCAGGAGCTGTGGTTTCAACAAGACGGCGCAACATGTCACACAGCTCGTGCCACAATTGATTTATTGAAGGAAACGTTTCGGACCCGTGAATTGGCCTCCAAGATCGTGCGATTTAACGCACTTGGAGGACAACATTCGCCGCGTTATTGCCGATATACGGCCACAAATGTTGGAAAAAGTCATCGAAAATTGGACCTCTAGATTAGACTACGTCCGAGCCAGGCGTGACGGTCATATGCCAGAAGTCATATTTAAATTATAATGCCAGAAGATTATCTTTTGAATAAAGTAAATTTCATGTCAATTTAAAAAATTCATCTTTGTTTTATTCCATTTCAAAGTTCTATACCTCTATAAAAAACACCCTATATATATATGTATATATATATATATATATATATATATATATATATATATATATATAAATATATATATATACATTCATTGGTTTTAAAATAAAAATTGTTGTTACGGAGGCACAAAATGATCAATGACTTAACCAAACATACCTCAAATGAGTTTTTAACAAAGTTTTTTTCCGATCTTTACTGGAAACTGATGACCTTGAAACTTTTGTTTTTTTATATACTTGTATACCAGATAAATTATTAAAGGTAATGCACTCGTCATAATTTTCGTTCAATCTACACCCTGTGGAGAATATCCCAGAATTTTTTGAAAAATTCTTTGATCAGTACTTCTCGAGAAGGGGACAAAGCGATTTTCGCCATTTTTTAAAACTAATATTACACTACATATATATTTTTGAACTCGATTACAAGCTGGTAACTCGATTACCTGGTAATTTTTTTTTTTCACTTCCGATTTCACCTCCCAAAACTAAACCTTTAAGTAAAAATTTAACTTTCAGAACTACACGGCTCTGATGAGGCCATCAATTCCTATACTTGTACCAAATTCTAACTTTTTATGTGAAATAGTTTCCTAGAAAATCGGGTGTGACAGACCGGCAGACACCGAAGTGCACTTATAAGGGTTCCGTACGGAACACTAAAAATATTGAAACTATACCAAATTTATTAACACCTATCCCTTCTCTGAAGCAATATAGCTCAAAAACCAAAAGTTTTATCCCTTTTTTAGGTAATTATTTATTTTATTTATTTTAACGGACAAGCCAATTACAATAGTAATATAAAAACAAAATTACAATAGTAATATAAAAACAAAATAATGTTAAAACACAATTCACATATACAATTCATAACGTGAAAAAGGGAAAAAAAAACAAGCATTACAACAGTTTAACACCTCAGATCCCGATCGCTCTTACAAGTGTTTTAAATTCGCTAACACTACACATTCTCGTGTGAGGACTGTAATAGCCATAATTAGCACTGTGAAATGGAATACTGAGTAGTACACTGCCACGAGTTCTATGAATAGTATTAAGCTGGACGCTCTCCAAAAGTGGTAGACAGGAAACAAAGCCATTCAGGAGTTTATATAGGAATAACACATCTGCAAGATCCCTACGCTTCTCCAAAGTAGCCACACCAAAATCGTTCGTAATCACCCCATAGTCAATTTGAAAACTTGCATCCTTATAAATATTTATTCCAGCTTTAAAAGCTAAAGTTCGTAGAAATCTATGCTGCACTGACTCAATCTCAGCAGTATGGCACTGGTAAGATGGTGACCACACTACCGAAGCATACTCAAAACCAGAGCGGACCACTGAAAAATAAAACACTCTAAACGTGCTAGCCGACAATTGCTTACTATATCTGGTAACAAAACCAAGATTTCTAAGACCCAGTCTCAGAATATTATTAATATGGGCACGAAAATTAAGTTGACCGTCCAAAAGCACACCCAAGTCACGAATCTCCGACACCAACTCAAGCAGGGCGCCGTTCAAACTATACCAATGACTCTCAATATTCCGCTTCCTACCAAAGGAAATGCAGAAACACTTTTTAACATTTAGACTTAAGTCATTTCTTTCTGACCAGTGATAGAGTCGATTCAGATCTTCCTGCAGACGCGTAACATCGTTTACACTTTCTATTCCTCTGTACAATTTGAGGTCATCCGCAAATAAAAGATATTCAGAATGGGTGAACATCTCACCGATATCATTAATAAACAAATTCAAAAGGAGAGGCCCACAGTGTGAACCCTGCGAGACATCTGAACATACCGATATGTTTCTTGAAATATGATTTAATATACGTATACACTGGCTACGTTCGCTCATGCCGAATCTCAGGGCTCGAAGCTTTCCGACCAAAAGCTCATGATTAACTCTGTCAAACGCCTTCGAGAAATCAGTGTATACAGCATCAACCTGCATACCTCTCTCAAACGCGCCCAACAGATATTGCTCGTAACTTAGTAAGTTTGTGACTGTGGATCTTCCCCGAGAAAAGCCGTGCTGCTCGTATCTTACAAAGTTCCTACAAATCCATGAAAGTTGATCCGCGACAAACTTATCAAAGAGCTTCGTATAGTGAATACAAATACCCCTGTAATTGGTTATATCCTCACGATTTCCCGATTTATAAATAGGTGTCAAACAGCTAGTCTTCCAATATTGCGGAATATGTGTGAATCAAATTTGAAATAGATATTTTATGTAATTAGAGTTATTATGTCGCAGACAGTCAGACAAAAATTGGTTATTATGTTCTTCGTGACTTAGGAACGTGAAGGATGATTTTTCGCAAATATAATACCTTTACCAAGAAAAGTGAAAATATACATGTTAAAATATTAAATCAGTTACTTCCGATTAAACCGAAACATAAATCATTGAAAATAATAAAAATAACACCTATCCCACAATTGGGATTAGTAATCCCACAATTGGGATTAGTTTCTTAAAAATTAGAAGAATAGTATCTTTTATACTTTATTGTGACCTGAAATACTAACATAATATTCGTTTCTTTGTTACAATGCAAGATGAGGCTGCGTTTTAAAGAAAGAGCCACCCAATACGACTCGAATCCAGAGCTTATGGTACCCAATTTACCAATCAACGAAAATGTCAGTTCAGTAACTATGGGGAAGAAGTACATCAGCACTATGTTGGTAAAGAAGGACTTCTTGTTGATAATATAGCAACTTATCTCGAGGTTTGTTGTAAATCTTTTTCTAAATAATGAAAGTATAAAAGTAAAAGCACTACAGGAGCGACACGTGTGCGAAAAAAGCAGTCATGATACTAATAATTGTAATAATCTTAACATTTAATTGTTGAAGACTTAACTTTAAATATTTAAATGGTAATATATTTTTTTTTTTTAATTTGCTGAGTTAGACGTTACTTGATGGAAATTCATTGTAACTTAACACAAATAAAACACTAATAATGTTTTTTTAATTTCCACTATATTATTATTTTTCGTAACAATTGTTTCGGCACACGGTGCCTTCTTCGGACTAATAACAATTTTAAACTAAATGCAATATTGAATACATATCCTTAAATATAGTATTTTCGTTCTACCTGTTTAAAAATCCTCAGTGTACTTAGATAATTCTAACTATATAATTGGGTACAATATATATAAAACCATAAATACACAATACACAATTGGAAAAACCTTAATATTTAACCCTGCTTATTGTTCTAGGTAAATCTGGTTGGGTTAATTTCTAATTTATATATATATATATATATATATATATATATATATATATATATATATATATATATATATATATATATATATAACAATCATTTTCTACAGCTGACGCTGTCTTCCTTCTCTCAGCCTTTGATTCCATCCGTTTCTATCTTCCCAGTCTCCATCTGTTAGAACCCTGTCCTCCATAGCCTCGTCCACATCGTCTCTCCACGATCGTCTGGGTCTTCCTCTTTTTCTTCTCCCTATAGGGCTCCTCTCCGTTATTTTCTTTATCCACCTATTATCTTCGCTTCGTCTTATGTGTCCATACCATTTTAATCGTTTTTCTTCAATAGTGTTTATTGCGTTCTCTTTGATGTTCATTCTGCTTTTTATTTCTTCATTTGTTATTCTCTCCATACGTGCCACTCTACAACATCTTCTCCAATACTCCATCTCTACCGCGTTAATTTTAGATTTATTTCTTTTGTTGATCGTCCATGTTTCTGACCCGTATGTCATTATGCTTTGTATTATTGATTTGTATATGCGTGTTTTGTTTCTCTTTGGAAATGTGCTTGTCCCACAGGATCGAATTTAATTGTCTTATGCATGTTCGCGTTTGTCCTAATCTAGCTTTAATCTCTTCTTCTGATGTTGCGTTTTTTGAAATGATGGTTCCTAGATATTTAAATCTATCGGTTCCTTTGATTATTGTTTTTTTATCTACTTCTAGATTCTCCACGTTTCCCGCCTTTGTTGTTAGATATTCCGTTTTATCAAAGTTTATTGCTAATCCTGCTTTAGTGTATTCTTCTTTCAGTTTTCTTACCATATAACTGAGGTCTTCCTCATCTTGCGCTATGATTACTTGGTCGTCTGCGAAACTTAGAGTATATAAGTAATCTTCTCGTATTGGGACTCCCATTCCACTACATTTTTGCTTCCATTTTTTTAATGTTGTTCGAGGTATATTTTGAATAGTGTTGGGGATGTAGAGCATCCTTGTAATAGGCCTTTTGATGTTTGGAGTCTCTTCCCTATTTTATGTCCTATTTTTATGTTCACTGTGTTATTTTCGTAGAGAGCTTTTACTGCGTATATTAGTTCTTTGTCAATGCCTATTTCTTTCATTGCGTTCCATAATCTTTGTCTTGGTACTGAGTCATAGGCCTTCCTTATGTCTATGAAGGTTAGATGAACTTCTCTATTCTTTGCCAGTTTTTTTTCCATTGTTTGTTTTATAGTGTATATGTGGTCCATACATGATTTTCCGGCCGTAAAGCCTGTTTGGTCTTCTCCAATTTTTCCTTTTATATTTTCCTCCATGATATTTTTAATAATTTTTCCATACAAACGTCCCATACTTGATATTATGCTTAGGCCTCTATAGTTTGTGCATTTTTTACGGTCTCCCTTTTTAAATATAGATACTATATAGGCTTTTGACCATTCCTCTGGTATTTTTTTCTCCATTTATCGCTCTGTGGAACATGTTTCTCAGCATTCGATGTAATTTATTAGACCCGTACTTAATCATTTCATTTACCACGCCCCCAGGCCCTGCAGATTTATTATTTTTGAGTGTTTTTATTGTCTTCTTTACTTCTTCATAGCTTAGTTCTATCTCTTTTTTTTCCTTATTCTGTTTTTCTTCAGGGTTCTCTTCCTTCAGGGCTGTCTTCTGTTAGCAGCTTCTTATAATATTCTTCCCACTCGCTTTCTGGGATATATTCTATATACATCTTCTCTCTATTGTTGGTCCTTAATGCTTTAATTATTCTCCATGACTCTGCGCTTCTCGTTCCTCCTATATACTGTTCTACATATTCGCACGATTTTTCCCATCTCTCATTCTTTTCTTTGTTTATCAGCCTCCTCGTTTTTCTGCATTTTTCTCTTTATATTTCTGTAGATCTTCTTCTGATTTTGTATTCATTCAGCCATTTTTCGTATAGTCTTTTTTTTCTCCTTTATAGATTCTTTGGTTTTTTCACAGATTCTAATTTTATGTTTCTCATTCTCGTTGTCTTTTTTACCTAATGCTTCTAGGGACGCCTGTTTGATGCATTCTTTTATGTAGTCATACATCTGTTGGAGGTTGTCGTAGTTAAATTCATTTAATTTTTGATCTAATCGTCGTCTATATAGGTCTCTTATCGTTTCGTCTTGCAGTACGTGTATTTTGTATTTGATTTCCTTGTCTGCTTTTTCTGTTATCTCATTAGTATTTCTGTTTTCTTTATCTATTGTTTCTTTTTGCTTTATTGTCTTGTACCACGGTACTTTTATATTTGCTATTAATAGTCTATTCTAGTTTTTATAAAGGTTTAATAACGGAGAGTTGTTGGTTTCAAGTTGTGGATTCAGTAAAATGATCCTATTTTTATATTCGTTAATCTCATGCTTTCTAAGAAATTCAACTTTTTAGATTTAGACTCATTATGAAGAATTTTAAAATTTTCGTCAAAATTGAGGTTTTCTAAGATTAAATGGTCGGCATAATTAGAGGTGTTATTTTGTTTTATATAACTTCATTTATGATTGTTAATTCTTTTTTGAAATAATCTACCTGTCTAACCAACGTAGAATTTTGAGCAAGAACCGCAATTAAGTTGGTATACTCCCGATTTTGTCATTTTATCACTTTTATTTTTGTTATTTTCTATTAGATTTGAAAGTTTATTATTAGTTTTAAACGAAACAACTGGTCTAAAAGTTGCATAAAAATAACTTTCCAATTAGACCAATTGTTTCGTTTGTTACTGCTCCATCAGTTAAATTATCCAACAGATTGGATACATCTGTTGGATAATTTAACTGATGGAGCATACATCTTAAAAAATTATTGTAATTTTTGTGCAAAATATAGTATACTGAACTCATGCCACTTAATTGATAATATCAAAAACATAGATATCCCAAAAAACGCTAAACTAATATCTTTTGATGTACAAAACCTTTTTCCTAGCATACCTCCTAATGAAGTTATGGAATTAATTGAAAACTTATTAGACAAAAACAAAGTAAATATAATAATCAAAGAAGAAATACTAGATTGTCTATCGGTTTGTTTGGATCAGAACTACTTTGAATTTAACGATGTTTTTTGTATGTCAAAAGAAGTTTTAATAATGGGGAACCCCTTAAGTCCATTATTAGCCGAAATCTTTATGGATTTATCTAGAATCTATAATTCATAAATATCCCTATAGCAAATATTTTCTCTATTACTATAGGTATGTAGATGACAAATTAGTTTGTTTTTCTGGAACAGATAGACAACTTATATAATTTCTTAACTTTATAAATAATATTCATCAAATTATGAAATTTACTGTGGAAATGAAACAGCATAAATCAATTAATTTCTTAGACTTAACGATTAAAAATATTAATGATAAACATGACTTCCCGATCTTCCATAAACCATCATAAACAGACTTATTAATACATAATAGCTCTAATCATCCTCACTCACACAAAATGGCTGCTTTTAACTCGTTTATTCATGGACTTCTTCACATACCATTGACGAGAGAGAATTATATTAAAGAACTAAATATAATAAAACAGATAGCGGTTAACAATGAACATCGACCAGATATAATAGATAAAATCATCAAAAATGGATTAAAAATTTAGGCAGCAGGTCAAAATTCATCTAAAAAACTTGAGTAGAGCTCGTAAAAAGCTTAGATTTTGCTGTTATGAAGTTAAATCTATGAAATTCTGTTTATTAGCATAATTGTTTGTAATAAATTGTTTATAACTAGAGACCGGATTATATGCAACATAAAAATCTTGAAATATGCATGCAAATATGCATGAAAAATGCTTAAAATATACATGAAAAGGGTCAAAATATGCAATAGTAAATAATAATAAAAGGTAATTTTTAGTTTTTTATTTCAAAATCAGCATAAAATTAACAAGTTATCGACGATGTTTAAATTTAATTAACAATTATTTAACATTTTTTAAAATAATTTAACCTTTGTATTCTTGTACACGTAAACAATAAGGTATTGTTCTCAATGTTGGGTAGTAAGATTGTGTCTTCGATCACTTAAAATATTTTTATAAGTGGAAAAAGACCGTTCCACATTCACTGAGGTAACTGGGCAGTATTTGAATTTGGGTGCTATGTTAGCACTTATTGTTTCTGGCCAAAGTTCACCAGCCCCATTAATAAAACTATCAATTTAAGGTTCAAAGCCTGGGTTATTGCACAAAATGTTTTCAAACTTTTCTTTAACTCTACGCGGGAATACATCTAGCAATGTGGAGTTTATTTGACGGATTTTATTCATTAACTGAATTGATTCAGTCAACGCCAAACCTCGAGTTTCAAGCTTTTTAAAACCCGTAGGTATGTGGGAAAAGTGAGTGTTAATCAAAGCTATGTTTTTTTTAATATCAGAATCGTTAAATGCTTCCTTGGATTGACGAACTGCCATAGCCTCTGCACCATCGAAGTCATTTATTACACCTTTAAGGGCCTCGAAATGTTTATTGTAAAATAGTACAGCTTCAATCCATGTACCCCATGAAGTTACCACTGGTTCGGGAAGTAAAGGCATATTTGGCAGTTTTTCTTTATAGGACTTATTGCGAGCAGGTACCTTAAGAAACACTTTCTTTGCTGATGAAATCGGTTTATTTACATTTCCAAACGTGGATGGTACTTCTTCAGCGAGTCGATGGACTCCGTGAGCAAAGCACGTCACATGAATTAAATTTGGATAAAATACTTGGAGGACTTTGGCTGCCTTGATCATATAGGGAGCAGCATCTGAGAGAAATATAAACACTCTTTCATCGACAGAAGATTCAGGAAATATTATTTTAATACCCTCATTCACAAATCTGGCGACCGTAAAATGATTTGTCTTGTCAAGTTCTTTGCAGGCCACCAAATAGGAAGAAGAAGGCTCTAATCTTAATGCACCTACAATTAAATTCGCCATATAGCGACCTCAACTGTCGGTAGTTTCATCAGCTGAAATCCAAATAATGTCATCCTTAAGTTCATTACGTATTTCTTCCAGAACATGTTGGTAAATTGTGGGTATGTAATTTTTACGCAGTGTTGATTCGTCTGATATTTTTTGATTCAAGCAATAGTTTCGCAGAAAATTTTTGAATATAGGATTTGTAAGTTTATGGAGAGGAATATTACTTGAAAGCAATGCTTCACATAGATCCATGCTAAAATGGTTTTTTTTTGTTTGCCTATAGAAGTGGAATCACTGCTACTTGCTGCTGTTATAAGTTGTTGTCGTGGGCCTTTTTTTTTGCAATCCTACGATTTGAAGACTTGTCTTGACATGCTGGTCAATTTGAAACTTTTTTGTGCACGAAACATTTTTTTCTCCCAAACTCGAAAATATAAAACATTTTCGTCGTATGTTAATGTTCCAGGATAATCAGCTACCCACGAAAAGACAGTTTTTTTTGCGGGTAGCATGGTACACGTTAAACTTTAACACAACACTTTAAAAATTGCAAAGATACTACACTGATGCAAGCGCATCAACAATAATGTTAAAATTGATATCTTGTTTTAAAATAAAAATTCGTCCTCGAGAAAATTTTTATTTGATCCAGCTCAAACAAATATTCTTAGAAACTAACTACTTATCACTTAATATCCTGACCAAGAAACAAAGGAATAAAATACCGTCGTAATTTTGGGTATTCCTTTGACACTATAACCTAATCGATGTTTAGACAATTGTAGGTAATGTTCCGGTGATAAGATCGGTTCCAGACGGCGACATTAACAATACTCTGAGCAATTCAATTGCCTAGTAATACCATGAAATATTGTAAATATAAGAAAAATATGCATCATTACTAGATCTTGGGTAAAATATGCAATAATCGGTCAGAATGGTCTAAATATGCAAATGCATATGAAAATATGCAAATGCATATAATCCGATCTCTATTTATAACAATAAAAAGGTTAAGTTCTTACAAAAATAGACTCTGAATTCGTATTCAGTGGGTCGAAATATGACTAAAAAAAATTGGGTGGACCGCTTAATAAACTTAGATTTCGCTATTATAAAAATAAATTGTATCAAATTATTTTTTTAGATAATTGCCATTGTGTCAAAAAACTAATTGCCTATCGTTCTGCATAACGTACTCAAGAGTGGAGACGCAACGCTCAAAGTTTAAAAAGAACACGGTGAAACTCGGGGTTTTTTTTTATGGGTCTAGCACACGTGCTACAGGGAAGTCCCGTAAGCGCTACAGAAGCGACACGTGTGCGGAGAAAGCGATTCACATTGTTATTGAATCGCTGTAAATTGTACTCTGTGGGAAACACAGTCCTGGGCAAATTATTCCAAAAGAATGATGTTCTCCATATAAAATACTGCTTGAAAAGCGTTGTACGAGGAGTAACAAGCTGAACCGCATACGGATATGAAGTATTAGCGAGACGTGTACTTCTAACAGGCACCGCTCTGGGAGGAATTAAGTGGGCTACATCCTTCGAACACTTTCCATGAAAATACTTGTAGAATAGGCCCAAGTCGCCAATTGTTCTTCGATGTTCCAGCCAATCAAGGCCGCCGGTCAGTTCCGGGTCTCCAATCAGACGGACAGGACGATGTTAGAGGAATGGAGTGCCCCGACATAACTATGTCGGGTTCAACAACGTTAACTTTTTTAGAAAAAACTGCTGCCTGGGTTTTTGTAGCGTTAAATTCCATTTGGTTAATGTCACCCCAAGATAGAATTTTTTCCAGGTCTTTATTAAGTTGAACAACGTCCCGCTGTCTGCGGATATTCGTCTCATTAGCCGATGTCCGAGCGTTCAGAGTGAATGAAGAGATAAGCATACTGTCATCTGCAAAGTGTAGATTGGATTCTCGGTCTTATCCAGTAGATCGTTACTGTAAATGAGAAAGAGAGTAGGAGACAGTATGGAGCCTTGAGGTACACCGGCGTTGATAGTGAAGGTGTTAGAAAGAAATCCGTCGACCGCCACTAGTAAAGAATGCTCTCTGAGGAAACACGAGAGCCACAAACAGAACTTTTCAGACATACCATAAGAGCGTAGCTTAGTCCAACAGTCCATCGTGCCAAACACGGTCGAATGCCTTGGATATGTCAAGAGCAACCGCTCGAGATTCTCCAAAGTGTTCAATTGCGTTGTTTCAAACGTGTGTTACATAAGTCAGAAGATCTCTTGTTGATCTATTTTTACGAAAGCCATATTGGTGATCACTAATAATGTTGAATCCTTCAAGATATTTTAGAAGATGCTGATTGATAGCCTTTTCCATTACTTTAGATATTATTGAAAGCAGTGCGATTGGTCGGTAGTTATTTGGCAAGGTCTTCTTGCCTTTTTTAGTTATCGGCTGAACTGTGGTACATTTCTAGCAGGAAGGAAATATTCCCTTTCTGTAGGATAGGTTGAAGAGTCTACAGAAATCTGGTGTTAGTTCCCTCGCACAGTTTTTGAGAACTACGGCAGGTATTCTGTCAGGGCCAGAAGCCTTTTTGTTGTCTAGCTTCATTAAAATACGCTTTATGATACGCTGTCTGAAGACAATATCGGGCATCCTTGACTGCACTATGGGCAATAGTAGGTGGTGTTTTTCCTTGCAAATCGACAGTAGAATGTGAAGCAAAGAGTTCAGCCAACAAGTTCGCTTTCTCAACAGATGTCGTTGCAATAGAATTATCTGGCCGTGTGAGTGGTAGTATGGTGGATTTAGTGAAATTTTGACTAACTGCCTTAGCGACTGACCAAAAGGACCTGAAATTGTTGGGACAAGCGAGAAGTTTGTTTCTAATTCGTTGATTGTGTGCCTCCTTGGTTTCGTCGATAATTTCTTTGCACGAACAAAGGTGTTACGGTTTATGGTGTTAGGATTTTCACGCCATTGTCGGTCGGCAAGATGTTTAGAAGCAACAGCTTCTTTGCATTTTCGGTCAAACCAAGGCTTGCCGTTGGAAGGGTATTTCTTCGAAAAAGGGATGTAAGCCTCCATGCCGGCCAAGATAACATCGGAAACCTAACTGGCGTTCGAAAGTTCGAAAATATTCCATGAGATCTTCCCATTTAGCAGGTCTGTGGTGCCAAATCCTGCGCGGTTTAGGCTCCTCTCTATCACTGATTGGTAGGATACTCGATGTCGAAAATAGTTTTTGGTCAGGAGAACCTAACGGCGTATTTACGCTGACCGTGTAAATCTCCGGATTGGTAGTTAAAAACAGATCAAGAGGACTTGCGAACTCCCCGTCTCGATCAGGGGTCGTCTTGGGGTGGTTGATGGAGTATTCGGTCATTGTTGTATTGGCATTAACCAAGTGCGGCAAAAAATTGTTGTACGTTTTAAATGTTTAAAATTTTAATTCTTGAGGTTTATTGGATCACTTTTATTGTCTGTCATGTTAAAAATCAAAAATCTCAAATGTAGTAATCCAAAAATTTTTTTTTTTCATTTTCATAATTACATATTAAGTTTTAGGGCTTTTGAGTATAAATAATAAAAATAAACAATATTTAAAGATTAAATATAAAAAAAGTAGAGTAGAACCCCGATTAACCGAGTCCCGATTATCCGAGCTCCGGATTAACCGAGCCAATCTAAGACCTGATTATCCGAGGTACGCGCGTCTATGTTGCGTATTAACCGAGCTTCTAAAATATGTATGTACATTTAAAATCGTCGGGGCCTTCGGGGAATCCCCCTGGCCCGTGTGAGCGGTTCCCCTATTTATGTTTTTTTAACTCTTTCAGCATGTAAATTTTGCGTGAATGCAGTGCGTTATAGCATTTACTACGGAGAAGTACGAGTATACTCACATAATTTATTTGATTAGAGTTCTGGTAGTTAAGTGTAATTAATACGAACTGCTTTGTTTGAATTTTTGTTTGTCATATTATAATGGAGCAAAACAAGCGTAAAAGAATCGTCGTTCCTATTGAAAAAAAAAATAAAAGCCATCAGAAGAATTGAAGCAGGAGAGACAATTAAAGTTGTTACACGAGATTATGGAGTAGGTGAGGTAACAGTTGCAGATTGGAAAAGAAACCACACAAACATAGAATAGTGGTGTATAAATCAAGTCTCCTCGTTCTCAGGAAGAAAATCAATAAAAACCGGCGACTATGAAAAGGTTAACGAAGCTTTATTTATGTGGTTTAACCAGCGGAGATCAAAAGATGTGCCTCTATCAGGTCCAATTTTACAACAGAAAGCAATAATGATTAGTAGGCAATTCCCAGAGATAGATCAGTTTACCGCCAGTTCTGGATGGCTTGACCGCTGGAAAAAACGGTACGGTGTACGACAACTGACTGTATGTGGTGAAAAAACTTTCTGCTGACGTGTCATCAATTGAGAAGTTTAAGCAGAACTTTAAAAAGCAAATCGAAGATTGTGGATACAGATGTGATCAAATTTACAACTGTGACGAAACTGGTCTGAATTATAAAATACTTCCATCAAAAACATTGGTATCTCGACAGGAAAAATCAGCTCCTGGGCACAAACGAAGTAAGGAAAGATTAACTATAATGGTATGTTCCAATGCATCTGGCAAATACAAAATCCCACTGATGGTGATTGGCAAGTCTGCACGTCCAAGAGCTTTAAAAGACATCTCACCCAAAGCCCTACCAGTCTGTTACAAAAGTCAGAAGAGCGCATGGATGAATGCGACCTTATTTACTAACTGGTTTGAAGAAGAGTTCGTGCCATCTGTGACTAAATTTTTGAACAGCAACCGTCTTCCTACTAAAGCAATTTTGTTAATGGATAATGCCCCCTCTCACCCTGGAAAAGGACTTCATGTGGGCGAAATTGTTGTAAAATTTTTTCCTCCAAATGTAACCAGCAGAATGCAACCAATGGATCAAGGCATCCTCGAAAACATTTAAAAAAATTATAGGCGTTTATATCTTGAACATCTGTTAGAATACACAGGAAAAGAGGATATTATCAATGGGATGAGAAAAGTTACACTGAAACATGGGATTCTGTGCGTACTACCACTATTCAAAAATCTTGGTCAAAAGTTATTGTTTTTGAGGACTATAATGACAGTGAAGATGATACTCCGTTAAAAGCTTTGAAATTGAGAAGCCATGGAGAAATGTCCTGTTCAAATTTTGAGAGCGAGATAGAAGAAAAAGAAAAAAGTTTATTTGAATTAATACAAAAATTAAAAGGTGAGAGAAGATGTTGTTGAATGGATTACAGCAGATGATTTAGAAGAAGAAATGAGTATTGAAGAAATAACGAATGCCTTTCAGGAAACCGAAAAATCAGATGACGATGACGATGACGAAGCGGCGGTGGATGAACAGTCTCCCACTAAGATCTTTCATCAACAAGGTCTTGCTTCTTTGAAAAAAGCTTTGAGGTATATCGTACAACAACCAGAGGCAACCCCAGCGGATTTGCTTCTTCTTAGTAGATGGAGAAACATTGCAGCGAGAAAAAGAAGATGCAATATGAAACAGAAGCGCATAGATACCTATTTCACTGTTTTATAATGTATGTACCTATCTATATGTTAAAAACGTTAATACATCGGTTTAAAGCATTGGTGTTTATTTTTTGAATGAATAAAAAACAAATCCGGATTATCCGAGTTTTCAGTTATCCGAGAAGGGTGCCCCCCCACGTTACCTCGGATAACCAGGGTTCTATTGTATAGAGCGAAATTGCACTGAATAGTAAATAAATATGTTAATCTGCTTGTAACTGTTTCAATGATAATTTGAGCGTCTCTTGAGACACTGCGCATATGTATAGTATTTGAGAGAAAATCAAATTACAGGACGGTCGCGCACGTTGTAGGACAGGCGCAAGCACGTCTCAAAAATACTTATGCGTTATTTCAGCAAAAAATGTAATTTATTTTAATAAAGAACCAGAGTCCATGGCAGATAATGTTATTTTTAGTATCTACAAACCTCACGTACATATTAAAACAAATATCATTCGCTCCTCTATGGGTTCAGGTGGGTTCATTTTTCTGCAACTTTGGATTGTTATAACTTTGGATTGAACCAATATGCATGGCAGATATTCATTTTTCAGTCATATTTCACAGAAATGAAGCTATACTCAGAATATCTGCCACTCAGCGTTGGGTTCGTCTACCAACTTTTTCTTGCCGCTTTAAAGCGTATTTCCAGGAACAGGAACCAGGCTTGAGGCTTCAAACTACCTGGAGGGATTAAGGGTAGTAAGTTCTCGGACTAATATATGCAATGCATTAACAGGTGATTGCGTGCGCGGGAAGTAAGCGAGAAGCTACGTTGTCACATTCATTTGACTTTGAAAACCAAATTATTTTTCGTCTTTCTCTAACATAATGCTCTCTCTGTTTTCTCGTTAGTAATACCTTAAATCAAAAATGTATACAAATAAACCCATGTAAGTGCAATGGGAGCTGAGTTATTGCCCAGATTTTTTATGGTGGCAAATAATTTGTTTAATATTTGTGGGATTCTTTAAAGGAACTCTAGTTTCTACGTTAATATTTAAGATTTTTTTGTTGCCATTATTTTAATATCCATAATAAAAACAACCAATGAAAACACTCTACAAAACAGTCATGTAAAATATCACTATCACTGCATTAGAGCTATTGTTTGATCTCTCCAATATTAATCCCTGAAATGGCGTTGTAATTTTATGTGGCATACCAACGTAACTAATTTTTAGGGATCATGGCAATATTGCTATTGAATATAATATTGATATTTTTCTTTTTAGTGGTTTAGCGATAACATGTTTATAAGGAGCTCTACTAAACAAGCTCTACTACACTCCAGATATGCACCAGTGTATATGTACCAGTTCTCATTTTTTGGTACTGTAAGCAAAAATAATCCAGTTGTGCCAGGTAAAAACAACATTTATGTAAACTGCTGTATCTCGATAGCAAGAAAACAATGTAGATGTAGTTTTAAACTACGACGTCGTTTCGCCTAAAATCCCACTGAATATGATCGGAAAGGTACAAGTAAATTATTTTTACCCTAGTGTATGATGTACACCTTAATCCTAATATTCGTGTTATTACGATATTTGTGTGGACTTCGATCTCCTAATTTTATAAACAATATTTTAGTAAATTAATTTACTAATATAGAAACATGAACAAAAGTATCTACCAAACCTGGACACTAATCATTATACACACCATATTGGTATACATATTTGACTTGTACCTCTCTAGTTTTATTCATAGTCCTAACTCCCAAGTTCAAGTTCCTAAAAAGTTCTCTCATGTCATGATAAATACTACGTTCACTTAAATCTAGAAATAAAATAACCTGTCAAGCGCAAGTTGGACTTGTGCAATTACTGTTCCGTACGTTGATTGCTTTTAAATTAAAAATTTTTATTACGGAAATATAAAATGATCAGTGAGTTCACAAATGAATTTTCAACAAAGTTTTTTCCGATCTTTACTGAAAAGTGATGACCTTGAAATTTTTGTTTTTTTATATACCGGATACATTATTAAAAGTAATGCACTCGTGATAATGTTCGTTTAATCTACAGCCTCTGGAGAATATTCCAGAATTTGTTCAAAATTTTTTGATTGGTACTTTTCGAGATAAGAGGGGGAGAGATTTTTCGTGATTTTTTGAAAATAATACAAAGAAAAGTATGCGCAAGTATTACATTATATATATTTTTGAACTCGTATTTTTACAAGCTCTCATTTGACACCCCGCTCGATGACCTGGTAAAAAAAAATTTTCACTTTCGATATCACCCGCCAAAATTAACCTCTTAATTGAAAATTTAACTTTTAAAACTACATGGCTCTGATGGAGCCATTAAGTCCTATATTTGTACCCAATTTCAAGTGTCTATGTCAAATAGTTTCGGAGAAAATCGGGTGAGACAAATAGACAGACAGACATGATTTATAAATGTTCAATACGGAACACTAAAAACATCTTAGAACTATTATTTTATTTAACACTTCTGTTTTCTCAAATAAATGAAATGAAAGGTTGTTAAGCATATAACTAATAACCCCACAAAAAATTAATTTAATAAAACAAATCACAACTTACTTTTTGTTAAGTTCTAAAGCCATCATGGACTTAACAGATACTTTACACTATTACTATTCAAACAATTTAGAACTTTAATGGTAATACTGACTATATTCTTAGGAGCTGGTAAAGTTGCTCACGCGCAAGAGTTGCCATATTTGTTTAATATCTCAACTAAAGCCCTTGAAACGACAGCAGACTTTTTGACAAGAAAAAGGTTTGTGAAGTTATGGGCTAACTTTGCTAAAACATCGTAAGTATCTGTAGTAGTTTATTAATAAAATATAATAACTTTAGACTTAAGCCTGCTTTCTCTATTCATATGCTCTATTTTAATGATTTACCGAAAACACAGACCTGGAAACAATCATGGGAAAGCACGGAACGGGCGTGAAGAACAATAACGGAGAGCGGCTCATAGAACTATGCTCTAATCACAACCTGGTGATAAGAGGAACACTGTTCCCGCACAAGACAATACACAAAGTCACATGAGAATCGCCAGATGGACGGGTCAGAAATCAGATTGATCACATAGCGATTAGCAGAAAGTGAAGAAGATCGATGCTGGACGTACGGGCATACAAAGGAGCCGATGTAGGTAGCGATCACCACCTAATGATCGCACAGATCCAGCTAAAGATTGCAGCAAACCTTGACAGCAGCAACAGAGCAATTAGACCCAAATACAACACAGACCGCCTGAAAAACCCAACAACCCGCAGAGAAGAGTATTTGCAAAATAGTGCTGGCACAGAGGCTACCACAGATGGCAACGAGGATAAATGGAACAATATTAGGAACGCCCTCATAAAAGCCAGTGAGGAGATACTGGGAAAGAGAAGGAGACAAACTAAAGAGTGGATATCAGATGACACCTGGCAGAAAATAGACAACCGGAGAGAAATCAAGAACAAGCTAAACAGTAGTGATGGAGAGAGTGAGAGAGACACCTTAAGAAACCAATATAAAGAAGCCAATACTGCCGTCAAAAAAGCAGACAGACGTGGCAAACGAAAATGAGTAGACAATCTGGCCCAGTCAACACAGTCTGCGGCTGAAACAAGAAACAACCGGGAGCTATATAGAATAACTAAACGTCTGGCAGGTAGAAACTTTAACCAAGCAACAATTTTACATGGGAAAGATGGCGACGCAATTTCAAATCCGCTTGATCAACTGAACAGATGGGAGGAGTACTTTGGCGACAGCCTCAGCACCTTACCACCAACAGAACCTCCGACTTCTAAACCACAAGAAAACCCACTGAATATTGAAATCAACGACCCTACTCAAATCAAAAGAGCAATCGGTCAGCTTAAAATGGGGAAAGCTGCGGATCCAGACGACATCCCAGCTGAACTTATGAGGGCATGTCCGGCCACCGTAACCAGGCTTTTAATTCCAGTGATAAAAACTGCCTGGAACAAAGAACTTCTTCCTGACAGCTGGAAAGAAGGGTACATTATAATGCTGCCAAAAAAGGGCAACCCGAAAGAATGCCGCAACTGGCGGGGCATCACCCTTCTTAACATCATCAACAAAATTATAGTAATCATTATTCTAAACAGGCTTAGCAATACTATAGAACCGACTCTACGAGCAGAGCAAGCCGGTTTCCGCCCCCATGCATAGACCAGATAAATGCTCTGCGAATAATCATCGAACAATCTTGTGAGTTTAGATCACCTCTCTACCTGATCTTCGTGGATTCGATTCGCTAACCATGTTAGCTTCATCCGGAGCGACGATTGACTAAAGCTAAATTACAAATCTACCTTATTTATTCTTAGCCATCAGTTCCGGTCAAGTAACCAGTAGAGGGGACTATAAGGAATAGGCCCTCTGTCTTTATTTAAACTAATTTTACATTTTATTATTTCCATACTTTCGTATGCATTCAAAAATCTCCTAACATTTTTAATTAATCTTAGATTATCTAATTTTACAATATGATCAGCTTCAAGGGCATGTTCGGCAATGCTAGACTTTTCTGTTGTACCTATTTTAAGTGTGCTAAATGTTCTTTAATCGTGGCGGTCGACGAATTTCTTTCTAACACCTTCACTATCAACGCCGGTGTGCCCCAAGGCTCCATACTGTCTTCTACTCTCTTTCTCATTTATACTAACGATCTGCTGGAAAAGACCGGGAAGCCAAACTACAACTTTGCAGATGACAGTACGCTTATCTCTTCATTCACTTTGAACGCTCGAACATCGGCTACTCAGACGAATATCCGCAGACAGCAGGAAGTCATTCAACTTAATAAAAATCTGGAAGAAATCCTATCTTGAGGTGACAGTAACCAAGTGGAATTTAACGCTAAAAAAACCCAGGCGGCAGTTTTTTCTAAAAAAGTTGTTGAGCCCGAAATAGTTATGTCGGGGCACTCCATTCCTCTAACATCATCACTCAATTTGTTGGGCGTTAATTTGGGAGCAAATATGTCCTGGCATAAACATGTTGCAGGCATAGCAAGGAGAGCTTCTCAAAAGTTGGGAATATTAGTTCGAGCCAGAAAGCTTTACACACCACAACAACTGTTAATTCTTTACAAAGCTCAAATTCAACTACTATGGAATACTACTCCCACGTTTGGGGCTCCGCTTCCAAAGATACACTGCATTTGTTGGATTCTATTCAGAGAAAAGCTGTTCGTTTGACTGGGGACCCGGAACTGACCGGCGGCCTTGATTCGCTGGAACATCGGAGAACAGTTGGTGACTTGAGTCTATTCTATACGCATTTTCATGAAAGGTGTTCGTAAGATGTCACCCACTTAATTCCTCCCAAAGTGGTGCATGTTAGAAATACACGTCTCACTAATAGTTCACATTCGTATGAGGTTTCAGCTTGTCACTCCTCGTACAACGCTTTTCAAGCAGTCTTTGATGTGGAGAACATCATCCCTTTGGAATAATTTGCCCAGGACTGTGTTTCCCACCGAGTACAATTTACAGCGATTCAAGAACAACCGGAATCACTTTTTCCGCACACATGTCGCTCCTGTAGCGCTTTAGGGACTTCCCTGTAGCACGTGTGCTAGATCCATAAAATATTTGTATATATATATATATATATATATATATATATATATATATATATATATATATATATATATATATATATATATATATATATATATATATATATATATATATATATATATATATATATTGTTCCTAAATGGCGGTGGCCATATGTGGTGGTCACAAGTGAAATAACTAACGATGTTCTCAACATCCAAGGTTCCCAATTAAATCCATGTGTTAAATTTGTTTTTTTAGAATTTTGTCTACAGTGTTTTAATGTGTATTTTGTATATTTTATGGATTAACCAACTTTTATATGTAACAACTTTTTTATGGATAACCTACGGCCATTCAGGCTAACTCATGTGAGTTTTTTAACTTATTATGACTAATATCTTATTCTTGTTCCACACTAATTTTATTTATTATAACAACCTAATGATAACATCATTAATTTAAAGTTGTCCCAGACACTATCAGTGAATATGCTCTTGTTCTTCTTTTCAGTTCTGCCCTGAAGAAGGTCCCCCAATCCAGGACCGAAATATTGGCGGCTTAATGAAAATTGTGTGATCTCCTATCACGCCCTAATTTGCCGAGTTCCCCAATTAAGATTGTATTTTTAATAATTTTGGTAGATACGGCAACTTTTTGCTTTTTTTTTTTTTTCTTATTCTATATATATATATATATATATATATATATATATATATATATATATATATATATATATATATATACATGACAAAATAGATGCTTATATTGCACTCTGTCGGTGACTTATTTAAAGTCTTTCCAAACAAAGTGTCCAGACCACAGCTGACACTTAATTGCAGAAGCGCACCTTCTCAAGCTTCCCGCTTGAAGGTATAAATGGCGCATTATTGAAGCAACCAAGGCGAATCGAAAAATCCATACTTTGGTAGTTCCCAAAAGTGTTCTCTATATTTGCTAGGCCATCCCAAGACGCGTTTCGCCGGATCACGGCTCATCAGGTGGGCTAGGTTTAGCAAACACAAAGAACACCATTTTAGACCTTATCCGGGTACTGACGGGAAACCATGACAAAATAGATGCTTATACTGCACTCTGGCGGCTTTATTCAGAAAGGCTTTAAATAAGACAGCGACAGAGTGCAATATAAGCATAAGTAGATTTTTAGAATTCTTTATATTTATATTGTATGTGTAAGATCGATATCAAATAGTCTAGGACTAAATTTAATACGTCGATTGATGAGATATTAATGTTTGAAATTGATATTTAATCCTTTTGGTAAACTAACTGATTGAAATAATATTTTCCTGGAAGGTATGAGAAGTAAAACAACAATTTTCTTTGTATATTTGTCTATATGTTTATTCCGGTGTCGATTTCTAATGGGTCCATGGATTTATAATAAACTTCCTATAAACATAAACGATTTATTTCGATTTATTTCACTGTACCCGTGGCAGACTGGGAACAGTGAAAAGTACTGGTTACTATGTTTACGTGCACAAATCAGAATATTTCATACATTTCTACTACTTAAAATAAATAAGATATTTTAGAAACGATGTACACTAGGTAGGACTGATATTCTTTCTTTTTAGTTTTTGTAATTTACTTGTACATTTTTTGTTAGAATTCCTACGCCTGATGATGATTCAGCAGAATTACTTCAAAACGTGAAATGGGAACCCATAACTGAAGACAACGTGACATACCTCGATATAGATGAAGACTTGGCAATTAAGCCCAGTAGGAAAGTTAAAGAAACTAGTTTTTGGGATTACCTTTGGCAAACTTATGCAGATCGTCCATACAACACCTACTAGTTATAAAATAATCATTAGAAAGCATTTTTTAATATAAATAAGTGGTCATTCTAGAATTCAAAAGAGTTGAATATTAAATTGTAAATCAATGGAAATAAAAAAAATTCATTATTATCTGTCTTATTCCACATCTAATAACCTTTTCGGTGATATGTCATAAGATACTGGTAATAATTTGGAAATGTATTCTAAAAAGTCAATGACCGGCATAGTTGGTATAAAATAAAAATCACCTAAAACAAACAAACTAAACAAATTAATTCAGTAAGATTAATGATGCTTTCACCATTGATTTTCCTGTGATTTGATATAAAAAATAACAATTTTTTTAAATTTCGATTTCCTCTTCTGGAAAATCTAGAACAGAATGTGGCCATTTGTATCTTTTACTATTAAATTTACATTTGACATGTATGTGTAACTATGGAAAATATTTAATAGTACGAATATGATGCATAATTTAGAAGATATCTTTTAAGAATAAAAGAGCTCCAAATTTTCCGTAAATTCCTTTTTTCTCTGTAAATTGCTGTAAAACTGTCTTGGAGACACCATCGATCATTTACAAATTAACTATCCAAATGCGGAAATTGCCATCCTGGGCGACTTTAATGTCCACAACATCAGCTGGCTTAAATTTTCAAATACTACCGACGAACAAGATCGTGAAGCTGAATCATTCTCAATCAGTTGTGGCTTAACTCAGCCTATTGACGAACCAGTTCGGCAGTCTTCTTGATCTGTTTTTAACCACCAATCGGGAGGTTTACAAGGTCATCGTAAATCCGCCGTTGGATTCTTCCGACCATAAACTCCTTTCGACACCGAGTGATCTACCAGTCAGTGAGAGAGAGGCGCCTAAACCGCGCAAGATTTGGCATTACAAATCTGCTAAATGGGAAGATCTCATGGAATATTTTCGAACTTTCCCTTGGTTAGATGTTTGTTTTCGATCCAACGACCCATCTGACTGCCCCAGGGAGGTTTTCGATGTTATCTTAGCTGGTATGGAAGCTTATATCCCCTTCTCGAAGAAATGTCCTTCCAATGGCAAGTCTTGGTTTGACCGAAAATGCAAAAAAGCTGTTGCTTCTAAACATCTTGCCTACCGACAATGAAGTGAAAATCCTAACACCATAAATCGTAACACTTTTATTCATACTTAGCAATTCCAGATCCTTTTGGTCAGTCGCTAAAGCAGTTGGTCAAAATTTTACCAAATCCACCATACCACCACTCACAGGGCCAGATTTTTCTATTGCAACGACACCTGTTGAGAAAGCGAACTTGTTGGCTGAACTGTTTGCTTCACGTTCTACTGCCGATTCCCAAGGAAAAACACCACCTAATATTCCCATAGTGCAGTCAAGGATGCCCGATATTGTCTTCAGACAGCGTATCATAAAACATATTTTAATGAGGCTAGATACCAAAAAAGCTTGTAGAGCTGACGGAATACCTGCCATAGTTCTCGAAAACTGTGCGAGGGAACAACACCATGTTTCTGTAGACTTTTCAACCTATCCCACAGGAATGGAATATTTCCTTCCTGCTGGAAATGTGCCACAGTTCAGCCGATACCTAAAAAAGGCAAGAAGACCTTGCCAAATAACTACCAACCAGGTTGCTCTTGACATATCCAAGGCATTCGATCGTGTTTGGCACTGTTAGGTAAGCTACACTCTTATGGTATGTCTGAAAAGTTCTGTATGTGGCTCTAATGTTTCCTCAGGGAGCGTACTTTACGAGTCGCAGTCGACGGATTTCTTTCCAACACTTTTACTGTCAAGGCTGGTGTGCCCCAAGGCTCCATACCGTCTCCTACTCTCTTTCTCATTTACATTAACGATCTGCTAGAAAAGACCCGGAAATCCAATCTACAGCAGATGACAGTACGCTTATCTCTTCATTCGCTTTGAACGCTGGGACATCGGCTACTCGGGCAAATACGCGCAGACAGCAGGAAGTCATTCAACTTAACAAAGACCTGGAAGAAATTCTATCTTGGAGTGACAGTAACCAAGTGGAATTTAACGCTACAAAAACCCAGGCGGCAGTTTTTTCTAAAAAAGTTAACGTTGCTGAACCCGACATAGTTATGTCGGGGCACTCCATTCCCCTAGCATCGTCACTCAATTTGTTGGGCTTTAATTTGGGAGCAAATATGTCCTGGCATGAATATGTTGCAGGCATAGCAAGGAGAGCTTCTCAAAAGTTGGGAATATTTTTTCGAACCAGAAAGCTTTACAGTCCACAATAACTGTTGATTCTTTACAAAGCTCAAATTCGACCAACTATGGAATACTACTCCCATGTTTGGAGCTCCGCTCCCAAACATGCACTGCATTTGTTGTATTCTGTTCAGAGAAGGACTGTTCGTCTGATTGGAGACCCAGAACTGACCGGCGGCCTTGATTCGCTGGAATATCGAAGGTTGGCGACTTGAGTCTATTCTACAAGTATTTTCATGGAAAGTGTTCGAAGGATATAGCCCGCTTAATTCCTCCCAGAACGGTGCATGTTAGAAGTACATGTCGCGCTGATATTTCACTGCCGTATGAGGTTCAGCTTGTTACTCCTCGTACAATGCTTTTCGAGTAGTCTTTTATATGAAGAACATCATCCTTTTGGAATGGTTTACCCAGGACTGTGTTTCCCACCGAGTACAATTTACAGCGGTTCAAGAACAACGTGAATCGCTTTTTCTGCACACGTGTCGCTCCTGTAGCGCTTTAGGGACTTCTCTGCAGCACGTGTGCTAGACCCATAAAAAATATATATATTTATTTCAAATATAAGTATCCCCTTTGGTCTAAATTTATTAAAATAACTTAATAGGATAATATAAATAAGCACTCCTTTAGATGTTCTAGAAAACGGCACAAGCATTTTTTAGAACTCAGAAAATTTAATTTTTTAATGGTATAAAGTACTGTCCGTTGGATTTTTCTTTAAATATCTTCTTCTTTTCTTTTCTATTAATATATGTTTAGTGTTCCGCACGGCACACTTATAGGATCACTTCGGTATCTGTTTGTCACACCCTATTTTCTCCGAAACTATTTGACATAAAAATTTGAAATTTGGCACTAATGTAGAAATTGATAACCTCATCGGAGCCGCGTAGTTTTTTAAAGTTAAATTTTGACTTAAGGTTTTCGTTTGGGGGGGAGGGAGGGGTGAAATTTAAAGTAAAAAATATTTAAAAAAATCACCAGGTCATCGAGTGGAGTGTCAAATGAAAGTTTGTAAAAAGGTGAGTTCAAAAATATAAATAATGTAATAGTTGCGCACACTTCTCTTTGTTTTATTTTTAAAAAAGTAAAAAATCTCTGCCGCCCCCTTATCTCAAAAAGTACGATGATTGACATCGCTCCTGATGAAGCTAACATGGTTAGCGAAACGAGCGTCGAGTGCAAAAATAAAATGTTTGGTGTAGTGGTAATATATGCTGAGTAGTATCATTGTGCCAAAGATTCCACATTGCCAACTTAGTCAAAAAGTACTGATCAAAAAATTTTTAAAAAGTTCTGGCATATTCTCCACAGGGTGCAGATTGAACGAAAATTATCACGAGTGCATTAACTTTAATAATTTATCTGATATATGAAAAAAACAAGAATTTCAAGGTCCTCGGTTTTTAGTAAAGATCAGAAAAAATTTTGTTGAAAAACTCATTTGGGATGTGTTTTGTGAAGTCACTGATCATTTTATATTTCCGTAACAACAATTTTTATTTTAAAAGCAGTCAACGTACGCAACACTAATTGCGCAAGTCCAACTTGCACTTGAGTGATTATTTATTTTTTATGAAATTTTTATTTTATGTAAATTACACAAGTAACTGGAGTTTTAAATAACCGGTCAACTGCAAGTTGAACTTGCGCAATTAGTGTTCCGTACGTTGATTGCTTTTAAAATAAAAATTTTTGCTACAGAGGTATAAAATGATCAGTGACTTCACAAAACCCACCCCAAATGAGTTTTCAACAAAGATTGTTTCTGGTTTTTACTGAAAACTGATGACTTTGAATTTTTTTTTTTATGTACCAGATAAATTATTAAAAATAATGCACTCGTGATAATTTTCGTTCAATCTACACCCTGTGGAGAATATTCCAGAATTTTTTCAAAATTTGTTGAACAATACTTTTCAGTACACATGACCTGGTGAATTTTTTTTTCACTTCTGATTTCAACCCCCAAGCCTTTAAGCCACCCCCCCCCCCCAACCCTTTAAGCCAAAATTTTGATTTTATAACTATACGGCTCTCATTGAGCCATCAATTCCTATATTAGTGCCAAATTTCAATTTTTTATGATAAATAAATCGGGTGTGACAGACAGACAAATAGACACACACGGACATACCGAAGTGATCTTATAAGTGTTCCGTACAAAACATTAAACAGACCTAAATCAGTCAAGTGAATGAACTTTTCGATTTCCGAAGATGTAATACATTAAAATCCCGGGTTTCAATCCGTTCGTCTAACAGTAAATTTGCACGTCGTTCCGCCCAAATCTTATTAGGCATTTTGAAGTGCTCTTGCTGCTGCTGCTACTTGACACTGGGATCTTGCTACTGCTGCCGCTCGAAGCTAACTCGAACAAAGTGGAGAAGTAGAAAGGAATGGAATCAATTTTATAATTATTCCAAATATATGACGACAGAAGCCCGGCTGCTATATATATATATATATATATATATATATATATATATATATATATATATATATATATATATATATATATATATATACATATATATTTTGTAACGTCTTCAAGCTGGGCTTTTTTATAGCCTCACGTTGGAGCGCTATTTTAAAAGGTCTTACCCTACTTTGCTGTTAATAAATATTACTACTGTGATAAAAAAATAGTAACACTTTCAAATTTAAATTTCCCGGGCATTTCCCAATCGGATTAATTTTTTTTCGTTAGGTTGGTAGGACCTTAACTGCCATCTGTGTCACATTTTAAAACCATAGCGTCAGTAATTAATAAGATTCGCTTGCATTCGTTCAACAACAAAAGTACGTTTTTCAATTTTTAACATGAGTGAAAAAATTCAGCAAAGAAGTTGCATTAAATTTTGTTTTTCGGCTCCCCAAACGTTCGAAATGATAAAAAAGTCATTTGGTGTTTTTGATTTTTATAAATTGTTTAAAGAAGGCAGAGAACGTGTGAAGGACGTGGACGTCCTTCAACATCTACCGACGAGAACCACGTCAAGCAAATCAAGGATTTGATGCTCAAAAATCGTCGAATAACATTTAGAGACCTTGTTGACATCACCAACTTATCATTTGGGTCAATTCAATCGATTTTAAAGGACAACTTAGGCCTCAAACGCGTCTTCTCTCGTTTGGTACCAAAAACACTCAATTTTTTCGATAAAGAGCGTCGTGTTAATGTCTGCGAAACCATGATTTCTGACTATCAAAACGTCATCGGGCGCATCACTACGGGAGATCAGACATGCATTTATGCATACGATCCGGAAACTGCCGACCAATCAAGCGAAAATCGTGCTAGAGGTGAGCCCAGGCCGAAGAAAACCACGCCGAAGCAAGTCGAAAGTCAAGGTGATGTTAACAGTTTTCTTCGATTATCGTGGTGTTGTTCATTATGAATTCCTTCCCTCGGGCCAAACTGTCAACAAGGAAGATTATTTGAGTGTTATGCGTCGTTTGCGTGAAGCTATTCGTCTCAAGAGGCCGGAATTATGGGCTAATAACTTTTGGTTTTTTCATCACGATAATGCGCCTTCTCACACAATATTGGTTCTTCGCGACTTTTTCATTAAAAATTCAACTCATATCATTCCGCAATCGTCCTATTTGCCTGATTTAGCTCCGTCGGACTTCTGGCTATTCCCTATACTCAAGAAATCGCTTCGAGAATATTAAAACCGCATCGAAGAAGGCTTTAAAGGCCATTCTAGAAATCGAATTTAGCAACTGTCTAGAAGACTGGAAAAAACGTTGACAAAAATGCATTGTGTCCAAGGGGGATTACTTTGAAGGGGACGAAATAAATTTGGAAAAATAAATAACCCGTTTGCGTTTTATTTCAAAAGTCTTACTATTTTTTGATCACAGTAGTATATTTATTAAATGGAAATCGTTATTTACACCTTATGTATATCTTAATTTCTGAGAATGGATTGAGTGGATATTAATACTGAAAGAACTAAAGAAATTAGACATAAACTGGCTCAGTTTTTTTTGGTAGAGAATATGGATAAGAGATTATTTTTGACCGTCTTTTGAAAATAGTCTCTATAGTTGTTTAAAATTTTGGTTGTACTGATTTTGGGCACCATTCATTTTAAAATAGAAAGAATCTAACTCCAGCACAAAAAAATGAAAAAATACTAAAGGGTTATGTAGTTGTTGAAAAAAATTTTTAATATGGTGCAACCGTTGCGTCCTGAAAGATAAAAGGGGTGATTCAGTGAAACGCTATATTTAATTCAAGAAAAGGGTTTATTAATGACAAAATAAAAATTTCTAACTTCGCTACTCTCTTAAAAATTACTGCTGCTAAATAAAACCTCTTAAGCTAGAAAATTATACTATTAGATACAGTCTTTAAATCGGGATTACTAAGTTTTTAATTAAAGGCTTAACAAAACACGATATAAAAAGTTTGTGAAATTAACTCCGCAAGTTACACGTGTTGAATAGTTGTTGGAAACGCACTTGTCGACAGGAAGTGAGATTTTTAGACTGGTGTGTTTATGACTTAGGGATTGACCTTGAACTTGAGAGCTAGAAACCGTTGTTGCACTACTACATCACTAAAAAAACACTCTCTCTGGCGTACTGGAGAAAAAGGCTACTTCGGCCTACTGGCGAAACAAAGCCGTTACTGCTCCATCAAAAAAACTCACTCAGCTTGACGATGGAAAAAGCCACTACGGCTTGCTGATGAAAAAAACCTACTACGTCTAAGTGATGGAAAAAGCCCTCTACGGCTACATGATAGAAAAAACCTTTAACGATGCCATCCGGATGCTTAAATATCTACTTCCCTTGCTTAAAGTCACGCCTTTAAAATGGCTTACTTCCCGGATACAAATCTTTAGCCAATCAGACACATTTGATGCAAATTAAATAAGTCCAGTATGCACACTCGGCCAGTTTAAATTAAACTGCTCAAATATTTAAAACACTGTTTTAAACTACACTGCTCTAAAGTTGAAATATATATATATATATATATATATATATATATATATATATATATATATATATATATATATACATATATATATATATATATATATATATATATATATATATATATATATATTATATATATATATATATATATATGTATGGAGTTAAGTTTCGGACCGCGATGGGTAAACAGGTAGATTGAATGTCCGGCAAAAATCAACTCGTTTAACGTGCATTTTTACGGTAGTGTTTCGATTTATTTAATTACACAAGTCTGCAAAAAAAAATTGAGAGCTGTTTTGGTTTTTTTGCGTAATTCTTATGTTTTTGAGTGTACTGAATCCGAAAATGACTTTCATTTTGTCATAGAACGTCACGTTTTCTGACAATGTAGGTATCTATGTTAAACAAGTTATCATCTTAAAATAAAAGATAAAAGACTAAAAAATTTTTTTTTAAATTTATAATTGCGTAACAAAACTTATTTTTTTATCTAAAATACATTCATTAGTAAGCACTAAACACATTTATTTTTTCCAGTGAGACTCCTTTTGGTACATTTTCTCTTGTAGGAAGCATCTGAAAGGTCTCTCTGAAGCGTCCAACAGTAGTCTGCCATCATTGAGACGCTCCATCTTCCCTGGTATCTTTTTTCCATCTCCTTAATATCTTGGTGAAATCGTTCACCTTGCTCTTCACTCAGACCTCCTAAATTTTCTGGAAAGTAGTCGAGGTGGGAACGAAGAAAATATACTTTTAAACTCATTAGGCAACCTAAAGCTTGAAATGCTTTTAACATTCTTTTGACGATTTGTTTGTAGTTAGGGTCTTTGTTATTGCCTAAAAATTTCTCTATGACCTCTCTAAAGGCAATCCACCCTTCTCTTTGAGGATCCGTCATGGTTGTGATGAATTGTGGATCAGCCATAAGCAGTCTAATATCTGGTCCAACGAAAACACCTTCCTTCAACTTTGCCTCCGAGAGGCCTGGAAACTTTGATATTAAGTATTTGAAGCAATTTCCATCTCTTGGAAGTGACTTTACAAATTGCTTCATCAATCCCAACTTTATGTGAAGCGGTGGTAGAAGAACTTTATGAGGAGGCACCAAAGTTTCATGCAGGACGTTCTTTTCGTCAACTTTAAGCTCCCTCGGAGGCCAACACTTTTTGGTCCAGTGATTTGCTCGGTCTCTACTATCCCATAGACACAAAAAAGCAAGGGAATTTGGTAAACCCAGATTGTTGTCCGAGCAACATGCCCAAGATTTTTAAATCACCGCACACTTGCCAACCGTGGTCTTTATATTTTAATTTGCAAAGAACCAATTCCAAGTTCTTGTAAGTTTCCTTGAGGTGTACGGAATGACCGACAGGAATGGAAGCATAGAAACCGCCATTGTGAAGCAGAACTGCTTTAAGGCTTCTTTTTGACGAATCTATGAAAATACGCCACTGTGCTGGATCGTATGAGATCTTAAATGTATCCATCAAACCTTCAATATTGGTACAATAAACCAACTCGTCCTCTTGGGCAAAGTAGGAAGTGAACTGCTTCTCACGATATCTAAACCAGGAGGAAGACACTCCCGGCAAAAGTAAGTTCCTGCTTTTGAGCCTTGATCCAAGCAACTCAGCAGCGTTTTTGGGAAGATTCAAGTCTCTTACCAAATCATTTAGCTCGCCCTGGGAAAACAATTTCGGACTGCTGTCATCTTCAAATTGAAAACTTGACTTGTCATCGGGTTCAGGTACAGCACCATCTTCGTCAGAACTTAGAATCTCTTCCAAGGTAGCAGGGGCCTTGGGCACTGGTATTTCGGTCCCATGAGGGATGGGACGAATAGCTGATTGCAGATTGGGGTATGAAATGAACTGCTTCCATTTTGAATTATACCCTTTCACATTACACGAACAAAAGTAACAATCATCACTATGGTTCTTTTGCTCTCGCCATACCATAGGAATCGCATATCGGAAAGCTTTTTTCTTGCCCTTAAACCAATTTCGAAGGTCTTCAACACATCGTTTGCAGACTTTATGAGGTGCCCAAACTTTATCCTGATCTCCAAGTTTTTAAGCCAAAATACGTGAAGTATACTTTTTTACAAAGTCCGTAATATTAAGTTGTTGCTTTAATACCATATATTCGCCACAAATATAACAGAAACTGTCAGACGAATTCACACACTTCCGCACAGATGACATTGCACTATATTGAACCAAGATCTATAAAACAATGACGAGTTAACACGTAATTGTACCGCGCCACTTTCTACACTATCGGAGCGCGCACGTTCTGGTTACAACGTTTATTAATTTAGCTCACACAGGGCGTTCTTTATTTAAAAAGTAATGATAGTTATGGCCTCTATACATTTAAAAACAGTAATCAAAATAAAATTGTACCTATTTACTTATGACTTCAAGTTAGCCCAAAAAAATCCTTTTTTATAATAAAATTTTGCGTTTTCAAAATAACCTGACGTTCTGGAATTTTTTGAGTATTTTTTTAGTTTTCAGAACACCTAAATACATAAAAATCAGTTGAAAACATCCAGACAGCATTTTTGTTGCAGACCTGTGTTATTTTGGCGATTGCAAACAAGAGGAATTAGAAATAAAGCAGCGTGTAGTGTTAGATTAAGACATTAAGTAAAAAAAAAATCTGGAGATTTATGAGAATAATTTTGTAAAATTGTATGAAGCTAATAAAACGATAAGTGACGACCTTGATCATTTTACTGTTTACGGTGATAAAAAATATAAACAACAATTTTTTTTTTCCTTTTCACCCGTGTTTGAAACATACGAGGAACACACGTAAAGTTTTATAACAAAAGGAACAATGGATAGCGATGATTATACCTCAGGAGACTCGAAAAGAGGAAGAGTCGAAGAAAAAGAAGAGCCAATGGGATTATCCAAGAAGAGTAAAAAGCTGAGGAGAACACCACAGAAAGAGGAAAACGAAAGATGAGGTAAGATAGACAATTTGATAGAAATGATCAGAGAGCTAATGGCAGATATAAAGGATATGAAGAAAGATCAGAAGAGATACCAACAAGAGTTGAAGGAACTGAGAAAGGAGAATGAAGTATTAAAAGAGGAAAATAAGATAATTAGAGAAAACATAAGAGGTATGGATTTGCAAATAAGTAGATTGGAAAAAGATAACGTAAAGAATAATATTGTAATATCGGGAATGAGTTTCGAAGCAAATAGCCAACCAGAGCTGAAAATGGGTATAAAACTTTTTATGGAGAGGAATATGGACACAAAAGTACAGATTATAGATGTAATAAAAATGGGAACGGCTATATACGAGATAGAACTTAGAAACACTGGAGATAAGGAAGCTGTAATGACAAATAAAAACAAACTGAGAAACCTAAGAGAGAGAGTTTATATAAACAACGATTTAACGAAAGATGAACGCGAAATTCAAAAGAAATTGAAGCATATAGCAGAGCACGAGAGAAAGAATGGAAAAAGGGTGAAAATAGGATATCAAAAAATCGTAATCGAAGGAAGAGCATATAAATGGGACATTGAGGAAGAAAAACTGAAAGAACAAACAAAGAATACTACGACCATCAAGTCAAAAAACTGAGAAAAAGGAGAGAGATAGGTAGATTGACGACGACCCTGGCAAAGATAAAGGTTATGGAAGAGAGGAGTAGTAAAATGAATACAAATAAGAAGATGATCAAAGAAATAGATAGGAGGAAAGAAATGGGCAATAATTATCGAGTTTTTAGATTAAGAACACGGAACAATGGGGGTATAAACGGAAAAGAGGATGAACTGACAGAAGAACAACATGAAGACATAATACCGGAACAAGATACAGAACCCATACAAAGAAATAAATACAGAAGAAACATAAGAGACAATCGGCATTTTAAACAGAATGGAAGGATATAGAAGGAAATATCGAAAAGACAAATATAGAATAACTCAACTCCACGGGCCTTACACTCCTAAAAAGGGGTAGAAAGATATAAGGATTAAGTAAGTAAGTAAGTATATATATATATATATATATATATATATATATATATATATATATATATATATATATAATATAATATTCAAAGTGTATGTACAAATAATAGCATGGAATAATTTTCTTTTCAGTCATTAAAACCTCTCAGGCATAATGGGCATTTGGAACACAATATACCATTGTTAACCAATATATACAAATAGATATCTAAGGGCTGAATCCTTCCAACACCCGTCACATTTGCGGACCGTGAGAGAATACGTTAGTTTCCACGTCAATTTATCTCACAGACACCTCTAAGATACCAGAGACTGCACTATACTCCTCCAAGCCTTTCGGGTCCGCTCTTAAAAGAATCGCCCTAATGTTGTGTTTCCATGTAAGCATGACCTTCCAGGTTTTTTTTTTTCCCAAGGGTATCTTCGCCCATATCAGCCTCACCAATCTGTCATCATGCAGTCTGTGAATATGTCCATAAGCGCTAAAATTTTAAACTAAGTTGAGAATGTGGAATCTTTGGCAAATAAGCGCTAGGATTTTACTTATTTAACAATATCGCCATTGCTATAGAGCTGGTAGATTTCGGCGTTGACTCTAATACGATATTGGTTGGTATTGGAATAGTTATAGGCTTCAAAGTTTCTTCTAATATTTTTCTTATGAGATGTCTGAGCTTTCCTTGATTGGATTTTGCCACAGTCTATGTCTGGCACCTATAAACACCTCTAAGAAACCAGAGCACTATATTCCTCCAGGCCTCCTATCACATTCGGGTCCGCTGTAAAAAGATGCCTGGTGGTTTTTTTTCCTAATGGTATCTCCGCCCTCTCGGCCTCGCCAATCTGTCATCATGCAGTCTGTGAATATATCCATAAGCGCTGGGATTTTATTTATTTAACAATATCATCGTCGCTATATAGCTATTAGATCTCGGCGTTAGTCCTAATACGATATTTGTTGGTATTGGAATCGTTATGGAGTCTAAAAGTTTTTTTTAATATTTTTCTTATGAGACGTCTGAGCTTCCTTTGGCCATTATCCATGTCTCGCACCTATAAATGATTATTAGTCCTATATTGATTCTAGTTTCTAGATATGCTTTCGACTTCAGGAAATTGCTCAATAAGAAGAGACATCCATTTGCGGATTGAATTCTTCCTTTTATTTTCTTTGTGATGTCATGTCATTTCGATCCGACTACCCATCTGACTGCGCCAGGGAGGTTTCCGATGTTATTTTGGAGGCTTACATTCCTTTTTCGAAGAAATGCCCTTCCAACGGCAAGCCTTGGTTTGACCGAAAGTGCAAAGAAGCTGTTGCTTCTAAACATCTTGCATACCGACAATGGCGTGAAAATCCTAACACCATAAATCGTAACACAATTGTTCGTGCCAGGAACAGATGCAAAGAAATTATCGACGAAACGAAGGAGGTACGCGATCAATGGATCGGAAACAGGCTTCTCGGTTGTCCGGAAAATTCCAGGTCCTTTTGGTCGGTCGCTAAGACAGTTAGTTCAGGTTAGGTGCAGACTTCTCTTCTCTCCACAACATTTACAGAGCCCTCATTTTATCTAAACTAAACTATGGAGATATGATCTATGACACTGCATCTGAAGCAACAAAGAAAAAACTGGAAACAATACAGAACGAAGCATTGAGATTGATAACGGGAGCATACAAAACCTCACCAATTCCAAGTCTACAGTCTATTTCTTCTATTTCTCCCCTTTCCATCAACAGACAAGAATCATTAATAAAGTATTATTCTAGGGCACTACACCGCCCTCACATGAAATTGCTACTACACTTAGAAAACACCCTCTCTTCTCTCCCGTTCCATCCAAACTCATTCAAAGCCAGAGTCGGAACAGTCTTCAGATCTCTTTCACTCCCGAATCCGGCATATGATTATCCTTTAATTACAACTTTCCCTCCTTGGACACTCCCTCTCCCTCAGATTGACTTTTCACTACAGGTATTTCCCAAATTAAAATACAACTCGAGATACATACAAATAAAATTCCACACATTGATAGATCTAAAGTACTCAAACCATAATTTTATATTATACAGATGGCTCTAAGACTGATCAAGGAGTTGGATCCGCATATTATTCTCAAAATCACTCTAGAATATTTCAACTTCCCCATCATTTTTCAACATATGCGGCGGAACTGTATGCAATCAAAGAATGCGTAAGGTATATAGTTCAATGTGAAAAAAAAAAGAAAGATACCTGATAGCCTCAGATTCATACAGTTCTCTTCAAGCTATGAACACTGGGGAACTTACAACAAGCTTACATCAGACAAATATTGGATCTACTTCACATAGCCAAATTAAAAAAACAGAGTGATATCCTTTTTATGGATTCCAAGTCATGTTGGAATACTCGGAAATGAAAAGGCTGATAAATTAGCCAAACTAGCTATATCAAAGGGAACAAACATAAAAAGCGAGAATCATCCCAAAGAATATCTTAGATTACTAAAAATAAAACACAATGAACTCTTCCAACTACAATGGGATTTATTGGAGCAAACAAATAAACTTTGGGAAATTAAACCTCTAGTTATACCTCCATTTCAGCTTAACCATCTCACTCGAAGAGAGAATTGCATTTGGAGGAGGCTATCCATTGGTCATACGTATATCACACATAATCATTTACTCAAGAATGAAGCTCCTCCGACATGCCAGACTTGTGACAGTCCACTCACGATTAAGCATCTCTTTGAAGATCCACGACACTCACACGACAGAATAAGACACAATATCACAACTCATAGACTCTCTCTACTATTAGCGAATCATAAAGCGTATTCTGATGAAGCTAGACACCAAAAAGGCTTCTGGCGCTGACGGAATACCTGCCATAGTTCTCAAAAACTGTGCGAGGGAACTAACACCAGTTTTCTGTAGACTTTTCAACCTATCCTACAGAAAGGGAATATTGCCGTCCTGCTGGAAATGTGCCACGGTTCAGCCGATACCTAAAAAAGGCAAGAAGACCTTGCCAAATAACTACCGACCAATCGCATTGCTTTCAATAATATCGAAAGGCATGAAAAAGGCTATCAATCAGCATCTTCTAAATTATCTTGAAGGATTCAACATTATTAGCGATCACCAATATGGCTTTCGTAAAAATAGATCAACAGGAGACCTTCTGACTTATGTAACACGGGTTTGGAACAACGCAATTGAACACTTTAGAGAATCTCGAGCTGTTGCTCTTGACATATCCAAGGCATTCGACCGTGTTTGGCACGATGGACTGTTAGCTAAACTACGCTCTTATAGTATGTTTGAAAAGTTCTGTTTGTGGCTTTCATGTTTCCTCAGAGAGCGTTCTTTACGAGTGGCAGTCGCCGGATTTCTTTCTAACACCTTCACTATCAACGCCGGTGTACCCCAAGGCTCCATACTGTCTCCTACTCTCTTTCTCATTTACATTAACGATCTGCTGGAAAAGACCGAGAATCCAATCTACAGCTTTGCAGATGACAGTACACTTCCAACTAATTACTCCTTTTTGTGAATGGGTACTATAATGTTTTCTTGCAACATTGTTGATATTTTCTTCTCTTTCCATATCAGAGTGATTAGTTTGTGTAATTTTCTACACAGTGCCTCACCTCCGCACTTTAGCAGTTCTGTTGGTATATAATTCGACTGAATTTTTTAGTTACAGAAATGACTCCCCTACAGAGAACTTTGCTATGAGATACGTATGCCCAATGTGTCATTTTCGGGTTGTATGTTTAGCAGCCTTTCATACTAGTTTTTCTAAATTATCACTTCTCCGTTATTGTTTTTCGACATCGGGTCTGATCTGTGCTGGTATCTTCTTTATCAGTTTTTATCGCTTTGTAGAATTCTTTAGAATTCGGCTTTGATTAGTTTTTTTTCGATCACTTCGTACTTCTACTTCCTTGTTTCTCTGCGACGGTTTGCATATTTTCCTTGGTTTTCGAGTTTTATCGTGATCTAATCTTTTTTTCTCTGGATTTCCCGACAGATTTTTCTGCTGCCCCTGTGTATTTAATTTGATTCCCGGAACTTCCAACATCCATTGTGCTGTCCTCATGCGCATTGGGTTTCTATTGCAGTTCGTATTCGTATTTCTGTTGTTGTGCTTGATTTTGTAACATCTCTGTGTCCCATGCCAATATCCTGGTCTTTTGGATTTTTGGAGCCGATAATATTGCTGGTGCCAAGTAAACATAGCGGTAAAAAATTATCACTTTATACCTTCAGTTTTGAGAGAAAAATTTTAATTTTGGACGTAGATTACTAATTAAATTAATTTTGACGATTGATATGAAAAAAAAGTAAAAATATTTTTAAAAATCTGATTACTGGTGTAATTTAGACAAATTATAAATTTCATAAAATAAAAAAAAAATAATGGAACGTAGAGAAAAATCTAATGGAACATTAAAAATTGAATTTTCTGAGTTCTAAAAAACGTTTGTACCATTTTCTAAAACATCTAAAACAGTGTATATTTATATTATCCTATTAAATTATTTAAATAAATCTATACCATAGTAGATACTTACACTTGAAATAAGTATTTACAGGGAAAATAGGCAATTACAGAAAATTTGGAGCTCCCTATTACTTAAAACACATCTTCTAGATCATGTATTATATACGTTTTATTAAGTACATGTGAAAATAATCCAACAGTAAAAAATAAAAACGGATAAGCTATATTTTAGATTTTCGAGAAAAGGACATCAAAATTAAATAACCGGTCAATTGCAAGCTGGACTTGCATAATCAGTATTCAGTACGTTAAGTTTGGAATGTGGAATCTTTGGCACAATAATACTACTCAGTATATGTCACCACTACACCAAACACTTTGTTTTTGCACCCGACTCGCGTTTCGCTAACCATGTTTGCTTCATCAGGAACGATGATTGACTAAACTTAAACTACAAATCTACCCTATTTATACTTAGCCTAACCCTTAAATTACTCAGGCGGCACTGATGGTATAGGCTAGGTCATCAGTTCTTGTCAAGTAACCAGTAGAGGGAACTGAATACACATAAGTTCAGGTTAAATATTTAGAATTCCACCTTTTTTACACGCGAAGAAAAGAAGACCAAGTATGTCACCATACCATATAATCCGAAATATAGCAGGGGACTCAGTAAGGTACTAAATAAGATAGGCCTCACTTTAGTCATCAGACAATCTGAGGAACATCTTAGGAAATCCCAAGGAAAAGATTCCTAATTGTGAGAAAAGTGGAATTTATGAAATTATTCGCAATGATTGCAACAAAAAGTATGTTGGGTAAACTAAACGGTCAATTAAAACACGTACACGCAAACATTTAGCACATTTAAAATACAGTAGAACAGAAAAGTCGAGCATTGCCGAACATGCCCTTGAAGCTGATCACACTGTAACATTAGATTATCTAAGATTAATTAAAAATGTATCTGATAGGAGACTGTTAAACGCATACGAAAGTATGGAAATTATAAAATGTAAAAGTTGTTTAAATAACGACCCTAGGGGGGCAGTAGAGGGGACTATAACCCTCTACTGGCTACTTGACCGGAATTGATGGCCTCGCCTATGCCATTAAGTCCGCCTGAATAATTCAACGGTCAGGCTAAGTATAAATAGGGTAGATTTGTAGTTTAGCTCTAGTTAATCATCGCTCCTGATGAAGCTAATATGGCTAACGAAAAGCGCGTCTAGTGCAAAAATAAATTGTTTGATGTGGTGGTGATACATACTGAGTAGTATCCACACATCCCAAATCTCTCTCTTTAGTGAAAACTGATAAACTAGAAGTTATTGTTTTTTTATATACCAGATAAATTATTAAAGTTAATGCGATCGTGACAATTGTCGTTCAATCTACACCCTGTAGAGAATATTCTAGAATTTTTAAAAAAATTTTTTTGTCAGTACTATTCGAGGTAAAGGGGGGCTGCGATTTTTCGCAATTTTTTAAAAATAATACAAAGGGAATTGTGCGCAAGTATTACATTATATGTATTTTTGAACTCGCCTTTTTACAAGCTTTCATTTGACACCTCACGTGATGACCTGGTAAAAAAAATTTCACTTCCGATTTCACCCTCAAAACTAACCACTTAAGTCAAAATTAAACTTTCAAAACTACACAGCTCTGACGAGGCGGTCAATTCCTATATTATTACCAAATTTCAACTTTCTACGACAAATAGTTTCGGAGAAAATTGGATGTGACAGACAGACGGACAGACACCGAATTGATCTTGTGAGTGCGATACGAAACACTAAAAAAATGGGAAAATTATATTTTATATATCAAACTACAGGAAAATTAATAATAATAACATCATTTATCTTACTGAATTAATTATTTTATTTGTTTGTTTTTGGGAGATTTTTATATTACACCAAATATGCCGGTCGTAGATATTTTCGAATACATTTCTAAATTATTGCTACTTTTGACGTATCACTGAAAAGAATATTAAATGTAGAATAAGGCAGCGACAAAAACCTAGTAGAGGATTATTGCCTATGTTTATACATATTTAATTATCACTTTTATTCCAGCTGAATTGTTTAAAGTTTAATTTTATTCAACAGTAAAATAATTTTACACACAACCTATAATTCCTATTAATGAACTGCTTATAACCATTGGTATACAATTTAATATTTAATCGCTTTGAATTCTAGAATAACTGCTTATTTATTTAAAACAAATGTTTTCAAATGATTATATTAATTTTATTACGAAAACTAGTATGTATTGTACGGACGAACGGCATAAGTTTGCCAAAGGTAATCCCAAAAACTAGTTTCGTTAACTTTCCTACTGGGTTTAATTGCCAAATCTTCATCTATATCGAGGTATGTCACGTTGTCTTCAGTTATGGGTAGCCATTTCACGTGCTGAAGTAATTCTGCTGAATCATCATCAGGCGTAGGATTTCTAAAAAAATGTAGAGGTAAATTGGAAAAACGAAGCACGTCAATCCTACCTAGTACATGTTGTTTTCAAAATACCTTATTTATTTTAAGGCATAGGAATGTATGAAATATTCTCATGTAAATATACTAACTAGTAGTTTTCAACATTCCCAGGCTGCCACGGGAACAGTGATATGATTCGAAATTTCACAGGAAATTTATTATAAATCAATGAAACCATTTGGAACTGATGCCGAAATGAACATATAGACATTGGGTCATAAGAATATATAGATGAAAAGAAAAAATTTAAAAATGATTTTTGATTTTTATACCTCCGAGGACTCTTTGCCGAATTAAATTTTTCAAAATAATTTATTGTACAGATTAGTCCATAGCTACAACTTTATTAGATTCGCGGTATTTCCCGTGTAAAATAGTAACCTGCTCATTTCTGTTATAAAAACTCAAACATATTTTGAATTATGTCAGTCAATCAGCTTACCAAGAGGAATCAATAATTTCAATTTCAAATATTAATATCTGATTAACATAAGTATTAAATTTAGAGCTAGACTATATTATATCGATGTTATACGTGAAATATAAATATATAGAATTCTATATGTATGTATATATATATATATATATATATATATATATATATATATATATATATATATATATATATATATATATATGTATATATATATATATATATATATATATATATATATATATATATATATATATATATATATATATATATATACATATATATATATATATATATATATATATATATATATATATATATATATTATATATATATATATATATATATATCTATCTATATATATATATATATATATATATATATATATATATATATATATATATATATTTATACATACATATATATATATATATATATATATATATATATATATATATATATATATATATATATACATATATATATATGTATATATATATATATATATATATATATATATATATATGTATATATAGATTTGATTCCTTGAACCTTTATGTAAATAAAACTTTTTGATGTATCTTGGGTTATGGTTCATCAAATGAAAATCTTGGAGTTCTTTTGAATTTTTTTTATATTGTTTTGAAATTTCGCCCCTAGTTTTGGGCATTTTCAAAAAACAGTTTGCCATATCTAGAAATAAAATTAAAAATACATCACAGTCTTGCTTTAAATTACAACAATAACACAGGTTTACAAACATAACACGTATAATTATATAAATAAAAGGAAAAACACTGTTTTAAAATTTTATATAACTTAGTTTAAATTTAATTTCCATTTACAAATTCCATATTTTTAAGTACCTCGAAAATAAGTGACCGTGATGTATTTCAGTCGATGGTTAGTGTTAAGACTGGCGAAAAAATATGTACGGACGAACTATTTTTTAGTATGATACCATTTTTGATGGTTTTTTTATATTAGTTTTGAAGTGTTTTTATTTGCTTTTTTTTTATTTATTTAATTGTTTATTTTTACTATTATTATTAAGTTTAAAGAAATTGGCACTAATTAGGTAAGATGTTATTGTAAATTAAACTTAGGTCTTTGATGTCAGTTCTGTCGTTTACCGCGTTTTTTTTCCCTCCTTATTTGTATCGTTTCTTTACATTCCATTACAAACTCCAATTTACTATAGAAAAAGAAAAAATGAAGAAGTAAACTTTCTAGATATAACTCTCTTACGCGGGAAAAAGAGCAACAAAATCCTAACTAAGTGGTACACTAAACCAACGTGGTCAGGTAGATATCTGAACTACCACTCAAACTACTCAAAATCTCAAAAAATAAGTGTAATAGTGGGATTGACCGATCGTGCCATCACATTGACCTCTCCGCAATTTAGACCGGTTATCCTTAAAAAAGTAAAAGAAACTCTATCATCAAACGGCTTCGAAATAAATGTCATAAAAAAACGCACATGCCGACTATATAACAATACAAAAGATAACAACACAAACCCGGACCCAAACAACCAAACACAAAATAAATACATATCATTACCATATATAAGAGACCTATCCGAAAAATTAAAATACACATTAAACAAATACGACATATCTGTCTGCCACAAATCCCATAACAAAAGACTCCAAGGTAGTATATACTATCTCATGCGAAAATTGCCCAAAAAAGTACATAGGTATGACTAGCCAATTGCTGAAAAGTAGATTAAACGGCCCACAAATACACAAAAAACGCTACAACCACACTCGACAAGCACGAAAACGAAACAAATCGAAGCTTCTATAACAAAGAAACCAAGATCCTAAATAAGGACCACAATTATTAAAAACTGATAATTAAAAAAATGATAGAAATAAGGAGGGAAAAAAACGCGGTAAACGACAGAACTGACATCAAAGACCTAAGTTTAATTTACAATAACATCTTACCTAATTAGTGCCAATTTCTTTAAACCTAATAATAAAAGTAAAAATAAACAATTAAATAAATAAAAAAAGAGCAAATAAAAACATTTCAAAATTAATATAAAAAACCATCAAAAATGGTATCATACTAAAAAATAGGTCGTCCGTCAGCGTACATACATATTTTTCGCCAGTCTTAACACTAACCATCGACTGAAATACATTAATCACGGTCACTTATTTTCGAGGTACTTAAAAATATGGAATTTGTAAATAGAAATTAAATTTAAACTAAGTTATATAAAATTTTAAAACAATGTTTTTTCCTTTTATTTATATAATTATACGTGTTATGTTTGTAAACCAGTGTTATTGTAATTTAAAGCAAGACTGTGATGTATGTTTAATTTTATTTCTAGACATGGCAAACTGTTTTTTGAAAATGCCCAAAACCACGGACGAAACGTCAAAATAATATAAAAAAAAAATTCAAAAGAACTCCAAGATTTTCATTTGATGAGCCATAACCCAAGATACATCAAAAAGTTTTATATATATATATATATATATATATATATATATATATATATATATATATATATATAGAGAGAGAGAGAGAGAGAGAGAGAGAGAAACTGAATAAAATATTAACATTTGGTTAAGGTCATTTCAACCATAATGATCATATAAAAGTATGAAAATTATTTATGTGTAAGAAAAAAATCCCTTAAAAATATAAACACCAAAAGCATGTAAAATTTTATTACGTCTATTAAATTGTTAAAACAGAATATATGAATAGAAAAAGCGGGTTTAAGTTTAAATTTATTAATAAATAAAAAATTACTAAAGATACTTACGATGTTTTGGCAAAATTAGTCCATAACTTCAAAATTCTTCTTCTTGTCAGAAAGTCTGCTGTCGTTTCAAGGGAATCTGACATATTAAACAAATATGGCAATTCTTGTCCATGAGTAACTTTACCAGCTCCTAAGAATATAGTCAGTACTATCATTAAAATTCCAAATTGTTAGAATAGTAATAGTGTAGGGTGTTCGTTAAGTCCTAAATCTATATTAGTTTCATGCGATAGAGATATTGTACAAGGATGGATTGAAAAGTTCATCAGTTTCATCAAATGAAGCTGCAGTATTTTGGAGACTTTGAGGAATCTTTTTTTTCAAAAAGGTGTGGAAGCTTTGGAAAGCAGGAGGAAGAAGTGCATAAAGATAAGTGGAGATTACATCGAAAAATAAAAATATTTTTGTATGTATTTTATTTTGTTTTCTTGACTAGGCCACGGACTTTTCAATCCATCCTCGTAGTTTACATAAATGTCGGTATTACCTGGCACAATTGGATTATTTTTGCTTGCAGTTCCAAAAAATGAGAACTGGTACATATACACCGGTGCATGTCTAGAATGCAGTAGAGCTTGTTTAGTACTGCTCCTTATAAACATGTTATCGCTATACCACTAAAAATTAAAATATAAATATTATATTCAATAGAAATATTATTTGATACACCAGACATAAATAAGAACCGCCATGATTCTTAAAAAGTAGTTACATTGGTATGCCACCTAAAATTACAACGTGTTAAGGCCATGCCAGGGAGAAGATAAACATTTAGGTCTCCTGTAATAATAATGTTTTATATAACAGCCTCATAGAGTGTTTTTGTCGGCTATTTTTATTTATGGATATGACCCAAATTTATTTTAAATAATGAAAAAAAAAGTTTATATCGTAAAAAAATGGCAAAAAAGCCTTAAATATTAACGTAAAAATTAGAGTTCGTTTAAAGAACTTCACAAATACTAAACAAAGCTAATGTTCGAGGGTTCAAAGCAAATGAAGAAATAAGCGTACTGTCACCTCAAAGTTGTAGACTGAATTCCTGACCCTTACCAGCAGATTGTTAATGTAAATGAGAAGGAGCAAAGCTAGCATAGTGCCTTAGGGCACACCAGCATTGATAGTGAAGGTATTAAAAAGAAACCTTCAACTGCCACTTGTGAAGAACATTCTCTGAGAAAACACGAGAGTCAGAAACAAAAGCGTTCGGACATTCCGAGCGTATCTTAGTCAACAATTGTCTTGGATATATCAAGTGCGTTCGCTCGATATTCTCCATAATGTTCAAAATTTAGGCGAATAATCTAAGCTTGCTGACGAAAATAAATAATATAGTACTTTACGTCCAACTGTGGGACGACGCTTTTAAGCTTCCTAAAAGGCAAGATATAGCAACTTAATTACATATTTGAAAATTTTCAGGTAAGTTAGTTTAAAGTTCTTCTACATTTTCATTTCATCAGAATGAAAATAAAATGATAATTTTCTCTCTTATCTTTAATCCTTGGCATAAATACGAGTATCTGTAAAAAGGAATTTTATTAACATTTAAATAATTTAAATAAAATGTTCAACGTTTAATCGTGAAGATTATTGTAATCTCTTTTTATTATTTAGAAAAAGAATTACCACAAACCTCGAGATATGTTGCTATATTATCAACAAGAAGTCCTTCTTTACCAACGTAGTACTGATGTATTTCTTCCCCAATAGTTAGTAAACTGACATTTTCTTTGACTGGCAAATTAGGTACCATGAGCTCCGGATTTGAGTCGTACTGGGCAGCTCTTTGTTCAAATGTAGCCTCATCTTGTATTGCAAAGAAGAAACGAATATTATGTTAGTGTTTCGGATGACCACAAAGGGTTAAAGCTACTGTGCGTTTAATTTTTTTAGAAAAAAAATCACAATTTTGGGTATAATTAGGTTTTATTATTTTCAATGACTTCAGTTACGGTTTAATCGAAAATCACTGATTTTCTTATTTTAACATTCATATCTGCAGTTTTGTTGTTAAAGGAGAGAAAGGAAAAAACTTTTAGTTTTTGAGCTCATTGCTACAGAGGAAGGGGTGAGGGGGGGGGGGGGGGCGTTGCTAAATTTTGCACGTTTTCAAGGTAAAAGAAGTACGGAAGGAAGTTAATGTGTCTTTTGAGAGTTTTTGAAGTCAAGTAATCTGAACATTATATTATGGTAAACGGTAACATACTAACAGACAAATTTAAAGTGCATATGGGTAATTCTTTGTCACCCCCCCCCTCATCAGTCAATAAATTTAGTCCATTTATGAGGCCACAATCTGGTCCAGATTAAAGCTTATGATATATAGTTTTAAATTTTGAGTGACATATTAAGAAATTGTGCTGATTTGGGCTCAATACGGACCCTAATCTGCACATGGAATCGAAAAAAATTTCAGAAAAACTAAAGTAAAAATGTAATTTTCTAACATAACCAAAATTTTTCTCTAATGATCTTATTTTACAACAAAAAACCTACTTTTGTAGGAAAAGTTTTTTTATGCTCTCAATTTTCGAAGATATTTATCACTTTTTTTATGGGCCTAGTACACGTGCTGCAGGGAGGTCCCCAAAGTGCTACAGGAGCGACCTGTGTGTGGAAAAAGCGATTTATGTTGTTCTTGAATCGCTGTAAATTATATTCGGTGGGAAACACAGTCCTGGGCAGATTATTCCAAAGGGATGATGTTCTCTATATATAACAGACTGCTTGAAAAGCGTTGTACGAGGAGTAACAAGCTGAACTTCATACGGATGTGAAGTATTAACGCGACGTGTATTTCTAACATGCATCGCTCTGGGAGGAATTAAGCAGGCTACATGCTTCGAACACCTTCCATGAAAATACTTGTAGAACAGACTCAAGTCGCCAACCTTCGATGTTCCAGCGAATCAAGGCCGCCGGTCAGTTTCGGGTCTTCAATCAGTCGAACAGCACTTCTCTGAACAGAATCCAACAAATGTAGTATGTGTTTGGGAGCGGAGCCCCAAACATGGGAGCAGTATTCCATAGTTGGTCGAATTTGAGTTTTGTAAAGAATTAACAGTTGTTGTGGAGTGTAAAGCTTTTTGGTTCGAAATAATTTTCGCAACTTTTGAGAAGCCTGCAACATGTTTATGCCAAGACATATTTGCTCCTAAATTAAGGCCCAACAAATTGAGTGACGATGCTAAAGAAATGGAGTATCCCGACATGACTATGTCGGGTTCAGCAACGTTAACTTTTTTAGAAAAACTGCCGCCTGGGTTTTTGTAGCGTTAAATTCCACTTGGTTACTGTCACCCCAAGATAGAATTTCTTCGAGGTCTTTGTAAGTTGAACGACCTCCTGCAGTCTGCGGATATTCGCCTGAGTAGCCGATGTCCGAGCGTTCAAAGTGAATGAAGAGATAAGCGTACTGGCATCTGCGAAGCTGTAGATTGGATTCCCGGTCTTTTTCAGCAGATCGTTAATGTAAAAGAAAAAGAGAGTACTAGACAGTATGGAGCCTTGGGGCACATCGGCGTTGATAGTGAAGGTGTCGTCGACCGCCATTCATAAAGAACACTCTCTGAGGAAACATGAGACATACCATAAAAGCGGAGCTTAGCCAACAGTCCATCGTGCCGAACACCGTCGAATGTCTTGGATATATATCAAGAGCAACCGCTCGAGATTCACCTAAGTGTTCAATTGCTTTGTTTCAAATATGTGTTCCATAAGTCAAAAGATCTCCTGTTGATCGATCTATGTTTACGAAAGCCATTTTGGTAATCGCTAATAATGTTGAAGCCTTCAAGATATTTTAGAAGATGCTGATTGATTACCTTTTCCATGACTTTTGATATTATTAAAAGCAGTGCGACTGGTCGGTAGTTATTTAGCAAGGTCTTCTTGCCTTTTTTAGGTATCGGTTGAACTGTGGCACATTCCCAGCAGGAAGGAAATATTCCCTTTCTATAGGATAGGTTGAAAAGTCTACAGAAAACTTATGTTAGTTTCCTTGCACTGACTGAAGAAAACATCGGAAAAGTGTGTGATCTCATATTGAAAGACCTTAGATTAACTATTAGGGAGATTGCAGACACTAGAGGCATCTTGTATGAACGAACACAAAACATCATTGCGAACTAGGATTTTCTAAGGTTTCCACTAGTTGGGACTCACGATTTCTCGCGACGGTTTGGAGATATTTGAGGTTGATCCGCACGATTTTCTTAACAGGTTTTTGACAATGGACGAAACCTGGGTTCACCACTATACTCCAGAGTCAAAACAACAATCCAAGCAGTGGAAAAAGTATGGTGAACTGACCCTAAAGAAAGCGAAGGCAATTCTGTCGGCTGGAAAAGTGATGCGTCAGTTTTTTTGGATTCTAAAGGTATTATTATGGTGGACTACCTTCCGAAAGGCGACTTACTATTGCACTTTTTACGTCGTTTACGTCAAGAAATTAAAGAGAAACGCCCAGAATTACTGAGAAAGAGACTTATGCTCCATCAGGACAACGCTCGCGTTCACAAATTTGTTGTTTTGACCTGTGATTTTGAACGGAAATTTATGTTTGTTTTAAATAAATAAATTAAAATTGAATTGATTTTCATCTTAACCATCAGGTATCGATTTATATTTGTCTTGCTCATTTTTATTTGAATGACATATTTTGACAAGGATAAGTATTTGTTTTTATTTTAAAAATTAAAGTTCAAACTACATTTTGTTCAAATATAATTGTATTTAAGTATATGTTTATGTAATTTATACAGAATATGTCAATTCGATTTCAATAATATTTGACAAATTGATTATTTTAAGACAGACAACAGTTTAAAAATTTTTTTTTTGTGGCACTAGTTAGACCACGTGAGATATGTAGTAATAAAATATCTATGACTCACCTATTCCCGCAAATAGTAAAGATTCTTCTGAATTAAATCCTATAATAAGAGGAACTTGTGCCACATCTCCAGATTCTATGATTTCAAACAATAAATCACTTAAAAAGGATTGGTCAGTTTTAACTTCAGTAACTGGACCTACCTAAAATAAAATAATCTAGAAATAATATGTTTACAGATTTTTGTATTATCTTTTATTTAGGGTAGTGAAAAGTTATTAAAGAGTAAAGGAAATTATTTGATTATAATTGTCCGATACAGTTGCACACGCAATGTGTTATATCTCATCTTTGATCCAAGAGATCCACATAACTTTTAGTGGTCCTGAGGCCTGCCTAATTTTGGTAAAAATCAGCCTGTATACAGTTTTTCTTGTTACGTATTTCCTAGGATTAAAAGGTATAATTTTTAACCTAATGATATGATCTGGGTCAGATACTAGTAAGAAAGTACTACAAGTATTTTTTCTAAAATTATTATTTCTATAGTTATTAACTGCAATCTTATGCAATAAGCATTTCTATGATAATTTTTAAAGTAAATATAGTACAGGAAATGAAGCTCAAAAAATGGCAAAACCTCGCAATTTTTTCGTCCAGCATCAATTTGTACAAAAATTTGGGATTAGGCTCATTTCATCCTCTAGTTCATTTTCTATATCGTGCCGTTGTACGCTTTTTGTTTTTTAAAGGTGAAAACTACCCCTAATTGTAAAAAATTAGAAAATAACATTTTAAACCTTAATATGGGTAAAATTTGGTTTGGATTAGTTAAATAAGGATTGTTTTATGCTTTAGGATACAATTTCATAATGTTTCAACCCTTAAAAATCAAGCCTTGTTAGAGCTTAATATAAAAATTTATATATCCTAAAAAAATGATTTCGTCTTTCATCGATTTGCATAAAAATTTGGGATTAGGCTAATCTCACCCTCTACTTCATATTCTATATCAGGCTCATGGGCGTTGATTATTTTTAGGGGTGAAAACTACCCCTTATTGTCAAAAATTATAAAAATACACTGGTGAGGAATCAACGAAATATACACTCACACACGCAGACACATGAGCAGATGTTTCTTCTTCTCTGTCTTTCGATTTGAATGGAAAAAAGTGGAACATATAACGTATTACTGCCAAATATACCGGTTATGTAGATTATTACGCTCCGAAGCGGGCTATTCGAATTTTTCGAAAAAAAAATTGATTGGTTTTTTAAACATAGCTCCTTCATTTTTAATGATAGAAAGTTTTTTCAAAAACGATTTTGTAGGGCTTTTCAAGAGCTATAAGACTATGTGAATTAAATTCCTTAAGTTCCCTTAGTTTTTAAATGGGGTGAGTTTAAAGGGCTCGAATAAGGTGGTGTTCGCTCGTAAATAGAGGTTTTAAACGGCTATATCTCGCCAAATATTCATTGTACAGAAAATCTACGCACAGAGAAATTTTAGTCATTAAAAAGCTACAATTTGGTACTCTGTCATTTTTTTTTCGTATCTCCAGTATTTTCGGAGATATTTTGAAGAAAAGCGTGAAAAATACGAAATTGCAAAAAATCGTTTTCTCTTTAAACTCCAATTTTTCTAAAATTAGGCATTTTAAATTGGTCAAACTTCTTGGGTGTATTGATAATACATATATAAAGAGAATCACAGAAGGGTGAAGATCAATTTTAATTAGGGGGGTAGTTAGGGGGTTGTTTTCACAGATTTTTTTCGTAGAAAAAAGTAGGTACCGACCTTATTTTGATCATAAGTCGCTCAATTTTCATGCTAGAGTCTTTTTTTTAAAAGGTCTAATTATATACTTTAAAAAAAATTCTTTAAGTTTTCCTCGAAAAATGCAAAGTTTTCCCGTTATTTGGCTTTGAATCTTTCAGATTATGAATTGCAAGCCAAAATGCTTCATTTCCTGTACTAATACATGCATACGTATTTAAAGTATCTTTGTCTTTATGGTATTGGATATTTAACAATAACAGATTTTGTTTATTTTACACTAAATAGAAAAACTTTATCACACGGGCATAACTACAGAACATTGCTCAAAGGGGCTCTGAAATTTTGTTAGTTGCACACAATATTTCAATTAAAAGACACGAAGTTTACCAGTCCTCTCGACCTTAATTACATTAAATGAGAACTTCAAGACATATGCCATGCAGATCTAATTATTCTTCTTTCATCCAGCTTGCTATGCTACAGGAAAAGAGAAGAACCAGCACAGCCATCACATTAATAACAGAAACTTTATTACGGTCTGAGAGTTTAGATTTTTCTAGTCGTTACTGCCGTGGATGAAGGTTTTGACAGGTACATAGTTATGGTACCAAACTCCATGCTATTATCTTTTATTTTTCAGCTACTTTAAATAACTGATTTATGTCTCCTTTTTAAGCAGCATGGCGTTTAAGGCCATGCACATAAAATAAATAATTGATCTTGTGTCTGCAATCTCCTGGTAAACCATAGTTTCTATATCCACGCATTTGACGTAGAACAAAAAACAAGCAGCGAGATCAAACTTAAGAAATTACCCTTTTTTTATGGGTCTAGCACACGTGCTGCAGCGAAGTCCCTAAAGCGCTCCAGAAGCGGCATGTGTGCGAAAAAAGCGATTCACGTTATTCTTGAATCGCTGTAAATTGTACTCGGTGGGAAACACAGCCCTTGGCAAATTATTCCAAAGGGATGATATTCTCCATATAAAAGACTGCTTGAGAAGCGTCGTACGAGGAGTAACAAGCCGACCTTCATATGGATGTGAAGTATTAGCACGACGTGTATTTCTAACATGCACCCCTCTGGGAGGAATTAAGCGGGTTACATCCTTCGAACGCTTTCCATGAAAATACTTGTAGAATAGGCTCAAATCGGTAACCGTTCTTGGATCTTCCAGCAAATCAAGGCCGCCGCACAGTGGGGAAAAACGAAAAAACGTGTTTCAAAATTGTCTAGAGCGTTCAATTTTGGTTCGATTTGGACGATTTTTTTTTTAAATTGAAGCTTATTAAATTCCGAACAAAGTTGTCGGAGCCGATTTTGCAATTAAACTTTTGTTTCAAAATGGCGGACGTTGGTTTCTGATTATATAGCGACTGAGACACAGAAAACCCTTACAGTTTCAAACCAAGTTGTGCTAAAATGCGTGTATGTATGTTTTTTTATGTCGCAGATAATATATCTAATATCACAGTTACAAGATTAATAATAATGAACCCAAAATGGCTGCCATGAACAATAAAAGTATTATAAATATGAATAAATTATTATTTTATATCCATAACATTTGCATAAATATTTTCTTTAAGGTTGTTAATTATAAATATATTTCAACAATTGACTTAAAATGACAAATCAAATATGGCGGATGCCAAAATTAAATCGAGCAAGAAAGTTTCTCTGTGGCATTTAGACTGTGGCAGTCAGATCATTCAAGTTATTCAAGTTTAGTTGCGGGATTTAAATTTTCATGCAGTTATTGCTAGAATATTGCTGCTGTAAATTTTAAGTATCGTAGACAATTTTCTAGCAGATACAAAAAAACGGCGATACACGCAGAAAATGACAGCTCACATAGCTAGAAAATGGCTACAACAGCTAAAACGTTTTGTTAAAATAGGGACAGCTAAATATATATATATATATATATATATATATATATATATATATATATATATATATATATATATATATATATATATATATATGTATGTTTATATTATGTCATCTATTGTTTGTTGAGATTCAATCAGAGGTATAAACAAAAAAGAACCCGTAAACAGTCTAAATTATAATGTTTGACTTATGATTAAGTTGTTTTTCAAAAGTTAATAGAGTTGCTAAGAAAAATGAAAAGACAAACATACCAGTTGGTCATTAGAAATTAGTTGAAATTGATTTACTAAAACATCCACCGGTGCAGCTTGCAATACTTTTTTGATAGCTTCTGATGTACTTGTGTTTGTAATGGAGGAATCAATTTGACTTGCTAATGAAACTGCAAAATTTCTTGGATTTGTTTGAAAGATACTGGATAGAGCGCTACCACTTTCCAAAATTGCACCCTTAAACAAATCTAAAAAACATATATATTAAACGTTTATACGTGGCAGCGCACCAATTAAAAGTTCTGGTGTTTCTCTATACTATACATGTTCCGAAGCTTTCAATTTCTTATTTTTTTCACAGTTTTATTATTTTAAAGAAAGTCAGCAGGCTAAATTTCTCATAACATGCAAACCCAAGGCAACCTTCTATTTAGACGAGTATATTTACTATTTACTTACTTTTTTAAGGCCACGAAAAATCAAACTCCAATTTGAAATGAATGAGAGTGTGCTATTTATTTACGAAAGTGAAACGAATTAATAGCATATTGCTACAAGTCTTCTGAATTTTTCCTGTGTCAATTAGCAGATTGATGCTAACGTTTCGTCTATCATGTTGCCGACTTCTTCAGAGCTTCTTCAGAAAACTGACTTCTTTAGGATCTAGTTCGAAACTGAGTCGGCTTGCAAAAGCCTTTTTGTATTAGTGGAGTTGAAAGTCCATATATCGCAACATCTCGACAACCGTAATCGTGACACTAGTCATTATCTCTGACCAATCTGGGAACTGATCATCCATGAAACCCCGCCTAACCCTTACCCTGGTCTAGTAATACAAAACGGCATGTGTAAGCCGAATTATCTTAGTTTCGTGTTATATTCAGAAAAACTCAGTTCTTGGAAGAACCTTTGAAGAAGCCGGCCCGATCATCAACGAAACGTCAGAATCACTTTTCCAATCAAGAAATGAGGAATTCAGAAGAAATATATCTATAAGCTCTGTAACTGGTGGAAATTTCCTACCAAAATTAAAAACTTGGCTACATTTAGAAATATTTACGGGGTAACATAACACGTAGGCTAAAAAGTTTTTGATCTGACACAAAGATGTCGCCCTTTTAAAAAAAAAAAAACCGGTCAAGTACAAGTTGAACTTGCACAATTAGTGTTCCGTACGTTGATCGTTTTTAAAATAAAAAATTTTGTTTGGGTGGTATAAAATGAACAGTGACTTCACAAAACACACCCCAAATGAGTTTTCAACAAAGTTTGTTTCCAATCTTTACTGAAAACTGGCGACCTTGAAATTTTGGTTTTTTTATATACCAGATAAATTATTAAGGGTAATGATAACTTTCGTTCAATCTATACCCCGTGGAGAATATTCCAGAATTTTTTCAAAATTTTTTGATCAGTACTTTTCGAGATAAGGTAGGGGACAGCGATTTTTCACGATTTTTTAAAAGTAATACGAAGAAAAGTGTGCGCAAGTATTACATTATATATATATTTTTTACTGGTGTTTTCACAAACTTTCATTTGACACCACACTCGATGACCTAGTAAAAAAATTTTTTTTTCACTTCCGATTTCACCCCTCAAAACGTAAGTCAAAATTTATGTTACAGTGATATAAAATGATCAGTGACCTCACAAAACACACCCCAAATAAGTTTTCAACAAAGTTTATTTCCAATCTTTATTGAAAATTGATGACCTTGAAATTTCTGTTTTTTTTATATACCAGATAAATTATTACAGGTAATGCACTCGTGATAATTTTCGTTCAATCTACACCCCGTGGAGAATATTCCAGAATTTTTTCAAAATTTTTTGATAAGTACTTTCCGAGATAAGGCGGGTGGACAGCGATTTTTCGCGATTTTTTAAAAATAATACGAAGAAAAGTGCGCGCCAGTATTACATTATATATATATTTTTTACTCGTGTTTTCACAAGCTTTCATTTGACACCACACTCGATTACCTAGTAAAAATTTTTTTTTTAACTTCCGATTTCACCCCCTAAAACTAACCCCTTAAGTCAAAATTTAACTTTCAAAACTACATGGCTCTGATAAGGCCATCAATTCCTATATTACTACCAAATTTCAACTTTCTATGACAAATAGTTTCGGAGAAAATCGGGTGTGACAGACGGACAGACAGACAGACAGACACCGAAGTGATCTTATAAGTGTTCCGTACGGAACACTAAAAATCTAAATGTTGCTGAAAGCTATGGACGCCCAAATGAGGTGGTTACACGGAAAAACATCCACAAAATTGTTTTGGATGACCGTAAAGTAAAACTGCTTGAAACAGCTGACATCCTAAAGATATCAAAAGAACATGTTGGTCATATTTTGCATGAACATTTGGACATGAGAAAGCTCTGTTCGAGAGCGTTTGCTCACTGTGGACCAAAAACAACAACGTGTTGATGATTCTGAGCGCCGATTGGACCTGTTTAGGAGCAATAAAAATGCGATATATGACAACGAATGAAACATGGATCCACCACTACACACTGGAATCAAATCGGCAGTCAGCTGAGTAGACAGCAACTTGTGAAAGCCGCCCGAAGCGATCAAAGATACAACAGTCGGCTGGGAAGGCTTTCGCCTCTGTATTTTCGCGCATTGAATAATTTTGATCGACTGTGCTGATAAGGGAAAAACTATTAATAGCGAATTTTATATAAAGTTATTGGTGCGTTTGAAGACAGAAATCGCAAAGAAACGGTCCCAAATGAACAAGAAAAAAGTGCTCTTTCATCAAGACAATGCACAATGTCACACGTCAGTGATTACGATGGCAAAATTGCCTGACTTGAAGTTCCTTCCTCATCCGCCGTATTCTCCAGATTTGTTCCCCAGCGATTATTGCTCGTGGGAAAGAGATTTGACTCCAGTGAAGAAGTTATCGCCGAAACTGAGTCTTATTTTGAAGGCAAAGACAAATCCTTCTACAAGAAAGGAATCGAATGCGTTGGACTGATTGTATCGCTCTTGAAGGACACTATGTTGATGATTAAAGTCGAATTTTGCAAAAAAAAATGGGTTTTAAGTAGCTAACCAAAAACGTGTTAAAAGCCTGTTTTAACGATTTACAAATTTATACGGAATATATTTGTTATTAGTCTGTAAAAAAAGAGAGGCGCCCACAGCGCAGTGAGTAAGGTGTCTGCTCTCTACGCCGGCAACTTTGGTTCTTATCTCGGCTCGGGAAAGTAATAAAAAAGGTCTTTACAACGTGATGATCGCCTATTTCGGGAAGGCAATGACAAGCCACCCATAGCATCATGCCTAGTAAAGCCCTTTTACTTTGCAGTTCGGAACCGACATTAAATTGTGGGTCTCCTTTGTTTGTGAAATACTTAAAAAAAGCAGAAGAAGAAGTCTGTATAAAATCAGTGAGTTCATTACGTAATCCTGTTTTCTACCTTAATTTCTAAAAAGTTTAAATGTAAACCATTTATTAGAAGTAAAAAAAAATAAGGTAAGCAAATAATTTTAATGTTCCTCCGATAACAAGTTATATCTTCAATTTATCCAAGTTTTAGTGGCATTTTGAATCCAGCAAGTAGATGGCTAGTAAAATGAAAATGTTTATTAATTTAATTAAATCAACATTCTAGAATTTGAGCTCTGTCATTTGAAATTATTGCGTTGCCTTCTGAAAAACAAACGACTAAGAACGTTTTTTTTTTAGAAATCTAGGTAATTTAAAATAATCCCTTACTTGTATTTTGATAGGCATTAAATAAAATTTGTCGACAACATTATCAGACTTCACCCAGACCTATATGAATTTTACGTATAATATCAACAAAAAGTCACCCATATGATTCATAAAATTTAGACTAGTATTGAAGTGAATACAAGCAAATAAGTATTGAGAAAGAAATAGTTCGTGTTGGACAAATTTTAGAAACTGCAAATTAATTATTAAAATAATATATAAAATATACATAACTAAGCTAAAAGTATATTACGTTGGTTAGGTTTCTTTCGCTGATTATTTTATTCTTGCATTTATTTATTAAAGTTTTCTATATAAGCTGTAAATACCTGAAATATATTTTCTAATAATGAAATGTAAATTAACGATCAGATGAATAAAAATAAATTCTAACCTGGTTAAATCCGGATAAGTTTATTATGCCGATAAAACGTACTAAAAATCAATAAAATGAATAAAAAATAAAACTGAATATATACTTTCTTATATAAGTTTTTTTTTTATTTATTAGCAGAAAATAAGATTAGTGTGAGGGTTGTGAAACATTGGTGTACTAAAATTGTTTAAAAAAGTGTATATTTTAAGCATTTTCAAAATGCAAAGGTCACAATTTTAAAATAGATTTTTATAACATACGAGGTTAAACTCGAACATAAATTCAGTGAATCAACACCTGCAATCCAATAAACCTCATTTACTTGCACTCTGTGAAACCAAGTTCAGTTCATCGACCAGCACAGTCAACTTACTCTATCCTGGGTACGATTTCCCGGTTTAGGCGTAACTTTGGAATCTGTCTTTTTGTCAGAAGCGATCTGATCTCTCTTGCCACCGAATACGATTTGGAATTCATGGAATATTTTCAAACTTTCCCTTGGTTAGACGTTGGTTTTAGATCCGACGACCCATCTGACTGCGTTAAGGAGGTTTTCGATGTCATTTCGGCTGGTATGGAAGCTTACATCACTTTTTCGAAGCAATGCCCTTCCAACGGCAAACAATGTTCGACTGAAAATGCGACAATCGAGTGAAAATCCTAACGTCATAAATTGAAATATTTTTGTTCGTGCCCCGAGGAGATGCGAAGAAATTATCGGCAAAATCAAGGAATTACACAATTAAAAAATTAAAAACAAACTTCTTGCCTGCCTCAACAATTCCAAGTCCTTTTGGTCAGTCGCTAAAGCCATTAGTTACAATTTCACTAAATCCACTATATCACCACTAACATGGCTAGATAATACTATTGCATTAACACCAGTTGAGAAAGCCAATAGTAATAGCAAAAGAGCCGATTAGGTGCAAGGTGGTGGTGGAGGACAAACCAATAGTACATGTGATGGAGGTCGATTACCTGGGCATCAAAATATCTAGTAAGGGAAAAATCAAGGACGAAGTAAAACTTCAAGTTATCAAAGTTAATAGGATAGCGGGATGCCTCAATGATACCATAATTAGAAATAAATTCCTCTCCGTGGAAACCAAAACAAGAATATAAAAGAGCGCAATACGACCAGTAATGACTTACACATCTGAAACAAGACCCGATACAAGTATAAGAGAGAGGAGTGAAGATATAAGATCCACATGTAATATAGAAAATATCAACCAGTGGATAAGAGGAAGAAAAGTGAAATGGGGTCAACACATAGGAAGAATGTAAAACAACAGGATAGTACGGATAGCAAGAGATAAGTCACCGATTGAAAGAAGATCAATGGGACGTCCAAGAAAGAGATGAAGTAACGATCTATAAAGCAGGGAACAAAGAAAACAGGCAATAGTACCTAGCTATAAGTCGGAAGAAGAAGAAGAATTTTGTGGATAGATTGATTGAGTGAATACTGGAGAATGTGAGTGAGTGAATGAGGTAGTAAGCCAGCGAGTGAGTGAGTGACTGAGCGAGGGAGCGAGCGAGTGAATGAGCGAGTGTACAAGTGAGTGAGTACGTATGGGGGTATGTGAATGAGTGAGTGTGAGAGTATATGACTTACTGAACGAGCGAGTAAGTGTTTTAGTTGGTAAGTGATGGAGTGAATATGATGATATGCGAGAGAATGAATGTGTGAGTTAGTATACGAGTGATTTTTTTACTTATTTACTATTCATTTGAACTGTTTTACATAAAATTCAAATTTACAAATTCTGATTTTGTTTGCTTTCTTTTTTTTTTGTTGTTTTTTGATTAGAAATGTTTTATTTATTAGGGATAACGTTTCCTTTTCTTTTTTGGTCTTTCCAATTTGTTTTGGCCAATATTAATAAAAATTAAAAACAATTTTTTTTTAATTTAGCGGATGCATATATTTATTTTAAACAGCATTTTGCTACGTGGCTCAGTTAAAGGTGGTATATGAGTCTTTTTTGTTAAACATGAACACTAGAACCTAATATTTTAAAGTTTTTTTGATAAATGTACAGTCAAAATATTTAAAGATAAAATAGTTGTTTTGTTCCATAATTTTAATATCTATACACTTTTATCCATCATTTATTAAAATATATTTCCTTCAATTTAATAGTTTTCTGGCAACTTTAAGTGTATTTTCTGAAAAAAAACCTCACGGTGAATATCTTTTTTTATGTTATGTTTATGTGGATTCAGCATAAAAAAAATACTTAAAAAGACTCGTGTCTCATTTAACGAATCTTTATCGTATACCTGTGTAATTCTTTAAAAATAAAACAAAATTAAGTGATGGTGAGAAGAAATAGATTTTTAATTGTATTGTAAAATAATTGAAGAAAATTAAAAGGCTGTATTAGTGTTTGATATACAGGGTCTTGGGGTCAGTATCCTTCATAAAAATTTTATCATTTATTACTTTGTTTAACAAGTGACCTAAGTGTTTTTCAAAGTTTTATGACTCCTTCCCACACATGTAATGACTGTCCAATTATATTTGACAGATGCCCGATAACACTGAACACTTGACAAACGACTTACGATGTTAGATCTAATAGGTTTACTGCCATATGCTGAAGGTTATTGGTCTGATGACCACATAAAAGACTCTAGAGTCTGGAATGGCGTTGCCAAACTATAACCACTTTTAGAAAACACTTTGTTAATTAATTTCAAGATTTCATAAATATCTACCGCATTAGGATAGCAATAAATTATCTCCTGTTTCGAAGTAGCAATCATAAGAAAAATATAGGTAATATAGGTCAAATTTAGGAATATATATAAAATGCAATGTCTCTCTGTCTGTCTGTCTGTCCATTAGTGCGTTTATCACGCGAGAACCACTTATCTGATTTATGTGTTTTTATAAATTTATACATATGTTCTATATAATTCGATATAAGCCTAGATAATGGGAGATAATGGGAGATAAGTATAAATAATGGGAGATAAGTCGAGATAAGCCTCGATAATGGGAGATAAGATGAGATAATGGGAGATAAGTATAAATAATGGGAGATAAGGAGAAATAATGAGAGATAATGGGAGTTATGGTGAGATAAGGAGAAATAATGGGAGATAAGGAGAAATATTGCGGGATAAGTCGAGATAAGTCTAGATAATGGGAAATAAGGGTGAGATAATGGGAGATAAGAAGAAATAATGGGAGATAAGGAGAAATATTGGGAGATAAGGGGAAATAATGGGAGATATTTTATTACGTTGGGTAACATAAGGAATAAGCAGTGACGATAGTAGTGAATCAAGTCCACGCGAGCGGAGCCGCGGACCCTGCTAGTATATATATATATATATATATATATATATATTATATATATATATATATATATATATATATATATATATATATATATATATATATATATATATATATATATATATATATATATATATATATATATATATATATATATATATATATATATATATATATATATATATATATATATATATATATATATATATATATATATATATATATATATATATATATATATATATATATAAATATACATATAGAAGAACTTATAGTATGTTCGTCTTAGGCAACAGCTCCTTATTTTACTACTTTTTGGTGGACATGAGGATAGCAATAAATTATCTCTTGTTTTGAATTACAAACTTCTAACCCTAGGAATAACTTTTAAATTACATATAATTTTACTTACTTCTAGACATAGGACTAACCACGTGATAACCAACTGATCCTGCTCCAGCACTTTCACCAAATATAGTAATGTCTGTAGGACTTCCGCCGAAGAACGCGATATTTTCTTGAACCCATTGAAGAGCCAAATTCTGGTCTTTTAACCCAGCATTTCCAAGAATGACATCGTCGCCTGTTGAGACAAATCCCAATGCGCCTAGAATATTACAGAATCTTAATAATTCGAGGGCTTCAAAAGAAGTTTGAATGCTTTACGGTAAGGTGTCAGGGGGAAAAATAAGTCATATATCCGAACTATCTGATATTAACAGCCAAATTCACTCAGAAAATTTAACTTTAACTGGCCCAATATGAAAATTCAAGGATAGTTTTAACACATATAACAGTAAACTAACTAAAATATTGATGCTTGCAATACAAGCTCCAAAAACTCTTTTTAATTAATTATTAAATCGACAAGATCGGAATATTATGTTAAAATTTAAAGAGTACTAAAGTCCTCATATACTGATGTATATACTACACATTATATGACACGAAAATATCGGCATCGCCCGGGAAAGAAGAAGGAAATAGAGTGATAGTAGGAAATATGGCATCTGAAGCATTTCCCGATGTAACGACGAACGAAATAATGAACGCCCTACAACATATGCACCACAACAAAGAACCAGGGGACGATGAAATAATAATAGAAATGATGAGGTATGGAGGGGCATCGATAATACAATCCCTTCAAGCTCTATTTAACAGGTGCCTTATAGAAAGTAAAATACCAACACCTTGGCCAAACGCCTTGATTGTGTTTATTTTAAAAAGGGGGACAAATTTAAATTGGAGAATTACAGACAATTATCAACCACGTGAACAAGCGGGATTTAGACGGGGATACAGCACTTTGGACCATCTTCAAAGAATTAGATTATTAGTGAAAGAAGCAAATGAATATAAAGTCACCTTGTGGATAGCAATGGTTGAATACGAAAAAGCATTTGATTCGGTGGAGATATTGGCAGTCCTCGACGCCTTAAGTAACAGCAGAGTCGATAAAAGATACACAACCCTTCTTGAATATATATATATATATATATATATATATATATATATATATATATATATATATATATATATATATATAAATATATATATATATATATATATATATATATATATATATATATATTATATATATATATACAAAAATGCCACTTCACATATAACACTGCGTTACACATTTTTAAAAAAATTAAGTACCCACTTAAATGTTTCCTGTTTATTTATTCATACACACCACTTATTAAGAATACATAAGTACTTTTTGTCTGTCAAGTACTATTTTTTAGGTATGATAGTTAATAATTTTAAGTAAAATAATTAAGGAGTAAAGTACAGTGTACACGTAGCTTCATTAAATTTTCTAATAATTCGAATAAAACTGCTAAAAGAACTTATTATTAATACATTTGGACACAACTAAATATAAAATATATGGTAAAAAGTTTATATTGTACATTAAAAGTTAAAAATATTTAACTTTTTCTCTTATGTTGGGAAATCTCTTCTCGTTTTAAAAACCCAGCAGTAATCTCCCAACATAGCTACGTCCCAACGACCTTGAAACCGTTTCTCAAGCCTTTTCACATCCTGATGAAATCGTTCCCCTTGTTCATCACTCACTGCTCCAAGATTTGATGGAAAAAAAAGAGAAATGGGAATGGAGGAAATGAATTTTTAATGACATTCGGCAACCCATCTTTTTGTATGCTTTTAACAAATCGTTCACTAAGAGTTCTGCATTCTCGGCTCTATGATTTCCTAAAAATCCTTTTATCACGGCTTTTAATGATGTCCATGCGCATAGTTCTTCGTCATTTAGTGTTTGATCAAATTTGTTGTTTCTCATTAATAGGCGTATTTGTGGACCAATAAAAATACCTTCTTTCAAGTTTGCGTCACTTAATCTTGGAAAAATAGATTTTAAATATAACAATCCTTCGCCATTTTTATCCATCGCTTTCCCAAAATTCTTCATTAAGCCGAGTTTTATGTCTAGAGGAGGTAAAATGACGCCTTCGGGGTTGATTTAAAGGCAAGTATTTTACATTTGACTTCCCACACACAAATTCCGTTCGTTTTGGACAGTCTTTGATCAAATAGTGCTTATCAATAGCTCTACTGTCCCACATGCAAAGAAAGCAGCAGTACTTAGTAAATCCACCTTGCAAACCAAGTAACATAGCTATTACTTTGAGGTCAGCGCACACTCTCCACTTAAAATTTTTGTATTTAATTAAATCCAATATTGATTTCATATTTTCGTATGTCTCTTTTAAAACAGTTGAATAAGCCACTGGTATTGACGGATATTTATTACCATTATGAAGTAAAACTGCCTTCAGACTTGTTTTCGAACCATCAATAAAAAGACGCCATTCATTTGTATCATAGGGAATTTCTAACTCACCCATCAAAGATACAATATCATTACAAAAACATATGTTTTCTGAACTAGAGTAAAAAGTTGCCATTTCTTTACTTCGTTTTCGTTGTACTATTTTTGTATCTGGTGCCAACAAGTGCCATTTCTGTAGTCTTGATCCAAGTAATTCGGCTTGCCTAACAGACAAATTCAAGTCCCGTATCAAATCATTTAATTCCCGTTGTTGAATTAAATGCGGTTGGCATAGATCACTTGAAGAGGGTAAGAAGTCTGGATCTTGGTTGTCAACTTCCATGTCTTGTCCATCGTTATTTTCATCGCTTGGTATATCTAACTCTTTAGTTTGACTTTCCTTAAGAGGCAAAGGAGGAGTCATGTCTTCACTATATGTTATTGGTTTTGATGCAGAATTCACAGATGGGTACTCGATATTATGCTTAATTTTCTTTGAAAATCCTCGTACATCAGTCATTCAGAAGTAGCAATCGTTAAAATGATTACTAGGTTCGCGCCACACACTCGCTCCTGCAAATGGCATAGATGTTTTTTTTCCGTTCAACCACGACAGGAGAGTAGCATAACATGATACACAAAACAGTTGCGGAATCCAAGGTTTATCTTGATATACAGTACGTCCAAAATATAGAAAATACGCAGTACATTCTTTTTCAGATATTTTTTTTTTTGAGACTTGAGAATGTACTGTCCACACACGTAACAAAACTTGTTTGGTAAAGTTTTGCACTGACGGCGACTACTTTTTTCAGTATTTATCTTTAAAACTGTATTATTACACTCTTAATCACGTAATCTCAAAGAAACTAACAAGAAATGAACATATCCTCTCAATAGATTATCTAGCGATTACATTTATTAATATGAACGATATGAGGGTAGGTTAAGAAAAGGTTATCGGTGTGTACCTTAAAAACAAGACGTGATAGAAATAAAAGACATCCACTGCTTACATACTGTAACTAATAGGAAACTATAATATCAATCAGTTTTTCGGGTACCAAAATCATGTCACGCAAGAAAAAACAAATAAAATCAAAATTAAAAGAGGAAATAGACAAGGCGACACGATATCCCCAAAGTTGTTCACGTTGACTCTAAAAGATACGTTTAAATCGTTAAAGTGGGAAAATCAAGCAATACTAATGGACGGTGAATGGTTAAATCACTTAAGGCTCGCAGATGATGTCACTCTGATCGTTAGTATAAAAGAAGAATTACGGCTCATGAAATTAATTAAGAAAGAGATCTAAAAATAAATTTCACCGAAACCAAATATTTCAACAATGAAAATGAAGATAACAGCCAAGAACTGTTAACAGAAGGTGAAAGAATAGGAAAGGTGCATACATTCATATATTTAGGACAAAAAGTCGAAATATCAAAAAACAATTTAAAGGCTAAATTGGATAGAAGAGTCTCGTTAGCTTGGTCTGCATTTTGAAGGTTACAATCTACATTTAAACTGGACATCTCAAATAAAATAAAAGCCAGAGTATTCGATCAATATGTATTGCCGGTATTAACATATGGCACCGAAACGTGGGCCTTAAATAAAAGTATAATAAATAAGTTCCAGGTAACCCAAAGAGCAATGGCGATGAGAATACTAAATATTAGACTCCAAGATTGTATTCTTAACATCGAGATACAAAGATCAAAAGTGACCGATGTAATACAACAAATATGTATATTAAGGTGGAATTGGGCGGGGCACATCACAAGGATGAATGATAACAGATGGACACGCCATATGGTTGAATGGAGGCCTAGCGAACACAAAAGATGCAGAGGTACACCACAGACACGATGAACGGACAACATAAAAAGATTGGCAGGACACGACTAGATGCAAAATCAAGCTCATTGGAGACAACTTGGAGACGCTTACATCCGATTATGGATGGAATAAGCTAATGATGATAAAAGTCCCCATGAATATTAAGTTCCAAATTATAGGTTTTTATTATAATTATTCTTAAATAAATATTTATTTGGTGATATTTTTATTAGAATGGTAGAATAATGTAGACACAAGACCGTTTGCCAAATTTTAAACCTTTTTGGCCAATCCGATTTTATAATGACTTTTATTATTTTATATATAATTTTAGTCTCTGGGCGATACATATTTTTGCTAGCGATATCAAATAAAATATCAGTATCATTTTATCTTATCTATTTACCATGTGACATACACATTTTTTAAATATTTTAAATACATCCATGTATTTGAAATCACCATTTAGTTTTGTTACTGTAGTTTTGTTCAGCAAAGCCAGAAGTAATCGAAAGATGACGCGAGTACTGTCAAATGCTCATGGGTAATGCAAATAACCATAGCACACAACTGAATATGGGAAATCTAAAGTCAACAATTCTCAGGAATGAGGTGGAATCAGTTATAAAAAAACTCAAAAATAAAGTCCGCAGGGGTGGATGGCATTGGGGCCGAAATGCCTAAAACGACAGGAGAGACAGGTGTTAACTTAACCCACGAAATATGCAATAAGATCTGGACAACAGGTAAATGGTCTAAAGAATGGATACAATCAATATGTAATATATATATATATATATATATATATATATATATATAATATATATATATATATATATATATATATATATATATATATATATATATATATATATGTGTATGTATATATATATATATATATATATATATATATATATATATGTATATATATATATATATATATATATATATATATATATATGTATATATATATATATATATATATATATATATATATATATATATATATATATATATATACCGACCCACGAGACGTCTATGAACATTACCGAACTATCTCTCTTATATGTCATGCAAGCAACATTATGCTCCACATTATCCAAGAATGATTGAAACCAATTCTCGTGCCTCAGATTCTTCAAGAACAGGCAGATTTTGTACCCGATAAAGGCACAAGAGAACATCTATTCAGGGAGACAAATGATAGAAAAGTTCTAAGAATATAATGTTTCTGCCGTGTTCTGTTTCCTTGATTATACAAATGCCTTCAACACAGTACAGTGTGATCACTTATGGAGAATTCTTCAAGAAATGGGGACACCGGACCGCCTAATCTTCTTAATCCCCAAATTATACAGCAACAACATCGCTTATGTTATAGTTCAGAAAAATCTGTCTAAGCCATTCTAAGTTGGAAAGGGGGTGAGACGGGGTTGTATCTTGTCTCCACTACTCTTCGATATATATGGTGAATGGATTATCCGTAAAGTGACGGAAGAGTATAATGGAGGGGTGTGGGGCAAGATACGCTGATGATACTACAATAATGGCTAGCTCCGAGAAAGAAATGGTTGCACTGCTGCATCGAATCGAAAAGGTTAGCACAAATGTCGTCGGCCTTTCACTAATTCGAAACAAATGTCCTCTTCTCATAGTAGATCGAGCTAAAATTCTGCCTCCTCTCAACAAAATCAACGACCACTGAAGACAGATATTATATACTTAGGCGCCAGAATTTCTAATAAGGAGGGCTGCGAAGAAGAAATTTAAAGAAGGTTAGCGATGCCCAAAACTGAAATCACAAGCGCAAGCAAAGTATGAAAAGATCACAGAATAAATAAAATGACTAAAAAAGGGCTTGTCAATTCACTAATATTCCCTATAGCCACATACGGAGTCGAAACATGGACTATTAATGCAGTATGCCATGCTCAGAATTTCCTGGACAGCTCATAAGACAAATGCGTGTGTTTTTAGCCATCTTAACCTCCAGAATAGTGACCGACTGTTACCACCGATTCAGAAAAAAAAAGCATCATTTTTTGGTCACACAATAAGGAGGAATGGCATGGAAAAGTTGCTGATCCAGGGAAAGGAAGAGGTATATCTTCCAACAGATACAACGATCAGATCATATCTACAACGCACTTGGAGTTACCGGACATGATGAGAAGTCAGAAGGGCTGTTGTTAATTCTGTGTAACAACGCAATAGAGGTCACGACGCTCGGAACCGAGCAACGATGCGAGAGAGGAAATTTGTTTAGTCTATGGAAATAAATTCGCAACCCGACATTCAGTGTGTTATTGTTTTTCACGAAAATTAGAAATATAAACCTGACAAACTAAACATGTGAGAATACCCACTACTAATACATTAAATCACTGAATATAATCGGATTAAAATTGAAAGTAAACCAGCAGATGTTGGGTGTTTAAAACATTAAGGCCTCCCTGTCACCCAATACTATTTTGTAGTCAAAATAGTAACTCACCTAATCTATAATTCAAAGTTACAACAATGACATTTTCCTCCAGGAATGGTGTCGGATCATAAGAATCAAAATTTCCAGATCCAAAATAAAATCCACCTCCATATATCCAAACTAATACAGGTAGAGTTGGGCTAACCTAAAAATATCACAAAAAAAATTAACCATGTTAGCTTCATCAGGAGCAAGGATTGACAAATATTACCGTTCCTGATGAAGCTAATATGGTTAGTGAAACGTGCGTCGAGTACAAAAATAAAGTGTTGGGTGTAGTGGTGATATATACTGAATAGTGTTATTGTGCTAAATATTTCACATTTCACATAAATAACTTACCAGGAATATTTTTTATGTTTTAAAGTAGCATATTACATATTTTGTTCTGAATTAAGAGGGTTTTTTATATTCTGTATAATGATGTTTAGTTAGGCATATGGTATTCCTCATACTGTATTTTATTTACAAAAAATCTATCAAGCCTAATGAAATTTGAATTTATACATACAAGAAAAATTAAAAATATATATCAAAACCACTAGTCAAATGTTATAGTTCTTATCTCTCGGTAGAGTCTACAAATAAATTATTCTTTTCTCATTATTCACTGCTTGTGTTTGTGTTTGCAGTTTGTTTGGTTGTTTCTGTTGGGCAGGGCGCATCGACAGCTAAGATCATTTAGCGCCCACTAGAGTTAGTTTTTGGTATAAATAGATTAGACTATGAAGTTGAAATCTTTTAAGTAATTGGTTATTTTTTTCTTTAAGTGGGACAAAAGATTTTATGAGGATGGTGATGTTGGATGGGATGCCGTGGGTGTCTCTCAAGTTTTGATGTTGAATGGATTCGATTAGATGTAACACTGATAAGGGGGAGTCACATTTAGGACAGAGTGGAGGGGGATCTCTCTTTAATAGATGTATATGCGTGGAGTAAGTGTGTCCCAATGCCAGTCTTCTCATTATTACATTATGTCTTCGGTTCAATTCTGTGGAGCTAAGGGGAGGAAATACATTGGTTTTGATGTACCATAATTTGTTGTTGGGATCTTCCAAGTCCCATTTGAGTTGGAAGAGAGAGCTGTGTAGTAAAAGTAAAAAAGAATAAAAATATTTTTAAAAAATGCAAAGTGATTTGCTCACTACTTCCCACAAAAACAAGTCCTTCTAAAAAAGTAATTGACTCTAAACCTTAACTTAATCCCAGCAATTATTATTATGGTGAAATATTAATTATAAAAGTCAAGCAAAGGAACAAAGGAATCAGCGATATTTACAACTTAAACCTGATATTTCTTCCACACATAATTTTTATTCAAATTGGAAATAATTACACAATTTTTCGGATTCACTTTACCAAGAACACAGAAACACACATATAACATTATATATATGATGCAACTCTTCTAGCTCACTTACCCAACTAGTTATATGTTTGAATGTAAATATCTGAAAATAATGAAGAAATAACACCTTTACGATTCCTAGACCAGAAGCGACTTTGAAAAGGATGTATAACTCCGTCTGTTTAAAAAAAAAAACTGCTATAAAACCCACCCACGCCTTAAATGCATTAAATTTTCGAATAATTAAAAAGTAAGACTCTTGTCGGTTTATTATATGCTAAGAATGAAAGGGCATGTACAATGATATATATAGGAAGCAACCCCTTTTGCTTCCTTTCTAATTTCATTAATCCCTTAAATGTTTGAATAACTGAACATACTGAAAAACTATTACACTTTCAGATACCTAGACTGCAAGAACCTCGAAAAGGACGTGTGACACGATACGCGCCAAGATATCTTTTAAACTTCTTTCCACCTTAATAAAAAATAACACATTTTCAGATTTCAAGGCTATAAGCTCCTAATAAATATAAAAACACATAACACAAAAAAAACTTCGTATTTGTTTGAATAATTGAAAATACTGGAAGATAACACACTTTTCAGATTACTATACCAAGGGAGCGTCTAAGACGATATATACGAAGCAACCCGTTTAACTACCTCCCCTAACTCGTTAGTTCTTCACATATTTAAATAATTGAACGTAGAGAACGAATTATGCGCTTCCAGATTCCTAGACTCTTAAGAAACAATCCTTTAAACTCTCCCTACCTCAGTACCCTGTTATATATTTGAATAATTGATACAAAGGAAAGGGTAACACACTTTTATATATTAAGGTCGAGAAAACGACGTATAATATGACATTTACAAACTACTTTCCCCCTTGCGCCTCTAAATAAAAAAAATAAAAAACAAATACAATTTTTATATTCTTAGACTCGAATAGCTCAAAAAAAGGATATATAACACGATATATTGTGCCATCCCTCTAAAACTCTTCCCCCCATTAATTCCTTATATCTTTTATTAACAATAATAGTGCTTCCTTCTCTTTTATTATCGTCACTAACAACGAAAAAAAAAGTCATAATAATGTTGAACATATACAAAATTTCTCAACCACTTCACTTGTAACCTTATCGTTCAGAAACCAAGTCCTCTTAATTTGAGACCTATACCTCATACCTTTCGTTAGAGAGGTAGCGAGCTCAGAAACAGATAGAGGACATATCGACAGATAGATAGTTAGACGCTAGTGGAGGAATTAATAACCTGCAAAAATCCTGGAGGATGATTTTCTCACGAGTACTTACCAAGCAAAGTACAAATTATATAATAAAAAGTATTAACAGTACTAAGAATGAGTGATGGAAGTGTTGTGTATGGAGAGTAAACAATTTAGCATAAATAACCGGTCAAGTGCAAGTTGAACTTGCACAATTAGTGTTCCGTATGTTGAGTGCTTTTAAAATAAAAAATTTTGTAACGGAAGTATAAAATGATCAGTGACTTCACAAAACACACCCCAAATGAGTTTTCAACAAAGTTTGTTTCCAATCTTTAGTGAAAATTGATGACCTTGAAATTTTTGTTTTTTTTTTAATATACCAGATAAATTATTTAAGGTAATGCCCTCGTGATAATTTTCGTTCAATCTACACCCCTTGGAGAATATTCCAGAATTTTTTCAAAATTTTTTGGTAAGTACTTTTCGAGATAAGGCGGGTGGACAGCGATTTTTCGCCAAAGAAAAGTGCGCGCAAGTATTACATTATATGTATATTTTTTATTCGTGTTTTCACAAGCTTTCATTTGACCACCATACTCGATTACCTAGTAAAAAAAAATTTTTTCACCCCCCAAACTAACCCCTTAAGTCAAAATTTAACTTTCAAAACTACATGGCTCTGATGAGGCCATCAATTCTTATATTATTACCAAATTTCAACTTTCTATGACAAATAGTTTCGGAGAAAATCGGGTGCGGCAGACAGACAGACGGACAGACAGACACCGAAGTCATCTTATAAATGTTCCGTACGGAACAATAAAAATTATAACAAAATAAATAAAATTTACAAATTGTTCATACTACATAATTTGTTAATACATACAACATTAAGATATATGACAAGAAATTCAGGAATATATATTTTTAGTGTTCCTTATGGAACACTTATGGTATCACTTCGGTGTCCGTCTGTCCTGGTGTCCCATCCGATTCCCTCCGAAACTACTTTACATATGAAGTTCAAATTGGCACAAATATAGGAATTGATGGCCCAGTCAGAACCACGTAGTTCTGAAAAAGTTAAATTTTGATTTAAGAGGTTCATTTTGGTGGGTTAAATCGGAAGTGAAAAAAAAAATAATACTAGGTAATCGAGTGGGGTATCAAATGAACACAAGTTCGAAAATATATATGATGTAATACTTTCGCACACTTTTTTTGTATTATTTTTAAAGAAATTGTCAAAAATCTCTCTTCCCCCAACCTATCTCAAAAAGCACTAATTAAAAAATGTTTAAAAAATTCTGGAATATTTTTCATAAAGTGTACGAGGATGGATTGAAAAGTTTGCTGTCTCACCAAAAAATAAATATAATATTTTTATTATAATACCCTTAATAAGTTCACATTTTCTTTGGTTGCCACAATGTAAAATTTAGTTGCTTTAGAATTTCTGGTTTTTAGGTTAGAACTAGTTTAGTGAGACCAAATGCAGCGTTTTTGGAAAAATGAAAACAATTTAACAACGTACGGTCATCAATTACCTGTTTAAAAAAAGATTAACACCCAAGGAGATCCACGATGATATGAAAACAACACTAGGGGAATCTGTTCCGTCATATACAACAGTGAAAAAATGGATTGCAAAATTTAAACGTGGACGAGAGAGCATCGAGGATGACCCTCGCTCCGGAAGGCCCACGACGTCTACGACTGAAGAAAACATCGACAAAGTGTATGATCTCATATTGAAAGACCGTAGATTAACTATCAGGGAGATCGCAGACCCTAGAGACATCTTGTATGAACGAACACAAAACATCACTGCCAACGAACTCGGATTTTCTAAGGTTTCCCCTAGGTGGGTCCCCAGATTGCTTTCAGTTGAACAAAAACGAATTCGACTCACAATTTCTCGCGAATGTTTGGAGGTGTTTGAGGCTGATCCACAACATTTTCTTAACAGGATTGTGACAATGGATGAAACCTGGGTTCACTCCAGAGTCAAAACAGCAATCCTAGCAGTGGAAAAAATCTGGTGAACGGACCTCAAAGAAAGCGAAGGGTATTCTGTCGGCTGGAAAAGTAATGGCGTCCACCTTTCGAAAGGCGAAACAATAAACTCGACTTACTATTGCACCTTTTGCGTCGTTTATGCTAAGAAATTAAAGAGAAACGCCCAGGATTACTGAGAAAGAAAGTTTTGTTCCATCAGGACAACATTCGGGTCTGTTGAGTCTGTAGCTCAAATTCGTGATTATGGTTGCTGCCCCACCCGGCTTATTCTCCTGATTTGGCACTTTCAGACTTTCATCTTTTTTCCAAACTTAAAAAAACATCTCGGTGGCCAGAGATTTTCATCAAATGAAGTCGAAGCTGCAGTCAACCGATATTTTAAAGACCTTCAGGAATCTTTTTTTTAACATTTGTGGAAGCTTTGGATGGAAGAAGTGCATAGAGCTAGGTGGAAATTACGTCGAAAAATAAAAATATTTTTGTACGTATTTTATTTTATTTTGTTGACAAGGCCGCGAACTTTTCAATCCATCCTCGTACATTGAACGAAAATTACCACTAGTGGGGGATGAAATCGGAAATGAAAAAAAAAAATTCCAGGACATCAAGTGGGGTGTCAAATGAAAAGCTTGTGAGAAGACGAGTTCAAAAATATATTGATGTAATACTTGCTCACGCTTTTCTTTGTATAAATTGCCAAAAATAGATGTCCTCCCCCTTATCTCGAAAAGTACTGATCAAAAAATTTTGAAAAAACTCCGGAATATTTTCTATGAATTGTAGATTAAGCTAACATTATCACGAGTGCATTGCATTTGATAAAGAAAAAACTATGTTGGCAATTCAAACGGGATTAAGAGCTACGAAATATCAATACGTATTTGGTAGAATCAGTAATATTATGATGACTGGTGATCAATGGATAGATACCGAAGACAAAATAATTTTATTTTATTTGTTTGTAATTAAATAAATTTTTAGGTAGTAAATATTTGTTTTAAGCTTTTACCACTAGATTCAAAATTGAGCTATATTCATTTATTCGCTATTAGGTAGCTCATTTTTATTTTAAAGGTAATGCCGGTACGGAACTCTAATTGCGCAAATCCAACTTGTGCTTGACCGGTTATTTTAAATTTGAATCCACTATTAGCAAAAGTCTCGAAGACTTTGTAAATTTAATTCAGCAATATTTTATAATAATTTATTTATTTTATACTAATCGTAGATTTCTCTGTCTATTGTTTTTTCTCAAAAATATATATGGAAATATTTTTTTAAATCCTTTTGGAACTAGAACTGTTTTATCTTTGCCTTTGAATCTACCGTATTCGGCTGTAATTGACTATTAATTAAATAGTAAACTCACGCTTGAATTTGAATCAGCTGCAACTGGTGAATAGACATTAACATGCAAGCAATCTTCACTGTAACCACTTATCGGAGGCTGACCAGGAAATGTTCCAAAAGAAAAACATGCAGGTGCATCTTGTGAAAGCATCTAAAATACCTTGCCATGGTTCAGCTTTAACAGGAGGCTAAAAAATGTCCAATTGTAAAACGCGTTGTGTTTAATTTCACACATATATATATAGAATATATATATATATATATATATATATATATATATATATATATATATATAAATATATATATATATGTATATATATATATATATATATATATATATATATATATATATATATATATATATAATATATATTATATATATATATATATATATATATATATATATATATATATATATATATATAAATATATATATATATATATATATATATATATATATATATATAATGATATATATATATATATATATATATATATATATATATATATATATATATATATATATATATATATATATATATATATATATATATATATATATATATATATATATATATATATATATATATATATATATATATATATATATATATATATATATATATATATATATATATATATAATATATATATATATATATATGTTATATATATATATATATATATATATATATATATATATATATATATATATATATATATATATAATATATATAATATATATATATATATATATATATATATATATATATATATATATATATATATATATATATATATATATATATATATATATATATATATAGATATATATATATATATACATATATATATATATATATATATATATATATATATATATATATATATATATATCAGCTCGTTAATAAAAATGTAATTTCCTCATTAGTTATCAGAGGCATCTTGCGGGCAAAAATTGTTTCTTTTAAATGTACTGTTTTTTTCTGTATTGGAAGTTCTTATAAATTAGAAATATCTTCTATTAAATATATATATATATATATATATATATATATATATATATATATATATATATATATATATATACATATATATACACATAGATTCAAAAGTTTTTGCATCACCTTGTTCGGATGCGAAGGATTTTTTTTGCGCTAACAATTTTTTGTGGGCTTGTTTATCATTCCAATACGTCCCATATTTTTTGCAATATACACATGTTTACAGTTTTTTTTTGTAAGATCACATTTTTAGTGCGATCATTCTTACATTCAAGTCATTTGAATTTTACGATTTTAAGCGCAAACATGAATCGTCAAGTCGTAAGTGAGATAAACCGTGCAAGAATAGTGGCTTTAATTGAAGAAGAAGGTCATTCTCAAAGGTTCGTGGTTGACAGAGTTGGCGTTTGGCAAAGTGATGTGTCTCGGGTATGGAACCGGTATCTCCAAACCAATTCTCTTCGTGATAGACCTAGGAGCGGTAGAAGGCATGTTACTAATCAGCGGCAGAACCGCTATATCCACTTAACTATCCGAAGAAACCCGACCATGGCAATACCAGCACTCCAAAGAGATATGAGACATGCGTTGGGAGTTCAAGTATCGATCTCGACATTACGAAGACGAATACTTGCGACAGGTTTGAGGTGTCGCCGACCAATAAGAGTGCCCAGACTACAACCTGAGCACAGAGTTCGCCGACTACAGTGGGCTCAAGAGCACGCGGCCTTGCCTGCAGAATTTTGGAATTCGGTGTTTTTTTTCCGACGAGACAAGGATTTGTTTGGTACAAGATAGCCATCGAATACGTGTGTGGCGGGATCCAACGAGAGTGGCTCAGCTTGCGCATGCTCGCCCCGTGCCGCCCTTCAGAGGAGGAAGTGCTATGTTTTGGGCTGGTATCATGTCAAATGATCGCACAGAATTAATTCATGTTGAGGGAACAATGACTGGTGATAGATATCTCAGAGAGATTCTACATCCTCATGTGAGACTATGGCGAGCAGCTGTTGGCGATTCCTTCGTTTTTATGGACGATAACGCCCGACCTCATCGGACCAGAGCTATAAATGAGTATCTTGAAACTGAAGGGATCAATCGTTTGAACTGGGCTGCCCTATCTCCGGACATGAATCCCATAGAACATGCCTGGGACATGCTTGCGAGGGCAGTGGCAGCACGCAGAAATCCACCCAGGAGTGTACAAGAGCTTGTTCATGCGGCCCAGGAAGAATGGCGAAATATCCCTCAACCGAATATTAGTAATTTGGTAAACAGCATGGGTAGGCGACTTCAAGCTTGCATAAATTCTAGAGGTGGAAATACTCTTTATTAAAAGTTCTCACTTAAAAAAAAACATCAGTTTGTATTTATTAATTATTTTTTTAAGAATACTTATTATGTTTAAAGCAAGTTTATTAATGGATAATAAAAAAATGTTGTCAAAAATATATATTTTTTTAATTGAAACTAATCAATTGATTAATCACTGATCCATTTATAATGAACAAAAATTTTTTTTCGGAGATTTAGGGTGATGCAAAACTTTTGAATCTATGTTTATATATATATATATATATATATATATATATATATATATATATATATATATATAATATATATATATATATATATATATATATATATATATATATATATATATATATATATATATATATATATATATATATATATATATATATATATATATATATATATTTTATATATATATATATATATATATATATATATATATATATATATATATATATATATATATATATATATATATATATATATATATATATATATATATATATATATATATATATATATATATATATATATATATATATATATATATATATATATATATATATATATATATATATATATATATATATATATATCAGCTCGTTAATAAAAATGTATTTTCCTCATTAGTTATCAGAGGCATATTGCAGGTAAAAATTGTTGCTTTTAAATGTACTGTTTTTCTGTATTGGAAGTTCTTATAAATTAGAAATATCTTCTAAAAGTGGACTTAAGGCGCTTCCCATTATAAGTCCTTCTGGGCTATTGTAAATCGAATTATTAAATATAAAATAATTTTGTTTCTGACGTGTTTTTAGTAGGTTGAGAATATCTTGTTTTATAATAATATTGACGTTGTTTTTATTTAATAGATGTTCTACCATAACAGTTGTTTCGTTTGGAGGTTTGCTGGGGATTAAATTTTGTACATCAAATAATACTAATTTGGCTCTCGAAGGAAGATTCGTATTTGAAATTTTCTGTGTTAACCCTAAAGAATTTTTTACAGAACAAGTGGATTGAAAATTTGTTTGATTTTTAATCGTGTCTAAAGGAAATTGGAGAGTTCGTATGCTGGTGCTGCCATGTAGGAGACCACTGGCCTAATCGGATTTGTGTAGTTTAATTAAGGAATAGAGTTACGGTGGTTGGGGCGACTTACCTTTAAACATGTCCAAGAAATACACGTGTTCAGATATAATTAAAAAAGGATTTTTAAACAGCAAACACAATAAGGCGAATCAAGATAATAACGCAGCAAAACTTATTAAAAAGAAAGCAATAGAAGAAAATATTATATTCACCAAAGCAGATAAAAGAAAAACCATAGTCGCAATCAACAACGTATATAGAAAAAAAACAATAGATTTTATTAAAAAAGGAAATTTTCAGACTTTAAGCAATGACATAACAAAAATCCGCGTAGAAATAGGGAAAACTTCTAGAATCATACTAGGTTATAAAATAATCAAATTAACAGCTATAAATCTCAACCATCGTAAATATATTATTTAAATAAACTACACAAACAAGATTATCCGATTAGGCCAGTGGTCTCCTACATGGCAGCACCAGCATACAAACTCTGAAATTTTCTTATAGGCACGATTAAAAATTATACAAATTTTTAACCCACTTATTCTATAAAAAAACTCTTTAGAGTTAATTTATAAAATTTCAAATATAAATCTTCCTTTAAGAGCCAAATTAGCATCATTTCATTTCATAGTTATCATTTATTCCCCAGTATACTTCCAAACGAAACAATTGTTATGGTAGAACCTCTACTAAATAAAAACACCGGTCAAGTGCAAGTTGAACTGTTGCAATTAGTGTTCCGTATGTTGATTGCTTTCAATATAAAGGAAATTTGTTACGGAGGTATCAAATGATCAGTGACTTCACAAAACACACCCTAAATGACTTTTCAACAAAGTTTGTTGCCAATCTTTACTGAAAATTGATAACCTTGAAATTTTTGTTTTATTTTATATACCAGATAAATTATTAAAGGTAATGCACTCGTGATAGTTTTCGTTCAATCTACACCCCGTGGAGAATATTTCAGAATTTTTTCAAAATTTTTTGATAAGTACTTTTCGAGATAAGGTGGGTGGACATCGATTTTTCGCGACTTTTTAAAAATAATATAAAGAAAAGTGCGCGCAAGTATTACATTGTATATATATTTTTACTCGTGTTTTTACAGCCTTTCATTTGACACCACACTCGATGGCCTAGTAAAAAAATTTTTTTTTCACTTCCGATTTCACCCCCCAAAACTAACCCCTTAAGTCAAAATTTAACTTTCAAAACTACATGGCTCTGATGAGGCCATCAATTCCTATAATATTACCAAATTTCAACTTTCTATGACAAATAGTTTCGGAGAAAATCGTGTGTGACGGACAAACACACAGACACCAAAGTGATCTTATAACTGTTCCGTACGGAACACTAAAAAACGTCAATATTATTATAAAACAAGATATTTTCAACCTACTAAAAACATGTCTGAAACAAATTGTTTTATATTTAATAATTCAATCTACAATAGCCCAGAAGGTCTTATAATGGGAAGCTCCTTGAGCCGACTTTTAACAGAAATTTTTATGAGTAACACCAAAAATAGAATTCAAAAATTAGAAATAAATTTAAAAATAACTAGATATAGGTTTCACATAATTGCATAATAATTACGTACTGACAACAACACGCAAATAAAATTTAGATTTTTATCTTAAGAATATCTACTTGAAGTTTTTAAAATATTTATTATTTAAAGTAGGATAAGTTGGATAGACAAGATATTGTACAAAAATAAAAATCATAACATATCAATCTTTATATTTCACTTATAAGGAATATTTCGAAAAAAATTATATTGTTCGAAAAGTGAAACAAAACATGCGTATATTTAAATTCTTTTTAAGAAGTCAAAAAACGTCACAGATATTCTGATCTGATAAGCAAAATTTGTTTTTTTAGAGCTATGTAAGTTACAATAATAGCTTACCAAATATCTTAATTCGTCAACTGGTGGCTCTCCATATGGTATACCTCGCCATGCATAAAATATTTCACCACTGGGTGTATCGATGGTGGTACCCTGTACTTTTCCGTTTGGAAGTTGGACTACCAAATCACCCAGCTAAAAAATAATCAGAAATAATAGTCTTCCAATAACCTATACGATTTTAAAGCTGGCATGTGAAACTTAAATCTTAAACTCATAAATACATTTATTTAAACACACTGCTAAAAGATATATATTAAATGATTTATATGTAATAAATATTTCGAATTTACTTACAGCATCCTGGAATAAAAACACACAGAATAATAAAATAACGCGCATTGTTGATGAAATTGTGTTTTAAATGCTCCTTTTTTGCAAAATAGTCCATTATATATAGAAATATTTGACTATTTTATCATTTATCACTATTATCAACTTGCTACTTTTTTTAAAAATAAATTTGGTTCACAAGTAGTCTAACAATACTAAGTGTTTTTTAAAATTTACTAGTCATCACCACAAGCACTTCTTGGTTCATACGTTCAATAAAAAAAATACTTTGAGGAGCAGTTGTACATTACTAGAGTAAAATTTGTTAAAGAAAATTAGTTTCTACATCAAATTTCATTCGGCCGACTAAAATTAAGGCTCTATGACATAGATTGGCTAGTGCCGTCCCACCTATCACTTTAACCGCCATATGATATTGGTCAAAGACTTATTTTCGTTAAATATATGCTCAAAAAATATTGCCTTCCTAATATAATAAAATATTTAACTATAAGTAATATTTTATTGGATTCGGTAGTAAACACCAAATTCAAAAACCCTTTACTATTTCAAAAATTTATACATATCTACTTAGGATAACTATCTTTTATGTTTTACCATTACATTTTACTGGTAGTAAATTCGTTGATAGCTAGGCTTTTCGGTTGGCTGTTGTTGTGCCATGTGGTAAGTCCTCGTATCTTTTGATAAATTTATTTATTTCGTCATTTTCAGTTCATACTCTCCATTATGCTTGATATATAATTTATTTAAAAGTTTTTGCTTTTTCTTGTTTTATTTTTGTCGTTTATTTATTGTATGTTTTTATTGAAAAAAATAATGGTTCAAAAACTCAACCCGATTTTTATGAAGTACAACAACATGCCATAGGCTTTACGGTTTAATACTTAAGTTATTTTAGGTATCTTTCACTCTTTCTCTTTCACTCGTCTGTTCATTCATCTTTCCTACTCTCACTTTTCTGTTTATTTTATAATATTTAGAAATTTTCTATATATAAATATATAAATATATGTATATATATATATATATATATATATATATATATATATATATATATATATATATATAATATATATAAAATGCAACGTCTATCTGTCTGTCTGTCTGTCTGTCTGTCTGTCTGTCTGTCTGTCTGTCTGTCTGTCTGTCTGTCCGTTAGTGTGCTTATCACTGGAGAACCACTTATCCGATTTACCTACTTTTTTTTTAAACATACATATGTTCTCTGGTCACGTTATAGGCTATATTTTATTACGATAGGTAGCATAAGGAATGAGCAGTGACGTAAAATAGTGAATGAAGTCGGAAAAAAAGCTTGCCGCTAGAGCGTTCCATTGCAATACACAGCCTAAACCACTAAATTTGGAACAATATTATGTAACAGAGAATATCTGTAATCTATAATCTATAATATATATAAAATGCAATGTCTCTCTGTCTGTCTGTCTGTCCATTAGTGCGTTTATCACGCGAGAACTACTTATCCGATTTACCTGTCTTTTTTTAAATTCATACATATATTCTTTGGCCAGGTTATATAATAATAATAATCTGTATCTATAATATATATAAAAAGCAAAGTCTCTCTGCCTGTCTGTCTGTCCGTTAGTGTGCTTATCCCTCGAGAACCACTTATCCGATTTGCGTGATTTTTTAAATTCATACATATGTTCTCTGACCAGGTTATAGATATATATTTTATTACACCTATAATATATATAAAATGCAACGTATTTCTGTCTGTCCGTTAGTGCGCGTATCACTGGAGAACCACTTATCCGATTTACGTGTTTTTTTTTTAAAACATACATATGTCCTCTGGCCAGGTTATAGGCTATATTTTATTACGTTAGGTAACCTGAGGAATAAGCAGTGACAATAATAGTGAATCAAATCGGAAAAAAGTTTGCGGCTAGCGCGTTCTCTTACAATACACAGTCTAAACGATTAAATATGAAACAATATTATGTAGCAGAGAATATCTATAATCTATAATATATATAAAATGCAATGTCTCTCTGTCTGTCAGTCTGTCCATTAGTGCGTTTTATCACGCGAGAACCCCTTATCCGATTTACGTGTCTTTTTTTAAATTCATACATATATTCTTTGGCCAGGTTATATAATAATAATAATCTATATCTATAATATATATAAAATGCAACGTCTCTCTGTCCGTCTGTCTGTCTGTCTGTCTGTCTGTCTGTCACTTATCCGATTTACGTGCTTTTTTTTTAAACAAACGTATGTTTTCTGGCCAGGTTATAGGATATTTTATTACGTTAGGTGACATAAGGAATAAGCAGTGACGATAATAGTGAATCAAGTCGGAGAAAAGTTTGCCGCTAGCGCGTTCTCTTGCAATATACTGCCTAAACCACTAAATATGGTAAAATATCATGTAGCAAAGGATATCTATAATATATGTAAAATGCAACGTCTCTCTGTCTGTCCGTTTTTGCGCTTATCACTGGAGAACCACTTATCCGATTTACGTGCTTTTTTTTTAAACAAACGTATGTTTTCTGGCCAGGTTATAGGATATATTTTATTACGTTAGATGACATAAGGAATAAGCAGTGATGATAATAGTGAATCAAGTCGGAGAAAAGTTTGCCGCTAGCGCGTCCTCTTGTAATACACTGCCTAAAGCATTAAATATGGAACAATATCATGTAGCAAAGAATATAATATATATAAAATGTAACGTCTCTGTCTGTCCGTTAGTGCGCTTATCACTCGAGAACCACTTATCCGATTTACGTGTTTTTTATAAATTTTTACATATGTTCTATATAATTCTTCGATATAAGCCTAGATAATGGAAATTATGTAGAGATAATGGGAGATAAGGAGAAATATTGGGAGATAAGGGGAAATAATGGGAGATATTTTATTATGTTGGGTAACGTAAGGAATAAGCAGTGACGATAGTAGTGAATCAAGTCCACGCGGGCCCAGCTAGTATATATATATATATATATATATATATATATATATATATATATATATATATATATATATATCTCCTAGCTCAACAATACGAGGCAAATCAATTCAGTGCAGAGATAAAAAAAGATGATGATGATGAAGAAGACTGCGATTTAGTCATCGATGAAAATGATAACAAGACTGAAGAATGTGCTAACCAAAGAACTCAAATCCTACAGCAGAAACTTCGAGAATTTCAAGACAAGGTCAAAAATGAAAGAAACTTGAAGTCTAAGGAAGACCTAGTTCCCGTATCTAGACTTCTTGACAATGCATCCCAACAACAGTTTAAAGAATTTTTCAAAAGAGAAGGAGATGAACATGAAGTTGGTGTCGGCAGTGAGGCAGATGAAGAAGGTCTGGTGGCAAGTGGCAGTACGAGTGAGAGCAATGTTTCCGGAACCGATGAAAACATATATATATAAATAAATATATATATATATATATATATATATATATATATATATATATATATATATATATATATATATATATATATATATATATATACATATATATAAATATATATGCTATATACACTACCGTCAGAAAGTATTTGCCCACCTAGAAACTTCAACGTAACTGCCAAAATTTAATACCTAATTAAACCCTTTTATTATATTAGGTAAATTTAATTGTTCTTAACAAGTGTCCATCATAAAATTGTTTAGATAAGCCTTTTTGGTGAAATTACAAATTAAAAACCAACGAGAACAAATTTCCAAGTTTTGCATGATAATCGTTTTGAGGCGATTTCTGAGAATTTCAGTTGAAGTAAGAACTCATTTCAAGTTTCTAGGGATAACGGAAATTCCTAATGATATTTTATGATAAAAACTCTACTCAGTATATATCACCACTACACCAAACACTTTATTTTTGCGCTCGACGCGCTTCCTCAGGGGCGATGATTAACTATCGCTCCTGATGAAGCTAACGCGTTTCGCTAACCATGGAAGCTAAGATGGTTAGCGAAACGCGCGTCGAGGACAAAAACAAAGTTTTTGGTGTAGTGGTATATATACTGAGTAGTGTCATTGTGCCAAAGATTTCACATTCCTAACCTAATAAAAACACTGTTATAAATACCATTGCCCTTTTGAAAATTAACCATTCGCAAACAGTACTTGGTCATTGATACAGGCTCAATTGTTTTGCGAAAATGCAAAAAACGAAAGAAGTTTTTGTCGAAAATCGGGCTCTGATAATTGCGAAACATCAAAATGGTCACTCAAGTCGACAAATCGCGAATGATATGCGGATGCCAAGGAGAAAGGTGGTCTACATCGTAAAAAATGTTCTGCGAGACATGGAATTTCAACTAAAAACGTTCAAGAAGGCCTCGACTCCCGCTAAAGACAGAGTTATAACAATTTCCAAGAGACGTAATCGCCGCCTAACCGCATCAGAAGTCACGGCTCAAGTAAACCTGGAAAGCGGTAATTAAAAACAAAGGAGGTCACATAGATGAGAAAAATCCTGGAAAATCATGAATATTTTTCTGATTTTCTAGACTGTAAATAAGTAATAATTCGTTAAAATTAAAAAAAATATATATTATCTGGGTTTTTGTTTTCTTGGGACTGAAATAACTAGGTGGCCAAATACTTTCTGACGGTATATATATATATATATATATATATATATATAATATATATATATATATATATATATATATATATATATATATATATATATATATATATATATATATATATATATATATATATATATATATATATATATATATATATATATATATATATATATATATATATATAAATATATATATATATATATATATATATATATATATATATATATATATATATATATATATAGAGGAGAAGGATACTCTTGACCGACTAGTTAAACAGCAAACTTGAAGTTCTTGGGGTAAGCGGTCATGGGGATAGGGCTAAAATACTTCATTTGCTTCTTCAGGTCTACAATTACATTAGATTATCGGTATTTTGAGGTTTGCAAATAAAAAGCAACCAAATCCATTAACATCAAACTACTTACTGGTAAGTGATGTGTTTTGGATAATAACAACAAAGACCACATTACTGTGTATATTTTGCAATTAGTCAGTAATTAAGATTGATACTGAGTACTCTTGAATTAATTACCAATATTTTTTTTTCAAAATTGGGAGAAATTTAGCATATAGTAACTTACATTTCGAACTATAGACTAGTACGTCTCGCAAGATATGCAGGTTACTTTTATGACAATCTTTATAACAAAAGTGATCGAATTTGTCACCTTCAGTTAAAGCGAAGATGGCATTCTTCGGTAGAGAATTAAAGTATTGTTGCGGGAAAATCAACTTTTGAATTTTGCCAGCCTTTACTTCTCACCCATATCATACTAACGGTGCGTTGTCAACGCCTAAGCAGGTTTATATATTCTGCCATCGCGACGCGACTATAAAGTCGAGAGAACTTCCTTCGAGCGAGGCAGTCGATCCATAGACTATCCGTAGTTTAGACTAGACCGAGGATCGGATCAAGGTCCAGATCGAAGAGTAGCCTAAGAAAGGGGCAGTTTAGGTTTTGATTCAACCCCCACACCTTGACACGTAGTCGTGAAACAGGGCTCAATAAGGCCGTATAATCAGCGTTAGGTTAGAACTAGAACAAATTATATCTGCCGTCAATTTCAGCCACCGGTTTACAGTCTTCTGCGTTAGTTATTATTACCGTTTAACGTCGTTCGCCCGTCTGCCGTTATTAGTTGGCATTACTGCTTACTGTAATTATCGAAATTGTGTTCCTTTAACGTTGTTGTTCCTCCCACAACCCATTTGCCGTGCGCGTATTCGCGGCCAAAATTTAATCGTTGCATAACGACTCAAAGAAGATCAACGTCTATTGCGCCAACAAATAATACGTCAATCGTCATAATCATATACTAGTGATATTTATTCCCTATCTTCAAAATAAACACTTGAGAAACCAAATCGATGGTACCCTGGAATAACTACTGAACTCAGAATTTCGTAGTTTTCAATTTTGTACCAGGGAAAACATGAGAAAATCTCGACAAAAAACACCTTTAAGGAATATAAAATTCTACTTCGTTTCGTTATAATACGTCTTTCGGTTAATAATGTTGATTTTTTCGCAGCATTTAGCGTTTATTTCCAACACAAAATGAATTACCCTAATAATCAAAGTATTTGCCACCGTTAACTATGACCTTTTCCCATCTTTCTGTCAAAGAATGGATTCCGCATCAGAAGAACTTTTCATCTTTTGAGGCCAACCATTCTTCAAGCCAAATTTTCACTTCTTCATAAGAATGTAAGTGTTATTCTGAAAGTCCGTGCTGCATCGATCGAAATAAGTGGTAGTCTGAGGGGGCTAAGTCCGATGAATACGGCGGATACGATAGAACGTCCCATTTGATGTTTCCCAAATAGTTTTTATCACATTTTGCAACATGGGGCCGAGCATTGTCATGTTGAAAAATGACTTTATCGTGTCTTTGGGCGTATTTTAGTCGCGTTTCCTTCAATGCTCGGTTCAACTTTATCAATTGTTGTCGATATCGATCGCCAGAAATCGTTCCACTAGGTTTCAGCAGTTCGTAATACACAGCTCCTCTACTATCCCACCAAATACACCGTAAAGCTTTCTTTCCCTGTATATTGCGCACTGGTTGTGATGTTGAAGACTGGCTTAGGTCTACCCAAGTTTTTTGGGTTCCGTAGCCCCTATGAAGGGCATTTTTTTTAACGAGGTTTCCCCAGTAGGCATACTCCACGATCTATTGTGGTTAAGTTTTATTATACAGTATCCTATTGATTGAAAAAACCGTACTATTGGTAATGATTAAAGTGGAACGGATTATTGCTGATTTCTAGAAAATTTTAGTCTGATTGATAATCTTCAAATGCTACTTCAACAGTAATGTCTTGATCTTCGCTTTCTTCTTCTGCTTCTTGCTGGATTTCTATAGATTGTTCTAAGAAGAAAGATGTATCAGTTGTCTCCTCATTGATACCATAAGAATTCTCATCTGTTTTATTCGATTCAACATTGGAGCCTAGACAATCGGTACATACTGGGGAGCAATATAATCTGACATTTTTACGGCCACAATTTTTACTACAATTACAAAAAATGGTTTTAAGAAGTTTTTCCGGAGCAGGTGGGAGTAAAGTTTGAATTGGCTCCAAAATATTATCTATTAATTTCCAGCTCCGGTCTTCTGGGTCCAGTTGATTGCCTAGCCACACTTGAACTTGATAGTATACACGATGTAAATGTTGACAAGCAGAAGCAGACGTTGGAGGAAGACAAGATAGTTACACTATTTTATTGTTGCGTGTATTTTTTATAAAACTGAAGTATCTGTACTGTACTGTCTATACAATCAATTTTTTTTGGAGATCCATATATAGCAAGAAGAAAGCGAATCCCATTTGTGATGATGATTTTTGGAGAAGAGTCAATCGTTTTGAATACTTCTGCACAATCAAATAAATCATTATTATTACTTTTTTTTAACAGTTTAAATACTGTTGTTTTACTCTTTTTGAAAATTGCTGATGTAGTATCGCAGCCAGTTATTGTATGTAAAAATAAAATATGAGCTTGACATTTTGGACATGAAGATAAACTTACCGATGAATATATTTTTGTTTATCTCGAATTTTCCCAGTTTTTAAAAAGTAAATAATCTTATCAATTGGAGTTCTTGCAGTCAGTAGTATTAACAAATCAATATCTTTTAGTATTCTAAATCGTTCTTCTTTTTCATTTTGTTTTCTATTGTTCATAGCAAGCTTTGTTGCTGATTTACAATAAAACAGGTAAATGTTAAACTTCTTGTTTCTCAGTTATAATAACACATAATTTTATTATCATTCTTTAACTTTAATCTATAGCAAATATGTTTTAATTCGTCGAATGAAAACTGACAATTATCACTATTTTTAGTGTATGCAAATATTTCTTCCATCACCAAAGTAATAGAATCATCTTCAGGACGACCGATTTTACTCCCCGTGGTGGATCTCAAAGAGAAATTATAACAATCATTATGGTACTTGGCCTCAATAGCAACTAAATCATATTCATACTCAATGCATGCCATAACAGCTTTTGCTACGTCATCAGAATGAGTCCGATCTACCTTCAGAATAGAATCTTTAAATGGAAGTGTAGCGATATGACAAATTTTACGCCGAACATTCTGCGCTTTTTCCTTTTCAGGCTCTTCATGGCAGAAAATAAACAATAATTTTTAAAACAAAAAACCGACTCACTCGCACTCTAGTACGAAGTGGACTAATCGTAGATGTGCTGGCTTGTTCCATCTCGTGCTGTCTTTTAGCTGCAGCAATATTACTCTTCCGAGTGTACATTTTACGACACTGCACATGGATTGTCACAGATTGCTTGTCTTTCAGGTATTCAAGAAACCCATCATTTCTTTCAACCTTGAATCAATCAGTCTTTATTCCATGATCCATAACAACAATTTCACTTTCAGTCAAAGGTTTACTACAAATAAAGCAAAAGTGCGACATTTTTTAAAAATTGAAATCAAAAATGTTATCAATAAGCACATCTGTTCACTACAAAGAAACGTTCAATACTAAAAGTAGTTATTTTATTTACGTCCTTGAAAAAAGGGCAGATATACGACCGTTGCCATTCGAATAATGGAGTAGCTGACAGATGTTGTTCAAGGTTATACGGGCGAACGGAATTAGGGACCGAGTGTATATTCATTCGGAATCATATAATTTGTACGCATTTTAGTGTGTGAGTCACACAAATCATTATTTTCATATTTTTACTTATATTGAACGTCCAATGACGTATAGAGGCGGCGTAAGACTGCATATTAGTATTTTCGATGTTTGAAATCGCTATATCTCAGGAATAGTGATTCGAAAGAAAAAAAAAATAAGAAAAATATTTGTAGAGATTCTACAACTTTTGTCTGACCTATTTTTACGATAACACTTACCGTTTACGAGAAAAATGCGAAAAATCGATATTTTTAGCAGAAGTAGGATCGGTGAGGACTTTTGATATTTTAGTTGTAATAGTGTATTTAAGACCTATTCTAATTTTCAGATCTATGCGACTTATTGCTAAGCTACCACTTTTTATGGTCTATTTTGACTGGATAATTAACGTTTGAATTAAATGCAATATTATTTGTCTAAAAAATTAATACTTTCTAAGCAATTTCATGTTATGGAAACACTCATTTCCGTAGTAGTTCTGAAAATACAGTTTCGAATGGATAACCCAATTAATTGCAAATTATTCAGCTCAATAGTCTGGTGCGTTTGTGGTATTTGAATGAATCACTGTTATCTCTGCAAATGCAAGGTAATTTATCTCTGACCCTACTATTATAAATCATTTTTATTTTCATACTTCATCCTATAAGCAGTTTGTTTAATATTGATAAGAAAAGTGTTATACAGAGATTATTTTTTGATAAGTAGCTGAGTGACTGACAAATTTAAAATGTCTAAAAGCACGTAGGCTCTATATTTTGAAAACAAATATGATTATTGTGCTAAAGGTCAGCCATATATAGTGTAAAATTAAAAAATAAAGTAGTACTTACAAAGTACCGCAGTTATTCAAATGATGCTTCTGCTTCTACCTTATGGCCGTAAATATAATTATTAATATTTGTATCAACAACCGAGGATCGGATCAAGGTCCAGATCGAAGAGTAGCCTAAGAAAGGGCAGTTTAGGTTTTGATTCAACCCCCACACCTTGACACGTAGTCGTGAAGCAGAGCCCAATAAGGCCGTATAATCAGCGTTAGGTTAGGACTAGAACAAATTATATCTGCCGTCAGTTTCAGCCACCGGTTTACAGTCTTCGGTGAACATGACTGTCGTCACCGTTCTTCTGCGTTAGTTATTATTACCGTTTACCGTCGTTCGCCCATCTGCCGTTATTAGTTGGCATTACTGCTTACTGTAATTATGGAAATCGTGTTCCTTTAACGTTGTTGTTCCTCCCACAAACCATTTGCCGTGCACGTATTCGCGGCCAAAATTTAATCGTTGCATAACGACTCAAAGAAGATCAACGTCTATTGCGCCAACACCGTAATATCGTTAAAATAATACGTCAATCGTCATAATCATATACTAGTGATATTTATTCCCTATCTTCAAAATAAACACTTGAGAAACCAAATCGATGGTACCCTGGAATAACTACTGAACTTCGTAGTTTTCAGTTTTGTACCAAGGAAAACATGAGAAAATCTCGATAAAAAACACCTTTAAGGAACATAAAATTCTACTTCGTTTCGTTATAATAGGTGTTTCGGTTAATAATGTTGATTTTTTCGCAGCATTTAGCGTTTCCATCACAAAATGAATTACCCTAATAATCAAAGTATTTGCCATCGTTAACTATGACCTTTTCCCATCCTTCTGCCAAAAAATGGATTCCGCACCAGAAGAACTTTTCATCTTTTGAGGCTAACCATTCATCAAGCCAAATTTTCACTTCTTCGTAAGAATGTAAGTGTTGTTCTGAAAGTCCGTGCTGCATCGATCGAAATAAGTGGTAGTCTGAGGGGGCTAAGTCCGATGAATACGGTGGATGCGGTAGAACGTCCCATTTGATGTTTTCCAAATAGTTTTTATCACATTTTGGAACATGGGGCCGAGCATTGTCATGTTGAAAAATGACTTTATCGTGTCTTTGGGCGTATTCTGGCCGTGTTTCCTTTAATGCTCGGTTCATCTTTATCAATTGTTGTCGGTATCGATCGCCAGAAATCGTTCCACTAGGTTCAGCAGTTCGTAATACACAGCTCCTCTACTATCTCACCAACTACACAGTAAAGCTTTCTTTCCCTGTATATTGCGCACTGGTTGTGATGTTGAAGACTGACTTGAATCTACCTAAGTTTTTTGGGTTCGAGCATATTTACCATAAGCGTCAACCAACAATGGATAACTATCAGCAGCCGTTTTCTTCAAATAAAAGAAGGTTATTAAACTTCCCCGCAAAACTTCCTTTTCTGGTAAGAAGCACGACATATTCAAAGCTACGAAGAACTATGTTTTTCGCACAATGACAATTAATAATAAACTGGCGTTTAATTGCGAATGTTTACTTTCCAAAACGCCATAGTTGTCACTAGTCTATACCAACAAGTGTATTAGTAAAGCCATATCATAGCAAAATCGACATTATTAACCGAAACACCTATGGCATATGGTACGAAACAACCATGTGCTTCTAAGGTGATTTAATTTAAAAAAATCTTTTTTATAAAATGTTTTTATTTATTTTGTTACGGCCAGTGTCTTTTTATCTTTTGGTTAGGTCGTGGTTTATTTATTCTAGACAATAGAATGACGTTGACATTTCATCTGACCCTCCAAAGTTCAGGGAATTTATAGAAGCTAGCGTTAGATTATTATTATAGAGAACTGTCCGAGATATTCTGAGAGTTTTCATTTTTTCCAACTCATCTGCAATAAACTGGAAAAAATTGCGTTTAGATCTTCAATATCAGGCTTTTTATTAACAGAATTGGGTTCGAAGTGGATCTCCACCATTTCCCTAAAGATTCTCTTGACGTCTCTTTGCTCAAGATTTTGGTTTCATTAAAATTAAATTCATGCGAAAATTGGTTTCTATGCGAAGCAAGCACACAAGAGTTTTTTTAAGCCTACAGCTACTTTTATGAGGAGCGATTCTGTCTTTTAGGATCCTTGATTGTTATATGTAGACTGTGCAACGAATGCTGTATATTAGCTCTGAGATTTTTGTAGTTTCATCTTTATCTTTCAAATAAGTAAAAATATTATTAATTGTTTTTTATGTTTGAAGGTAATTTTTAAATTAGGCTGATTATTGAAGAGTTTAGTAATTTAAGTGGAAATTTCTTTTGGATAAGAAAAGGAATAGACATAAATAATTCGGTTTTCAAAAAGGAAACTGATATCCGGGGTGAAATTATTTTCATGTTGAGAGATAGGTGTGGTTGTATAGCTTGTTCAGCATCTTAATTGGGTAGGAGTTAGTGAAAAAGATACTGAACCAGCTGTTATTTAACTCAACAACACCTATCTCCCAACATTAACACGGGCGAGATTAAGGTGTACCGTGTTGGCAGGGTGAATCTAGCCAGATCTCGACCTCTTAAAGTGGTATTAAATTCCTCATCAGAAGCCACAGCGATCATTCGACGGGCTAGGGACTTGAAGAGGATTGATCCTTACAAAAACATTTCAATAAGCTTTGATAGGACACCCAACAGATCCAAAATACAAAAGTCTCAGAGCATCATGAACGCCCGAATCAACAACGGCGAAACCAACGTTAAAATTAAATATTTTGATGGAGCCCCGAAGATTATTAGCACCGGGGATACTTTAAACTAGAAAATAGGTCTAACAGTGTCTCCGCGTCTGGCTCGGAGCTCGAGATATCTTGCATTTATCAAAACGTACTAGGTCTCAACACAAAGATAAACGATTTTTATAAATCAGTGTGTAGTACAGACCACGACTTAATTGCAGTGACCGAGACCTGCATTCAAGCTAACGTTTCATCAAGCGAACTAATTTGCAGAAGGTACTCGGTGTTTCATGCTGACAGAGATCTTGTCAATGCGGGTGTTTCGAGGAGTGGTGGCGTGTTATTGGCAGTGAAAAACAAATACAATGCGGCACAATTGAACTTACAGATTATCCGTACGAACATTGCCAGAATCGAAGTAATTGGATGCAAAGTTTGCATAAGCAACAAACATGTGTTTATAATAGTTTATTTACGTTCCTCCTGATACACCATCCGCTGAATTTGTGTCTCTTTTCGAAGGAATTGAATCACTTAGGTATCTCTATGGAAAAAAGGTTTTCATTTTAGGAGACTTTAATATACCAAATTTGCATGACAACATTCTGAGCGAACCAAAAACTGGAATCTATACTTTTAGCATCCTATTCGATCTAAGACAATACAATGATATTCTTAACATGAATAATAGGACTCTAGACTTATTCCTATCAAACATTCAATGCGAAGTATCTAAAAAACTACTACCACTGCACAGTGCAAAGTGAAACGAGTTTTTTGTGATGGAATATTCTGTTGAAGGTATGTACTCTATTATGACTTATATTTTTTATAAAAAATATGTATACTTTTGGTGTAATATCAATTTGTAAATGTATAGATAAATCCAGCAAATTTTACTTTAATTGTAAACTTTAAAAGTAGCAACTTTTTTTATCCACATATATCCACCTAGATTTTTTCTATATGTAATACCTACAACATTCAGGCACAGATTCATATATATTATAGACCCCGAAAAGGCCCGAAAGTAAAATTATTTTATTTTTTTTTCAGGAACGAGTCGTGACTATGACGAAAATGGAGTTTTTGAAGAATGGCTAAAGCATGACAAAACTGAACGAAACAGTGGCATTTTTATATTATATAAGTGAAAAATTCAATATGTCTGACGATTCTCTAAAACGACTCAAAATGAAAATATCAACCCTTTCAGCAAGCAAAAATTCAATCAAAAGTGGACTTCTTTTAAAGTGTAACAAAGAAATGTTTCTGATCAAACATAAAGATTGGTTAAAGGGATCCGGAGTCGAAATAAAGATGTGTGTTAACCAGCCGTGCACTTCAACATGATCAGTGGCTCTTTCCGTAGGGCGACCCAGAAAATCATTTGAAGACTCATCAACAAAAACGAAGAGACGGAGAGTAGAAGATCTTTTGGAATCGCGAAGTGCAAGTGAGCTTATTACAGTAGCTGAGTTAGCTACTCGAAACGAAGGGCATCGAAGTGTTGCTAAACAGATCCATAACGTCGCGGTCAGTGAAACTAGAGAAAAAAATAAGTGTTCTGAACAAAGTCGGCAGTTAACACCAGACGAAGCTTTAGCTTTATTATGTGGACTCGAAATCGACTTCTCACTCATATAAAACAAACAAGAAAATGGTCAATGAAAGCGGGACATCAAGTGTATCCATCGTTTTATAGTTTAGGTAAGTCAAAACCTTCTTGTTGTCCTTCTGACGAATATATTCTGTGACTGAATCTCGAACTGAAATTAAACTTCACGCGATTTTGGATAAAACGGCTGAACGATTAGTTAAAGCTCAGACGGAAGTCATTAGAAGTGTGTTACCTCGTTCATATTATACGTTGGTAAGCAAAATGGGGCTATGATGGGAGTTCGGGGCATAGCACGTATAAGCAGAAATTTGAGAACACTAACGCTACAGACGAATTTTTGTTCGTATACTCATTTGTCCCTTTGAGACTGCTTGATGGCGAAACTGTGATCTGGCAAAGTCCAAGACCTTCCTCTGCTTTATATTGCCGTCCTATTAAGTTTATTTTTGCCAAGGAGACAAAAGAGTTTACGAAAGAAGAAAACTTCTAAAATTTTAGATGAAGTAAGTCAGCTTCTTCCAACATTATGTAACGTTGCTGGATCTCAAATCTCTGTTAAACACGATTTGTTGTTGACAATGACTGATGGCAAAGTGTGCAATGCCTTAACAGACACAAGTTCAACACAAAAGTGTTTATATTTGCGGTGCCACCCCGTCTACTATGAACGAGGAGTCAAAGAAATATCCCAGCAACGAAGAACGCCTTGCATTTGGTTTATCTACTTTACATGCATGGATCCGCACGTTTGAAAGTTTTGCTTCACATCAGCTATCGTTTAGAAAAATAAAAAAGTGGCAAGTCAGGGGAGATAACGACAAAGCTATTGTGAAGCAACGCTCACAAGAGATACAAAAAGTGTTTAAAGATCGTATGGGTCTCATTGTAGATAAACCAAAATCTGGGTATGGTAACACAAACGATGGAAACACAGCACGTAGATTTTTTTTCAAAGCTGAATTGAGCAGCGAAATTACAGGATTAGACGTAAACCTTATTCGTAGATTTCATGTAATTTTAAGAACTTTGTCATCGGATATGACATAAATTATATAGAATTCGAAAAGTTTTGTGTTGATACTAGAAAATTATACCTTGATCTGTATTCGTGGTATTCCATGCCCGTTACTGTGCATAAAATTCTTGTACACAGCGCGGAAGTTATAAAGTCTTTTCTTCTTCCCTTTGGACAACTCTCCGAAGAAGCCCAGGAGGCAAGAAAATAAAGACTGTCGTAGATTCCGTGAACGGCACACCAGAAGCGGTCACGTATTGCCACAAATACAGATCTTTTGAGAATGCTTTTAATTAGGTCTGATCCTGTTATCAACTCGTATAGAGAATTACCGCGAAGGAAAATTTACTTCTCTTTGCCCATCGGAGGTTCTGCAGTTGATTATCCCACCTTCATTGCCATCCGAAACACCCATCAGTAAGTCATCATCACGAATTAAATGTGGAGGATTTAATTTACTCTCTGAATATTCTTACTGAATTGGAGAACGATGATGACGACTCAATCTGATGGTGATTAGTAGGTTTTAAGTATTTTTTTTATTGTAATTATTATTCTTAAATTAATGTTGTGTGTTGTAGGTTGCTTATTAATTCTGGCCTTAGTAATAGAAGTTTATTTAATATTATATTTCTTTTACTTATACACCTTGTTATTGTAAATAATTGTTGATATACTTATTGTAATAATTTATTTTAAAGAAATAATATTTTGTAAAATAATTAATTGTGGGGTACTATCATTATGAATATAAATTTTTCATTTTTTTCCTAGAAATTTTCTTTGGTAAACAAACATGAATGTGCTCTTAACACATACTGAGTAGGTCGGAACATATGTTAGCGTAATTAAAAAAAACCAATTAGCGACAATAGTGAACAAATGTGACACATTAGTCAAACCACTTCCGTCTTTGCAGCTACATATTTCGTTTAATACACATTGCAGTACACATTTTTCCAACTTTTTTTTTCTTAAAATAGCATACAATAACCTGGAATAATTACATACACAATTGAAATATGGAATGAAGGAAAATAATATTTGTCCCGCTAGCTTTGTACTAGTCCGGAGACAACTTGTGCACTGGTGCGCGAGGATACTCATCATCCTGCTTTAAAACATTTCAGTGCTTCCTCGATGTTGCCTAAGGTGCGCCCAAATTTCCCATCGGCACAGATCATAAGCGGTATAATAATTTTCGAAAAGCAGATTTTCCACAGTTTTGTACAGCGGCCTTGCTGAATGCTGACTGGTCTAATACTTATGGCCTTCCAGAAATGATGACGAGGCCTGTGAAATTTTTCTATGAAAACAGTTGCGAGTGTATTTGGTTTGTATGCGCCCCAAGTCGGTAATTCATAAAAAAAAACTTTCCAGTATAGTTTTTACAACAGATATTATTATAATCAATTAAGTGCACGCATAAATTTTTAGAAAACTAAAAATATCTTCTGATACAGGTATTTACGGCGCAACCAATATCATGGACTTGAGGTTGGATATCAAAAGGAGAATCAAAAAAGCAATACAAGGACACTATATGTCCAAGGTTTGAAAACTCCGTGCAGGGTGATCCAGTACAATTCTAGGGTCTTCGTTTAACTCGAAAAGGTCCTTCAGGCTCTTTTCCGAGTCTTTTTAACTGAGGGGGGAAAGATTATTCAGAGTCCTATTGAAATTGCTAACCTCCCCCCTTTGCGAATTTTTTTCTTCGGTCCTATAAACTCTGTTCAGAGTTAATTCTTTCCCATACACCTTCAAACAATAATTTTAATATAAGCTCTCATGTAATCTCATTAATTGTATCAAGAAGAAGAATTCAGTAGGTTCTTGAAAAAATCTAAAAATAAAATGTACAGTTTCATCGTCAAAGACAGGCATCCGCCGTTTCTCGAAGCCATTGAGTTTCATTTATAACATGGCAACTCACACATTCATTTTTCTGAGGTATGGAAGGAAGCTAGGATAATCGTCTCTTCAAAAAAGGCAATGTAAATAGATATCTCTAATTATAGGCCCATATCGATGCTATCGCCATTTGCGAAGCATTAAGATGGATGATCACCAAGATATGTATTCAAGTTAAAACATCATATCTGAAGCTCAGTATGGCCTTCATATAAAAGTCGCAGTACGATCACGAATCTGCCAGTTTCACTCATTTGTGTAAGTCAGATCTGATGCTCGTGGTCAGCCGTTGAGTGCTGTTTCGACGAGCGCTATCTCGTTTTCGAAAAAACACATAAATCAGGTTTACCAAGAGCGCAATGCAAACGCTGGGATTCATATTTAAAAACTCTCGTGATTTCTCCCAAACATTGCTGCAATTTTAAATCTCTGTACTTTGCATATGTTTCGATCAAAATTTAGAAAATTACGCAGCAAGCAATAGTGTGGCATCCTATACACTCAAAGTACACTTCTCAAATAGAAGGGGCACAGCGAAAGTTTTTAAAATTCCTCGTATATAACATGGAGGGTGTTTTCCCACCACGAGGCTCGCCACAGGAAGCTTCGCAGATTTCAGATATCGTCATTGGCCAATCGTCGCAATTTTATGCTGGTTTTGTTTTGTTTAAAATTTGCAACTCAGCTATCCACTGTCGCTACTTATTGTCAAAACTAAACTTTAACGTACCATCTCGTGCGTTAAGACATTATTCCGTGTTCAACTTACCGTTCCATGATTCCAATTTTCAGTTAAAAGATCCCCTTTTTCAAGCTATGAAGATTTTTAATGTGAATTGCAACAACACTGATATTACCAGTCTAACATATTCTCAGTTTTTGAAGGTCGCACGGGATCGTTGTCTTGGGAATATTATTAACTAATATTGTAGCGTATATTGTTAGAGCTGAAACTTAATATTGTAATGTGTTTATCCTAACAGACTCGTTTAGATTGAACTTAGCTTTAGTCAGATTGTCTTGTTAATGGATGTATTTATCTGTTAGCCAATAAAGATTATTATTATTATTATAAAATAATTTCACTCCGGATATTAGTATATTCTGTTAACTAGACTGGTTTTAATTTTTATTGAGGCGGGTCTTCGAAATAAATCGGCAGTTAGGTCATATAAGTCGAAAATACTTATGTTAGTGTCTCGCGGAGGTTACACAAGAAAGCACCATGTTTGCATTCTTTGTATTTTGGCTATCTGTGTCTCTGATATACTGCACCAAACTGGAACGGGATACATTAACACAAGTCTTATTATTTGCTTGTATACTAAATAGTCCGCTTACTTTGATGACTCAGTTCAAACTTTGGCGAAAGTAAAGCACATAAGTAAATTCATTACTTGGCATTTTTTTTTATCTTACATTAGGTGAGTAGAGAAGTATTTTTTATTTGTAACTTTTTTTTCGACGTATCTAAGTGCTTTATCATACACAGTAAAATTTTGTATAACTGTTTTTAATACAATTTTATATCAAAATTTTAAATTTTTTAAAAATGGTTGATATGATACTAGAAAATATATTTATGCCATGAAAAATTCAGTTATTTAATTTTTTTTTGTAAATGTATAAATAAAATTTGCAGCTGCTAAATAGCTCTAAAATTTCATAATAAATTTTGAATAAACATTCATACAAAATTATAATCCAGTCAAAATAGACATTTAGCTTTGCAAAAATTTGCATAAAGCTGAAAATTGGTATAGGTCTTAAATATACTATTACAAATAAAATATTCAAAGGTCCCCTACCGAATCCAACCTCTGGCTAAAGATTTTTTATTCAAGGTCAAATGTCTAAAAATGATCGGTTTTTTCATATTTTTCTCGTAAAGTAAGTGTAAAATCGTAAAAATAGTCAGATGTAATTCTCTATATAAAATTATTCTTATACTTTTTTTCCTAACGAATCACCATTCTCGAGATATCGCGATTCCCAAAAGTTGAGAAGTCGTATTCTACATAATCTGTACCCATTTCCGTACCTCCTATGAGGTGGTGTACTTAGTGCATTTTTTCCAACGAGGTTTGCCCCAGTAGGCATACTCCACATCTATTTGGTTAAGTTTTATTATAACAGTATCCTATTATTGATAAAACGGTACTATTGGTAAATGATTAACGTGGGAACGGTGAGGTTAATGCTGATATAATAGAAAATTTTAGTCTGATAATCTTCAAATGCTACTTCAACAGTAATGTCTGCATCTTCGCTTTCTTCTTCTGCTTCTTGCTGGATTTCTATAGATTGTTCTAAGAGCAAAGATGTATCAGTTGTCCCTCCTCATTGATACCATAAGAATCCTCATCTGTTTTATTTGATTAAACATTGGAGCCTAGACAATCGGTACTATACTGGGGAGCAATATAATCTGAATATTTTTTACGGCCACAATTTTTACTACAATTAACAAAAAAATGGTTTTATAGAGGTGTTTGTCTGGAAGCAGGTTGGGGACGTAAAGTTTATTGAATTGGCTCCAAAATATTATTATTATTAATTTCCAGCCCCGGTTCTTCTGGGTCCAGTTGATTGGCCTAGCCACACACTTGATCTTGATAGTATACATCGATATAAGTGTTGACAAGCAGAAGCAAGACGTTGGAGGATGACAAGATAGGTAACAGTATTTTATTGTTGCCGTGTTACTTTTTTACCAAAACTCATGTATCTGTACTGTACGGTCTATACAATCAATTTTTTTTTTGAGATCCATATATAGTAAGAAGAACATGCGAATCCCATTTGTGATGATGATTTTTGGAAGAAGAGTCAAATCATTTTAAAATACTTCTGCACATTCAAATAATCCATATTATTACTTTTTTTTAACAATGTAATATTACTGTTGATTTACTCTTTTTGAAAATTGCTGATGTAGTATCGCAGGCCAAGTTATATGTTTGTAAAAATAAAATATGAGCTAGACCATTTTGGACATGTAACGATAAACTTACCGATGAATATATTTTTGTTTATCTTCGGAATTTTTCCCAGTTTTTAAATAAGTAAATAAACTTATCAATTGGAGTTTCTTGCAGTCAGTAGTATTTAAACAAATCACTATCTTCTTAGTATTCTGAATCGTTTCTTCTTTTTTCATTTTGTTTTCTATTGTCATAGCCAAGCTTTGTTGCTGATTTTCAAAAAAGGAAAATGTTAAACTTCTTGTTTCTCAGTTATAATAATTATATTATCATTCTCTTTAACTTTCTATATATATATATATGATTAATATTTTATTAAATATATAGATATATATTATATATAGATATATTATTTATTAGATTTCATTCGGTTTTATAACGTCTTCCGTCTTCCGTTACCTAATTTCACTTCCTCCCGGTTTCCATCCTCCTCCATGCCCTCTGACCTCCTTGATCTCTTGGAGTGGTCTTTCCTCGCTTTCTTTTTCCAATGAGGGTTCCCAATTTAAAATCTTTTTAGGTTTAGTCGGTCTTGTGACATTCTCTGTAGACATGTCCGTACCGTACCAACTGTTGGGTTCTTGATTTCGTCCACTATATATCGTGCTTTATTTCTAAGAGCTCGCCTTATCGGTGGGAGGGCATGTGGTATGCGGTCTTAGCTCTCATGTGATTTCTGGCTGCTTGGTCCTCCAGAAATCCATTTCTGTAGCTTTTAGTATTTTTTCTGTTCTTTCCTTTAATGGCCACACCTGGGAGCTGTAAAGTTATTATTACTTTTCACTTATTGAGTTGTAAATTCTCTTCTTATTTTCATATGGTTATGTTATTGTCCCATTAGTATACTATTAGCTTTGCAAACGCTTTGCGTCCTGGGATATTCCTCTCGAATATTGCTTCTTCCAGAGTTCCGTCCCTAGATATTCTCGTTCTCATTTAACTTATTAAACTGGCACAGAGTTTTGATATGGTTTGTGTCCTGTGGCCAGTTCCAAGATACTGCTGTTTGTCCTCCGATGCACATGTTCTCGAGTCTTTTTAATATGTGTCTTCTTGCCCCATTTTTCTATTTCCTCCATAGTTTTTCGTGTTCATGTATTCCCATATCATCGATGTCCTGAGCGACTGTTACCTGGTCATCTGCGCATGATTAAACGTGTACAATGTAGTATCGTCATCCAGTGGTAATCCCATATGCTGCATTTCCTTCCAGTTCTTCAGTGCACTCTCCAAATAGATTTTTAAATAGCGTTGGGGATATACAGCAGCCCTGTTTGAGACCCTTGTGACCGGGAACCCTGTTGTTATACCATATTTGGTTTTCACATTACTTCTTGCATCTTGGTATAAGGATTTTACGGCTTTAATTATTTCGGTGCTTACATTACTCTGTTGTAGTGTTCCCACAATCTCATTAGGGGCACGCTGGCGTAGGCCTTTTTTAAATCAACAAAAAACAAGACATGGACTTCCTGATCAAATGCGGTTTCTTTTTCTAGGAGTCGTGAGGAAGAGATGGTCTATTGTGGATCTTCCTGCTCTA
>CM032452.1:12280882-12298386 GCA_019049505.1 Pachyrhynchus sulphureomaculatus | reverse complement strand
TGAACTTCATATGTAAAGTAGTTCGGAGGAAATCAGATGGGGACACCAGGACAGACGGACACCGAAGTGATACCATAAGTGTTCCGCAAGGAACACTAAAAATACGTATTTTGAATTTCTTGTCATATTTCTTAATGTTGTATGTATTAACAAATTATGTAGTACGAACAATTTGTAATTTTTAATTAATTAATAACTTTGTTATCATTTTTTATGCTAAATTGTTTACTCTCCATACACAACCCTTCCATCACTCATTCTTAGTACTGTTGATACTTTTATTATATTATTTGTACTTTGCTTGCTAAGTACTCGTGAGAAAATCATCCTCCAGGATTTCTACAGATCACAAATACCTCCAGTACCGTCTAACTATCTGTCTGTCGATATGTCCTCTATCTGTTTCTGAGCACGCTAAACTCTCTAACGAAAGGTGTGAGGTATAGGTCTCAAATTAAGAGAACTTGTAGTTTCTGAACAATAAGGTTACAAGTGAAGTGGTTGAGAAATTTTGTATATTTTCAACATTATTATGTTTTTTTTTTTCGTTGTTAGTTACGATAATAAAAGAGAATGAAGCACTATTATTGATAATAAAAGATATAAAGAATTAATGGGGGAAAGATTTGAGAGAGTTGGCGTAATATATCGTGTTATATATCCTTTTTTTGAGCTATTCAAGTCTAAGAATATAAAAATTGTATTTGTTTTTATTTTTTTTATATTTAAAGACGCAAGGTGGAAAGTAGTTAGTAAATATCATATTATACATCCTTTTCTCGACCTTAAAATCTAAAAGTGTGTTACCCTTTCCTTTTTATCAATTATTCAAATATATAACAGGGTACTGAGGTAGGGAGGAGTTTAAAGAATTGTATCTTAAGAGTCTAGGAATCTGGAAGCGCATTATTCGTTCTCTATGTTCAATTATTCAAATATGTGAAAAGCTAACGAGTTAGGGGAGGTAGTTAAACGGGTTGCTTCGCATATATCGTCTTAGACGTCCCTTGGGTATGGTAAGTGTATTTTATCTTCCAGTATTTTCAATTATTCAAACAAATACGAAGTTTTTTTGTATGTTATGTGTTTTTATGTTTATTAGTAGCTTCTAGCCTTGGAATCTGAAAATGTGTTATTTTTTATTAAAGTGGGGAGGAGTTTAAAAGATATCTTCGTGCGTATCGTGTCACACGTCCTTTTCGAGGTTCTTGCAGTCTAGGTATCTGAAAGTGTATTAGTTTTTCAGTATGTTCAGTTATCCAAACATTTAAAGGATTAATGAAATTGGAAAGGAAGCAAAACGGGTTGCTTCATAAATATCGTTGTGCATGCCCTTTCATTTTTAGCATATAATAAACCGAGAAAGTCTTACTTTTTAATTATTTTAAATTATTCAAAAATTTAATGCATTTAAGACGTGGGTCGGTTTTATAGCAGTTTTTTTTAAAAATAAATGGAGTCCTTTCAAAGTCGCTTCTGGTCTAGGATTCGGAAAGGTGTTATTTTTTTCATCATTTTCAGTTATTTACATTCAAACGTATAACTAATTAAGGTAAGTGAGCTAGAAGACTTGCTTCATATATATAATGTTATATGTATGTTTCTGTGTTCTTCGTAAGGTGAATCCGAAAATTGTGTAATTATTTCGTTATTTCCAATTTGAATAAAAATTATGTGCGGAAGGAAATATCAGGTTTAAGTTGTAAACATCTCTGATTCCTTTATTCTTTGCTTGAGTTTTTAATTAATATTTCACCATAATAATAATTGCTTGGATTAAGTTAACTATCTTTTTAGAAAACTTGTTTTTGTGGGAAGTAGTGGGCAAATCACTTTGCATTTTTAGTGTTCCGTACGGAACACTTATAAGATCACTTCGGTGTCTGTCTGTATGTCTGTCTGTCTGTCTGTCTGTCTGTCTGTCTGTCTGTCTGTCTGTCTGTCTGTCTGTCTGTCTGTCACACCCAATTTTCTCCGAAACTATTTGACATAGAAAGGTGAAATCATCAGAGCTATGTAGTTTTGAGAAATAAATTTTGACTTAAGGGGTTAGTTTTGGGGGGTGAAGTCGGAAGTGAAAAAAAAAAATTTACTAGGTCATCGAGTGTGGTGTCAAATGAAAGGTTGTGAAAACACGAGTAAAAAATGTATATATAATGTAATACTTGCGCTCACTTTTCTTTGTATTATTTTCAAAAAATCGCGAAAAAAAATCGCTGTCCCGCGTCTTATCTCGAAAAGTACTTATCAAAAAATATTGAAAACATCCTGGAATATTCTCCACAGGGGGTAGATTGAACGAAAATTATCACGAGTACATTACCTTTAATAATTTTTCCGGTATTTAAAAAAAAAAAAAAAAAATTTCAAGTTCACCAGTTTTCAGTAAAGATTGGAAACAAACTTTGTTGAAAACTCATTTGGGGTGTGTTTTGTGAAGTCACTGATCATTTTATACTACCCTAACAAAAATTTTTATTTTAAAAACAATCAACGTACGGAACACTAATTGTGCAAGTTCAACTTGCACTTGACCGGTTTTTTTTTTTTAAATATTTTTATTATTTTTACTTTTGGGGTAAGCAGTGAATAATGAGAAAAGAATAATTTATTTGTAGAACTCTACCGAGAGATAAGAACTATAACATTTGACTAGTGGTTTTGATATATATTTTTAATTTTACTTGTATGTATAAATTCAAATTTCATTAGGCTTGATAGATTTTTTGTAAATAAAATACAATATGAGGAATACCATATATCTAACTAAACATCATTATACAGAATATAAAAAAATCGTCTTATTTTAGAACAAAATATATAATATGCTACTTTAAAAACAAAAAAAAACCGGTCAAGTGCAAGTTAAACTTGCGCAATTAGTGTTCCGTACGCTGATTGCTTTTAGAATAAAAAAAAAACGTTACAGAGGTATAAAATGATCAGTGACTTCACAAAATACACCCCAAATGAGTTTTCAACAAAGTTTGTTTCCAATCTTTACTGAAATCTGATGACCTTGAAATTTTTGTTTTTTTTTATATACCATATAAATTATTAAAGGTAATGCACTCGTGATAATTTTCGTTCAATCTACACCCTGTGGAGAATTTTCCAGAATTTTTTTCGAAATTTTTTGATAAGTACTTTTCGAGATAAGGCCCGGGACAGCGATTTTTCGCGAATTTTTAAAAATAATACAAAGAAAAGTGCGCGCAAGTATAATATTATATATATATTTTTTACTCGTGTTTTCACAAGCTTTCATTTGAGACCACATTCGATGACCTAGTAAAAAAAATTTTTTTTCACTTCCGACTTCACCCCCCCAAAACTAACCCCTTAAGTCAAAATTTATTTCTCAAAAACTACATGGCTCTGATAAGGCCATCAATTCCTATATTATTACCAAATTTCACCTTTCTATGTCAAATAGTTTCGGAGAAAATCGGGTGTGACAGACAGACAGACAGACAGAACACCGAAGTGATCTTATAAGTGTTCCGTACGGAATACTGAAAAATATTCCTGGTAAGTTATTTATGTGAAATGTGAAATATTTAGTACAATAACACTATTTAGTATATATCACCACTACACCCAACACTTTATTTTTATACTCGACGCACGTTTCGCTAACCATATTAGCTTCATCAGGAACGGTAATATTTGTCAATCATAGCTCCTGATGAAGCTAACATGGTTAATTTTTTTGTTATATTTTTAGATTAGCCCAACTCTACCTGTGTTAGTTTGGATATATGGAGGCGGATTTTATTTTGGATCTGCAAATTTTGATTCTTATGATCCAACACCATTCTTGGAGGAAAATGTCATTGTTGTATCTTTGAATTATAGATTAGGTGAGTTACTATTTTGACCACAAAATAGTATTGGCTGACGGGAGGCCTTATTGTTTTAAACACCCAACATCTGCTAGTTTACTTTCAATTTTAATCCGATTATATTCAGTGATTTAATGTATTAGTAGTGGGTATCCTCTTATGTTTAGTTTGTCAGATTTATATTTATAATTTTCGTCAAAAACAATAACACACTGAATGTCGGATTGCGAATTTATTTACATAGACTAAACAAATTTCCTCTCCCGCATCGTTACTCGGTTCCGAGCATCGTGACCTCTATTGCGTTGTTACACAGAATTAACAACAACCCTTCCAACTGCTCATCATGTCCGGTAACTTCAAGTGCGTTGTAGATATGATCTGATCGTTGTATCTGTTGGAAGATATACCTCTTTCTTTCCCCTGGATCAGCAACTTCTCCATGCCATTCCTCCTTATTGTGTGACCAAAAAATGATGCTTTTTTTTCTCTAAATCGATGGTAACAGTCGGTCACTATTCTGGAGGTTAAGATCGCTAAAAACAGACGCATTTGTCCTATGAGCTGTCCAGATAATTCTGAGCATGGCATGCTACATTAATAGTCCATGTTTCGGCTCAGTATGTAGCTATAGGGAATATTAGTGAATTGACAAGCGTTTTTTTAGTCATTTTATTTATTCTGTGATCTTTTCATATTTTGCTTATACTTGTCATGGCAATTTTGGCCATCGCTAACCCTCTTTAAATTTCTTCTTCGCAGCCCTCCTTGTTAGAAATTCTGGCGCCTAAGTATTTAATATCTGTCTTCAATGGTATATCGTTGATTTTGTTGAGAGGAGGCAGAATTTTAGCTCGATCCACTATGAGAAGAAGACATTTCTTTCGATTTAGTGAAAGGCCGATATTTGCTCTAACCTTTTCGATTCGATGCAGCAGTGCAACCATTTCTTCCTCGGAGCTAGCCATTATTGTAGTATTATCAGCGTATCTTGCCTCCCACCCCTCCGTTACACTCTTCCGTCACTTTGCGGATAATCCATTCACCATATATATCGAAGAGTAGTGGAGACAAGATACAACCCCGCCTCACTCCCTTTCCAATTTAGAATGGCTTAGACAGATTTTTCTCAACTATAACATAAGCGATGTTGTTGCTATATAATTTGGGGATTAAGAAGACTAGGCGCTCTGGTATCCCCATTTCTTGAAGAATTCTCTATGTACTGTGTTGAAGGCATTTGTATAATCAAGGAAACAGAACACGGCAGAAACATTATATTCGTAGAACTTTTCTATCATTTGTCTCCCTGATTAGCTGTTCTCTTGTGCCTCTACCGGGTACAAAATCTGCCTGTCCTTGGAGAATCTGAGGCAAGAGAATTGGTTTCAATCATTCTTGGATAATGTGGAGCATAATGTTGCTTGCATGATATATAAGAGAGATAGTTCGGTAATGTTCATAGACGTCTCGTGGGCCTTTCTTGTGAATCGGTATATATATATATATATATATATATATATATATATATATATATATATATATATAATGATTGTGTCCATTCTTTAGGCAATTTATGCATATTTCGTGGATTAACACCCTCTCTCCTGTCGTTTTAGGCATTTCGGCCCCAATGCCATCCACCCCTGTGGACTTTATTTTTGAGTTTTTTCGTAACTGATTCCACCTCATTCCTGAGAATTTTTGGCTCTAGATTTCCCATATCCAGTTGTGTGCTATGGTTATTTGCATTACCCATGAGAATTTGACAGTACTTGCGTCATCTTTCGATTACTTCTGGCTTTGCTGAACAAAACTACAATAAGAAAACTAAATGGTGAATGTATTTAAAATCTTTTAAAAAATGTGTATGTCACATGGTAAATAGATAAGATAAAATGATACTGATATTTTATTTGATATCACTACCAAAAATATGTATTGCCCAGAGACTAAAATTATATAAAAAAGTCATTATAAAATCGGATTGGTCAAAAAGGGTTTAAAATTTGACAAACGGTCTTGTGTCTACATTATTCTACCGTGTAATAAAAATATCACCAAATAAATATTTATTTAAGAATAATTAAAATCAAAATCTATAATTTGGAACTTAATATTCATGAGAACTTTTATCATCATTAGCTTATTCTATCCATAGTCGGATGTAAGCGTCTCCAGGTTGTCTCCAATGAGCTTGCTTTTGCATCTAATCATGTCCTGCTAATCCTTTTATGTTGTCCGTCCATCTGGTCTGTGGTGTACCTCTGCATCTTTTGTGTTCGCTAGGTCTCCATTCAACCATATGGCATGTCCCATCTGTTATTATTCATCCTTGTGATGTGCCCCTCCCAATTCCACATTAATATACATATTTGTTGTATTACATCGGTCACTTTTAATCTTCGTATCTAGTTGTTAAGAATAAGATCTTGGAGTCTAATGTTTAGTATTCTCATCGCCATTGCTCTTTGGGTTACCTGGAACTTATTTATTACACTTTTATTTAAGGCCCACGTTTCGGTGCCATATGTTAATACCGGCAATACATATTGATCGAATACTCTGGCTTTTATTTTATTTGAGATGTCCAGTTTAAATGTAGATTGTAACCTTCAAAATGCAGACCAAGCTATCGAGACTCTTCTATCCACTTCAGCCTTTAAATTGTTTTTTGATATTTCGACTTTTTGTCCTAAATATATGAATGTATGCACCTTTCCTATTCTTTCACCTTTTATTGATAGTTCTTGGCTATTATCTTCACTTTTATTGTTCAAATATTTGGTTTCGGTGAAATTTATTTTTAGATCTCTTTCTTAATTAATTTCATGAGCTTGTAATTCTTCTTTTATGTTGACGATCAGAGTGACATCATCTGCGAGCCTTAAGTGATTTAATCATTCACCGTCCATTAGTATTGCCTGATTTTCCCACTTTAACGATTTAAACGTGTCTTCTAGAGTCAACGTGAACAACTTTGGGGATATCGCGTCGCCTTGTCTAATTCCTCTTTTAATTTTGATTTTATTTGTTTTTTCTTTAACCATTACACTGCGTGACATGATTTTGATACCCAAAAAACTGATTGCTATTATAGTTTTCTATTAGTTATAGTATGTAAGCAGTGGATGTCTTTTACTTCTATCACGTCTTGTTTTTAAGGTATACACCGATAACCTTTTCTTAACCTACCCTCATATTGTTCATATTAATAAATGTAATCGCTAGATAATCTATTGAGAGGATATATTCATTTCTTGTTAGTTTATTTGAGACTACCTGACTAAGAGTGTAATAATATAGTTTTAAAGATGAATACTGAAAAAAGTAGTCGCCGTCAGTGCAAAACTTCACCAAACAAGTTTTGTTACTTGTGTGGACTCAAGTCTCAAGGAAAAAAAAATGTGAAAAAGTATGTACTGCGTATTTTCTATATTTTGGACGTACTGTACATCAAGATAAACCCTGGATTCCGCAACTCTTTTGTGTATCATGTTATGCTACTCTCCTGTCGTGGTTGAACGGAAACAAAACATCTATGCCCTTTGCAGTATCGACTGTGTGGCGCGAACCTAGTAATCATTTCAACGATTGCTACTTCTACATGACTGATGTACGAGGATTTTCAAAGAAAATTAAGCATAATATCGAGTACCCTTCTGTGATTTCTGTATCAAAACCAATACCACATAGTGAAGACATGACTCCTCCTTTCCCTCCTAAGAAAAGTCAAACTGAAGAGTTAGATATGCCAAGCGATGAAAATAACGATGGACAAGACATGGAAGTTGACAACCAAGATCCAGACTTTTTACCCTCTTCAAGTGATCTATGCCAACAGCATTTAATTCAACAACGGGAATTAAATGATGATGATACGGGACTTGAATTTGTCTGTTAGACAAGCCGAATTACTTGGATCAAGGCTACAGCAATGGCACTTGTTAACACCAGATACAAAAATATCTGTACAACGAAAACGAAGTAAAAAAATGGCAACTTTTTACTCTAGTTCAGAAAACATATGTTTTTGTAATGACATTGTATCTTTGATGGGTGAGTTAGAAATTCCCTATGATACAAATGAATGTCGTCTTTTTTTTGATGGTTTGAAAACAAGTCTGAATGCAGTTTTACTTCAAAAAGTTAATAAATATCCGTCAATACCAGTGGCTTATTCAACTGTTTTAAAAGAGACATACGAAAATATGAAATCAATATTGGATTTAATTAAATACAAAAATTTTAAGTGGAAAAGTGTGCGCTGACCTCAAAGTAATAGCTATGTTACTTGGTTTGCAAGGTGAATTTACTAAGTACTGCTGCTTTCTTTGCATGTGGGACAGTAGAGCTACCGATACGCACTATTTGATCAGACTGTCCAAAACCAACGGAATTTGTGTGTGGGAAGTCAAATGTAAAATATTTGCCTTTAATCAACCCCGAAGACGTCATTTTACCTCCTCTACACATAAAACTCGGCTTAATGAAGAAGTTTGTGAAAGCGAGGGATAAAAATGGCGAAGGATTTTTATATTTAAAATCTATTTTTTCAAGATTAAGTGACGCAAAGTTGAAAGAAGGTATTTTTATTGGTCCACAAATACGCCTATTAATGAAAAAACAACAAATTTGATCAAACACTAAATGACGAAGAACTATGTGCATGGACATCATTAAAAGCCGTGATAAAAGGTTTTTTTTTTTTTTAGGAAATCATAGAGCCGAGAATGCAGAACTCTTAGTGAAGGATTTGTTAAGAGCATACAAAAAGATGGGTTGCCGAATGTCATTAAAAATTTATTTCCTCCATTCCCATTTCTCTTTTTTTCCATCAAATCTTGGAGCAGTGAGTTATGAACAAGGGGAACGATTTCATCAGGATGTGAAAAGGCTTGAGGAACGGTTTCAAGGTCGTTGGGACGTAGCTATGTTGAGAGATTACTGCTGGCTTTTAATACGAGAAGATATTTCCCAATATAAGAGAAAAAGTTAAATATTTTTAACTTTTAATATACAATATAAACTTTTTTACCATATATTTTATATTTAGTTGTGTCCAAATGTATTAATAATAAGTTTTTTTTAGCAGTTTTATTCGAATTATTGGAAAATTTAATGAAGCTACGTGTACATTGTACTTTACTCCTTAATTATTTTACTTAAAATTGTTAACTATCGTACCCAAAAAACAGTAAGTGATAGACAAAAAGTACTTATGTATTCTTAATAAGTGGTGTGTATGAATAAATAAACAGGAAACATTTAAGTGGGTACTTAATTTTTTTTTAAATTTGTAACGCAGTGTTATTTGTGAAGTGGCATTTTTGTATATATATAAATATATACATATATATATATATATATATATATATATATATATATATATATATATATATATATATATATATATATATATTCAAGAAGGGTTGTTTATCTTTTATCGACTCTGCTGTTACTTAAGGCGTCGAGGACTGCCAATATCTCCACCTAATCAAATGCTTTTTCATAGTCAACCGTTCCTATCTACAAGGTGACTTTATATTCATTTGCTTCTTTCACTAATAATCTAATTCTTTAAAGATGGTCTAAAGTGTTGTATCCCCGTCTAAATCCCGCTTAATTACGTGGTAACTGAGTAAGTAACTGTAACTCTCCAATTTAAATTTGTTCCGCTTTTTAAAATAAGCACAATCAAGGCGTTTGGCCAAGGTGTTGGTATTTTAACTTTCTATAAGGCACCTGTTAAATAGAGCTTGAAGGGATTGTATTATCGATGCCCCTCCATACCTCATCATTTCTATTATTATTTCATAGTCCGCTGAGTCTTTGTTTTGGTCGCATATGTTTGTAGAGCGTTCGGAAAGATTATTTCGTCCGTTGTTACATCTGAGGGAAATTCTTCAGATTCCATATTTCGTACTATCTCTCTCTATTTCCTTCTTTCTTTCCCGAGGCGGTGCACACAACCAAAACAACACAACACAAATCATCCAAACATCAACGACCAGAAGCATCAAATACAAGATAACTGTAACTCTCCAATTTAAATTTGTTCCGCTTTTTAAAATAAGCACAATCAAGGCGTTTGGCCAAGGTGTTGGTATTTTACTTTCTATAAGGCACTGTTAAATAGAGCTTGAAGGGATTATTATCGATGCATCCCCTCCATACTCATCATTTCTATTATTATTTCATTCCCTGAGTCTTTGTTTTGGTGCATATGTTGTAGAGCGTTCATTTATTCGTCCGTTGTTACATCGGGGGAAATTCTTCAGATTCCATATTTCGTACTATCTCTCTCTATCCGATATTTTCATGTGTAGTATATACATCACTATATGATTGATTATTTTAGTTTGGCGCGTCGATATCGAGGATCATTTGGCGCCATAAGTGGGATGTTTAAATCTTAGAAAATAATTGTGTTTCTTTGAAGAATTTGATCAAACTGGAGATATTTGTAACATTTGGAATCAATATTTGATCGAGAGGTTTTAATAGATCTAACCTTGTCTTAATGTCTAAATATTCATTTGAAGTTAAAATATGGTTAATGGTTAGAGTATCGTCGCAGTTTGGACATCTGGGTGGCGCGGATCACCTTTCAACAAATAAGAATGAGTGAGGAAGGTGTGTCCGATAGCTACCCTTCTCCATATTGTATTCTCTCTTCGTGACAGAGCGTCGAGCTGAAGGGGCGGAAAAACTAGAGGTTTAACCCCCCACAACTTGCACGAATCCTCCCGCAGGTCCCACTCCAGCTGAAATAGATTATCAAAAGTCTGTTTGAAAAAGTTTTTTAGATCATTTGGAGTGAGGATTGTGTTAATTGGAGTGCCCGAGGTGATGGCAACCCTAGCTTGTAAATCAGCACTTTCATTACCTTTTATGTTAATGTGGCTGGGCACCCATAAGAAAGATATAGTGATACCCCTATTGGATGCCATTTGTATAAGATCAGATATGGCTGTAGTGATAGGGTGAAAATGCGTGGAAGAGCTGATTGATTGTAATGAACTCAAGAAGTCTGTTATGATTAAAACTTTAGTATCTAGTTTGGTGGATATTAACCATCTTAACGCTTCTTTGATAGCAAATAATTCCGTTGAAAAGATAGAGGTGTAATTGTTTAATTTGAATTTAATGGTAGTGTTATTGTATACGAAAGCAGCCCCCGTTCCCTGGGCAGTCTTAGAGCCGTCTATATAAATATGAGAAGAGTCTTTGTATTTCTCGTTGATAAGTAATAGGAAGGCTGATCTGATTATGTGGCTTGGATTTAATTTATTGTTATATTTTCGGAGCGTATAGTCAATGAAGGGTCTTATTGATGTCCAAGGCGGGTATATAGAAACTTTAGGAGAGTCGTTAGTTTGAATGAATCACTATATGAGGACTTTAGTACTCTTTAAATTTTAACATAATATTCCGTTCTTGTCGATTTAATAATTAATTAAAAACAGTTTTTGGAGCTTGTATTGCAAGCATCAATATTTTAGTTAGTTTACTGTTATATGTATTAAAACTATCCTTGAGTTTTCATATTGGGCCAGTTAAAGTTAAATTTTCTGAATAAATTTGACTGTTAATATCAGGTAGTTCAGACGTATGACTTATTTTTCCCACTGACACCTTACCGTAAAGCATTCAAACTTTTTTTTGAAGCCCTCGAATTATTAACATTCTGTAATATTCTAGGCGCATTGGGATTTGTCTCAACAGGCGACGACGTCATTCTTGGAAATGCTGGGTTAAAGGACCAGAATTTGGCTCTTCAATGGGTTCAAGAAAATATCGCGTTCTTCGGCGGAAGTCCTACAGACATTACTATATTTGGTGAAAGTGCTGGAGCGAGGTCAGTTGGTTATCACGTGGTTAGTCCTATGTCTAGAAGTAAGTAAAATTATATGTAATTTAGGAGTTATTCTTAGGGTTAGGAGTTTGTAATTCAAAACAAGAGATAAATTTATTGCTATCCTCATGTCCACCAAAAAGTAGTAAAATAAGGAGTTGTTGCCTAAGACGAACATACTATAAGTTCTTATATATATATATATATATATATATATATATATATATATATATATATATATATATATATATATATCTATATATATTATATATATATATATATATATATATATATATATATATATATATATATATGCATATGAATATACGAGGCTGGTTTGAAAAGTCCGTGCAAAGTCCGAGAGATGGCACCACCGGCGCGTATCGAGATCATGTTTAGTTAGTAGCATCTCTTGAATGAGCGCACATCAAGTTTCAGCCATATTGGTCTATTTCTTTGTGTTTGGCATTCGTGTGAATCAAGGAAGTCGAGTGATTTTCAAGAAATGGACGAAAAAGAATTTCGTGTGGTGAGTAAACATTACTTTATGAAAGGCAAAACGCCTCAGGAGACTAAAGAGAAGCTTGATAAACATTATGGTAACTCTGCACCTTCGATTAGAACAGTTTATAAGTGGTTTCAAAATTTTCGGACTGGCCATATGGGCACAAGTGACGCTGAACGTTCTGGACGGCCTGTGGAGGTTACGACTCCAGAAATCATTGATCAAAATCCATGATATGGTGATGGATGACAGAAGAGTTAAGGTGCGTGAGATTGCTAGTGCTGTGGGCATCTCGACTGAACGGGTACATAATATTTTGCATAAACATATGGACATGAGAAAGCTATCCGCAAGATGGGTGCCGCGATTGCTCACGCTTGACCAAAACCGGAATCGTGTGAAGTGTTGCAAGGATGGTTTGCAGCTGTTCCAGAAGAATCCGGAGGACTTCAAGCGTCGTTTCGTCACTGTGGATGAAACATGGATACATTACTATACTCCTGAGACCAAACAACAATCTAAACAATGGGTTACCAAGGGCGAATCTGCACCAAAAAAGGCGAAGACCGTTCCTTCGGCCGGAAAGGTTATGGCGACTGTCTTTTGGGATTCGCAAGGGATAATCCTCATCGACTATCTGGAAAAGGGTAAAACTATTACAGGTGAATATTATTCATCGTTATTGGATCGTTTGAAAACCGAGCTGCAAAAAAACGCCCGCGATTGGCCCACAAGATAGTCCTTTTCCATCACGACAACGCACCAGCAGACACCTCATTCAGTTGTGGTCGCAAAATTAATGGAAATAGGATTCCAACTCGTTTCACATCCCCCCTATTCTCCAGACTCGGCTCCCTCGGACTACTATTTGTTCCCCAATTTGAAGAAATGGCTGTCGGTACAAAGATTTTATTCAAACGAGGAGGTGATTGCAGACACTAATGGTTATTTTGCAGACTTGGACAAATCCTATTATTCGGAAGGGATCAACAAACTAGAACATCGTTGGACGAAGGAGACTATGTCGAAAAATAAAAAAGGTTTACCCCAAACACATAAGTAGTTTTTATTTTTGCACGGACTTTTCAAACCAGCCTCGTATATTGCTTGCTACCTAAATTTGACCTATATTACCTTTATTTGTCTTATCATTGCTACTTCGAAACAAAAGATAATTTATTGCTATTCTAATGCGGTAGATATTTATGAAAATCTTGATTTAATTGATTAACAAAATGTTCTCTAAAAGTGGTTATAGTTGGGCAACGCGATTCCAGACTCTAGAGTCTTTTATGGGGTCATCAGACCAATAACCTTCAGCATATGGCAGTAAAACCTATTAGATCTAACATCGTACGTCGTTTGTCACGTGTTCAGTGCTATTGGGCATCTGTCCAATATAATTGGACAGTCATTACGTGTGTGCGAAGGAGTCGTAAAACTTTGAAAAACACTTACGTCACTTGTTAAACAAAGTAATAAATTATAAAATATATATGATGGATACTGACCCCAAGACCCTGTATATCAAAAACTAATACGTTTTCTTCAATTATTTTACATTACAATTAAAAATCTATTTCTTTTCACCATCACTTAATTTTGTTTTATTTTTAAAGAATTACACAGGTATACGATAAAGATTCGTTAAATGAGACACGAGTCTTTTAAGTATTTTTTTTATGCTGATCCACATAAACATAACATAAAAAAAGATATCCACTGTGGGGTTTTTTCAGAAATATACTTAAAGTTGCCAGAAAACTATTAAACTGAAGGAAAATTATGGAACAAAACAATTATTTTATCTTCAAATATTTTGACTCTACATTTAACATAAAAACTTAAAAATATTAGATTTTAGTATTCATGTTTAACAAAAAAGACTCATATACCACCTTTAATTGTGCTACGTAGCAAATGCTGTTCAAAATAAATATATGCATCCGCTAAATTAAAAAAAAATGTTTTTAATTTTTATTAATATTGGCCAAAACAAATTCAAAAGACCAAAAAAGAAAAGGAAACGTTATCCCTAATAAATAAAACATTTCTAGTGAAGAAACGAAAAAAAAAATAAAGCAAATAAAATCAGAATTTATAATTTTTTTTTTGTTCGTTTTGCGGCTTCGAGAAAAGTCCCATTTAGCCATGAGTCAACTTATAGGGTTATCCCATATATACTTTTATTTACTATAAATAATCACTAAATTAATCTACCACTACATAATTACCCACACTAATCCATTACACTGAACTACCTTATAAACAAAATTATAACTAATTACTTATTATTAATGTCCTTGAGGGGGGATTGGACTCTCCCTCTCTACCCATCTAACCCCTCAAGGGATTAAGACGTGGTCACTCGCTTCACGTCCTAAGGTCAATCGCAGGACGATTTTACTAGTGCACAACACAGGGAGGTCCGGAAAGGTTGGGTACAACAATAGGAATTTTACGAAGGAGACAAATCTAACTATACCAGGTGTACAAGTATGAAATGCGGATTTTTTTCTAAAAAAACAAGTTAAATTCGGAAGAATGATAAAAAGTGCTTTATTCAAAGTATGCTCCATCGCTTGTTATACATTTTTCCCATCTTTTTGGGCAATTTGTGAACACCACGCTAGTAAAAATCTTCCCCTTTTGCTGCGAACCATTCATCGAGCCATTTTTTTTCACATCTTCGTGCGAACCAAAGCGCTGCTCAGCAAGTGCGTGACCCATCGATACAAACAAGCGGTAATCGGAAGGAGCCAAGTCTGTTAAGTAAGCCACATGAGATAGAACTTCCCAGCGGAGCGCTTCCAACGTGTTGCGAACTAATTTTGCCGTATGTGATGGAACATTGTCATGAAGAAAAATGAGTTTATGTTGCCTCTTTCGGTATTCTGGCCTTTTTTCAAGCAGCGAACGATTCAGATCAGTCGATTGTTGTTGGTAACGTTTAGTATTAATCCTTTTTTCTTCCCTTTCCTCCCCTTTTCCTTCCTTTTCTTCTTTCTCCCCCCTCCTCCCCCTCCTTTCCCCGTTTTCCCCCCCCAGATTTTAACAGCTCATAATAGACCACGCCCCTCCGGTCCCACCAAACACAGAGCATCGTCTTTCTGCCAAAGCGATTGGTCTTGCGGCCGATGTGAATGGTGCGCCTGGATCTACCCATGATTTTTTGCGCTTTGGATTTTCAAAATAAATCCACTTTTCATCTCCTGTAACTATATGATGCAAAAATGACTTCCTTTTTGTACCGAGCGAGCAAAATGTCACACTTGTTTTTGCGCTTTTCCATTTGCCTGTCGTTCAACTAATGTGGTACCCATCTACCGGTCTTCTGAATCTTTCCCATCTCTCGTAGCTGATTGGAAACAGCTTGTTGACTAACGCCCAATTGCTCGGCGAGTTGTTTTTGTTTTGCGAATCATCTTCGTCCAACAATGCTTGCAATTCCACATCCTCGTATTTTTTTGGTGGTTTTCCACGTTCCTTGTCTGCAACATCGAAGTCACCACTTTTGAAAACGCCGAAACCATCGTTTCATACGTATCTTGCGGTGGAGCATGTTCACCATAAGCTTCTCGAAGTAATCGGTATGATTCAACAGCAGTTTTCTTCAAATGAAAACAGAAAATTAATGCTGTCCGCGAATGGTCTTTGTTCGGTAAAAATTTCGACATATTGAACACAACAACACAACACTATGCACACACTTTCCCAATTTATCACTCCTGCGCGTCTGGCACTTGTTGATGACAGAACAAAACGGCGCAGTGTCAAGTCTTTATAGCACAAACTGCATTGGTGCACCATCTGTTGTCTGAAATCCGCATTTCATACTTGTACACCTGGTATTAACTATAACTTAAATCCTATTTACACACTTTCTTAAATAATTTAAAAACACGTCTTCTATTTGAGCATTTGATTGAATACTATGCATAAGCGGACTATGGTTCATTGGAAGTAAGTTCATTTTACTGAGTTCAGAACACAGATATGTAACTGTTGTTACATTAATTGGACATTCAAAGTCTTTGGTTCATGTCGTCTATACTCTCATTGTTACATGAACATTGAGGTCTATCAACTAACTTCATTTTAAAGAGGTGTTTATTGAAATTCCCATGACCGACTAAGAATCTGAAATAGGAGGTAAACAAGTGTCGTAAGAGTTTATCTCGATTAATTACTGGATTTACATTTAGAATATGATGTATGGAATTATATACATTTGGATTATTAATTGCTACACTTTGGTAGTTGCGTTTCCAGTTTTCTAAGGATTTTTTCTTAATTATAGGATACAGATCAGTGTAAGGAATATCTTCTATGGGAATACCTGCATGAATAGCTTCTTTAGCTGCTTCATCTGCGAGTTTATTACCTAGTATGCATGAGTGTCCTTTGACCCAACACAATGCGGATGTTTTTAACATAACAATCTGTAATCTAGGCCAATATTTTACCAAGCATTGGGTGACTATTATTTTTACTATTACTGTACGAGGCTGGTTTGAAAAGTCCGTGCAAAAATAAAAACTACTTATGTGTTTGGGGTAAACCTTTTTTCATTTTTCGACATAGTCTCTTTTTAGGCTTATACACTTCATCCAACGATGTTCTAGTTTGTTGATCCCTTCCGAATAATAGAATTTGTCCAAGTCTGCAAATATCCATTAGTGTCTGCAATCACCTCCTCGTTTGAATAAAATCTTTGTCCCGCCAGTGCCAATTTCTTCAAATTGGAGAACAAATAGTAGTCCGAGGGAGCCAAGTCTGGAGAATAGGGGGGATGTGAAACGAGTTGGAATCCTATTTCCATTAATTTTGCGAACACAACTGCTGAGGTGTGTGCTGATGCGTTGTCGTGATGGAAAAGGACTTTCTTGTGGGCCAATCGCGGCGTTTTTCTTGCAGCTCGGTTTTCAAACGGTCCAATAACGATGAATAATATTCACCTGTAATAGTTTTACCCTTTTCCAGATAGTCGATGAGGATTATCCCTTGCGAATCCCAAAAGACAGTCGCCATAACCTTTCCGGCCGAAGGAACGGTCTTCGCCTTTTTTGGTGCAGATTCCCCCTTGGTAACCCATTGTTTAGATTATTGTTTGGTCTCAGGAGTATAGTAATGTATCCATGTTTGATCCACAGTGACGGATTTTAGGCGTCGATTCCGATTTTGGTCAAGCGTGAGCAATCGCGGCACCCATCTTTGCGGATAGCTTTCTCATGTCCAAATGTTTATGCAAAATATTATGTACCCGTTCAGTCGAGATGCCCACAGCACTAGCAAT
>CM032452.1:12259464-12280782 GCA_019049505.1 Pachyrhynchus sulphureomaculatus | reverse complement strand
CGTTTAATAAATATTATGAAATAAAATATCTGCAAAGTTAGAGCTTTTATTTTGTTCGAAAGCTAGTACAACTGAACCCTTTTTTTTTTAAAAATAAAATTCCAAAAGCCCCGCGTTGACAGCGCTATTTCTATTGTTACGTCTTTTTATGACATGCTAAACTGTCCTCAGTTTGAGGCATCTTTTTCCGTACCCTGTGAGAAGTTGTTTGTCCCACGCTTGAGCGCAATTTTGTAAGGTGTGCTAATTTTGCTTTATTTTTCGCCCCATGTAGACTGCGTCATTTGTAACATTTTAAATACTGGACGCCCCAAGCTTGAGCACAATTTTCTTGCAGCCCCGCTTTAATTTCTGATAATGAATTGAGTGAAACCTGATTTTAAAAGAACTAAAGAAATTAAAGAAATACTAGCTCAGTTTTCCTTGGTGGAGAGATATGGGTAAGAGATAATTTTTGTACGTCTTTTTTGGAATTTAATTCTATTTTTAAAGAAACCTCAGTTGTACGACTTTTTTTTGGGCACCACTCATTTTAAAATAGAAAGGATTTAACTTCAGCTAAGAAAAATGAGAAAAAAACTGAAGTGTTTTATGGATATTACTAAAAAGAAATTAGTCTAGCACAACTGATCCTGAAAAGAAAAAATAACTATTCAGTGAGACACTAGCTTTAATCAACAAAAAAAAGAATTTATTCATATTTTTAAAATGAAAATAAAAAGTTCTAACCTTTACAGTTATACCAAAAAATTCTAGCCTAAATAGTAGTTGTTACATTTAAACTTTAAACTTTTACAACCCCCGAAGGCGAGACATCGTGTTTTACACTTCACTTTTTTGTCTGTTATTCATTGCTGTTAATGCACTGCTCTTAAATAAGTCTATTGGAGGGAGTTTTGTTGACTTACTGTTTTTCAGTCCTGCTGTGATGGACTTCACCCGATTTCACACTTTTCTTAACACTTAGAAAGCTCACTACAGCTTTTATTGTCGAAACTGGTACTTTTTACTTAGCGGCTTCTGAAGAAAATTAGCCTACTTCGGCTAGATGGAAAATAGCCTCTCGGCTAGACGGTACTGCCTGGTCCCGCGGCTCGATCGAAAAAAGCCCTCTCTGGTAGTTTTCTCAGGCCCTTAAATAATCGTGCGATTTTTGCCGGTAATATCCGGACGCTCCAATCAAAACTCCGGGTCAAACATTTCGCCAATCGCGGCCTGGCGGTAGGTTCGATCAGCAACCCGCACCACAGAGTATATACTGAATGTCCCGAAACTTTTGTTTAATATACCGGTCGATATTTTAAAATAAAAAAATAAATACAATTTGAAGTGAAAAATCAGTAACATTGCATGGTCTTAAAATCCAGGAAAAAATGAATGTTACAATATGTTCCGCCCAATCTCACCCTAATTTATTATATTACATCTGTTGCTTCGTATCTTCATGTTAGAAATACGATCTTGGAGTCTAATATTTAGCAATCTCCTCTCCATTGCTCTTTGGTTTACCTGTAGTTGATATATTATATTTTATTTAAGTCCACGTTTCAGTGCCTTATGTTAATACCAGCAATACATATTGATTGAACACTCTGGGTTTTATTGATTTTTGATTTGAGGGCGCGTCAACTACAGGGTTATTTGGCACCCATGAAGGTATGATGGAGGAAAGGATTAGATGATTGAAATGTTAATATTTATTATTTTATGTTTATATAGTTATGTTTAGTTCCTTTAAAAAGTTGGTAATGTTGATATAGTTTACTTTGAATGATTTTAGAGTTAATTTGAGAGAATTAGGGAGGTTATATTTTGTTCTGATGGGAAGGAAGTGTGGAGATTCAAATAGGTGTTTAACAGAGAGAGGGTTATTGCAATTGGGACAGGTGGGAGCTCTTTCGCTTTTCAATAGGTGAGAATGTGTATGAAACCAGTGGCCTATGGCAAGTCTTCTTAGAGTGACATTAGCTTTTCTGTTCATATTTGCGAGATGAAGAGGGGGGTGGGTATATGGCTTTATATTCCATAATTTGTTGTTAGAGTCCGCAAGGTCCCATTGGAGTTGAAATAGATTTTGGAATAATGTGTTTAAGAATCTTTTGTAATCCTGTTGGTGGTTTTCGCCAGCGGAGAGGGAACCCGTTAGGGCCGCTTGTTTAGCTTTTTTGTCAGCTAAATCATTCCCTGTAATTCCTATGTGACTAGGAAGCCACATAAGCGAGAAGGACTTCTTTCTGAGGTGGGCGATATAGGATAAGTCCAGGATTTGACGGATGAACGCGAATTTTAAGTTTCTGAACTTTATGGATTGAAGGGCACTGAGCGAATCCGATACTATAAGAAAGTGATGTGAAGATGGTATGGTCAAGATGTATCTAAAAGCTTCCTTTATGGCGAGAAGTTCAGCTGTAAAGATTGTGGAATGGTTTGGGAGTTTAAAAGATTTAGAAACTTGGGTTTTAGAGTCATAGAAAGCAGCTCCCACACCATTTGCGTTTTTGGAGCCATCAGTGTAGATGATCCAGGAGTTTTGGTGTTTATTCTGAAGAAGATGGTTGAAGCTTTTGTTGAATAATATGGATGGAGAGGAAGATTTATTGTATGCTTGAAGGGATAGGTCAATTTGGGGGGTGGGAGAGCACCACGGTGGGAATTGATTAAAAAGTGGATATTCTAGTTTAGGAATTGTGAGGTTATGAAGCAAAATGAGTTTGTTAATATTGTGAGGGATTGAGTTGGGAATAAGATGCGATATTTGATGGTGTACGAATGATAGGTTTAGGGAGCCTTTCGTATGCGGGCGGAATAGAGAGGATGCGTAGAAGTTTAGTAACGATTTTTGTCTAAGTAAACTAAGGGGAGGGATGGATGAGATACACTGGAGGCTTGAAATGGGAGAGGTTCGGAAAGCTCCCGAGGCCAAGCGGAGGGCTTGATTTTGAATGGGGTCCAGTTTAGCGATTATGCTTGGTTTAGCTGAATTATAAATAAAGTCAGAGTAGGAGATTTTGATAAGAGAAGGAAAATCGGAACCCCAATTGATGTCGGAAAGGGAACGAATGAGGTTTAAATCCCTAGAAGTTCTTGATTTAAGATCTTCGATGTGGGGTTTCCAATTTAGTCTCTGGTTAAAGGTTAATCCTAGAATTTTGAGGAATTCTTTGTGGGGAATTGGAGAGCCAGAGATGTTAAGAGGATTGAGTTTTGGACATGATCTGGATTTGCAGAAATGCATATAGGACGATTTAGAGGGAGAGAGTTTAAAATCGTGGTTAGTAATCCATGAGACCAGGTTGGACAAAGATTTCTGAACGGTAGAGGATAGGGATAGGGAGGATGCAGAAGAGGAATAAAGGATTAGGTCATCAGCGAACATCCTGTAATTGATGTGTGGAGGAATTGATTTGATCATAGGGGTAGTAGCAATGTTAAACAGGGTTGGACTTAGTATTGAGCCCTGAGGGACACCTAATGTGAGGGTATATAAGTCTGATAGAACACCTTTTACTCTTACTTGGAAAACTCTTGGTTGAAGGAGGTTTTGGATGAACTTTGGGAGTTCACCTTCTAGACCCTTTTTATTTAGTTGAGAAAGGATTAAGTTTTTATCAGTAAGATCAAAGGCATTTGAGAGATCTAAAGAGATTAATAGGAGATATTGTTGTGATGAAGAGAACTACAGATGTCCGTATCAAGGGAAGCTAGGTAGTCAGCAGTGGATCTAAATTTTCTAAAACCATATTGGTGAGTGGGGAGGAGATTTTCAGTTTCCAATTTCCAAGTAAGTCTTGAATGAACCATCCTTTCGAGAATCTTGAGGAGATAGCTAGTTCGGGATATAGATCTGTAGCTGTTTGGGGATGAGCGAGGTTTATCTTTCTTGTGGATCGGAATGATGGTTGTCTTTAGCCATTCTTTAGGAAAGGAAGAAGATTGCCATATGAAGTTGTAGAGTTTCAGAAGGAGAAGTAGCATATTAATGGGGAGATTATGGATCATTTCCAGGAGGATGTTGTCTGGGCCGGGGGAAGTTTTTTTTTGAATTTGCAAGAGCTGTATTAAGTTCAAGAAGAGAAAATGGGATATTGTATTCGTGGTGGTTGGAAGTATGAAAAGAGGGGGAGAAAGGTGGAGAGGTTTGGGTTAGGGGGTCTGGCTTTTATTGTATTTGAGATATCCAATTTAAATTTGAATTGAAACCTTTCGAACCAAGCTAACGAGACTCTTCTACCCAAGTGAGCCCTTAATTTTTTTTTTGTTATTTCGATTTTTTGTTCTGGATAAATAAATGTTTGTACATTTCTTATTCTTTCACTTTCCATTAATAGTTCCTGGCTATTATCTTCAGTTTTGTTGTTCAATTATTTGGTTTTAGTGAAGTTTATTTTTAGACCTATTTCTCGAGACTTGTTATTTAATTTTATCAGCATTTCTTGTAATTCTTCTTTTGTGTTGGGATCAGAGTGACATCATCTGAGAACCTTAAGTGATTTAATCGTTCACTGTCTATTGATATTCCTTTATTTTCCCACTTATTTGTCTAAAGTAACACAAAATTGTTCATCATTTTCTCGAAATGAGTAGGTTGTAGGAAAATGATTGCTACACTTTTTGGTTTCTTTATAAATGATCTTCCAAAAACTTTACATTCTAAAATTTACTTTAACATCATATACTCCAAAAGTAGGAACCAAATTAACGACTTTTCAATAAAAGGTTTTTAAAGGTTTCGAACCAGAAAGCTTATTTCGAACCAAAAAGCTTCACATTTCACAACAACTGTTAATTCTTTATAAAGTTCAAATTCGATTCGACCAACTATGGAATACTGCTCACATATTTGGGGCTCCGCTCCCAAACATACACTGCATTTTTTGGATTCTGTTCAGAGAAGAGCTGTTCGTCTGATTAGAGACCCGGAACTAACCGGCGGCCTTGATTTGCTGGAACATCGAAGAACGGTTGGCGATTTGAGCGTATTCTACAAGTATTTTCATGGAAAGTGTTCGAAGGATGTAGCCCGCTTAATTCCTCCCAGAGAGGTGCATGTTAGAAATACACATCGCGCTAATACTTCACATCCGAAAGAGGTTCGGCTTGTTACTCCTCGTACGACGCTTCTCATGCAGTCTTATATATGGAGAACATCATCCCTTTGGAATAATTTGCCCAGGACTGTGTTTCCCACCGAGTACAATTTACAGCGATTCAAGAACAACGTGAATCACTTTTTCCGCACACATGCTGCTTCTGGAGCGCTTTAGGGACTTCCCTACAGCACGTGTGCTAGACCCATAAAAAAGGGTAATTTCTTAAGTTTGATCTCGGTGCTTGTTTTTTGTTCTACGTCAAATGTGTGGAGATAGTAACTATGGTTTACCAGGAAATTGCAGACATAAGATCAATTATTTATTTTATGTGCATGGCCTTAAACGCCATGCTGCTTCAAAACGAGACATAAATCAGTTACTTGAACTAGTTGAAAAATAAAAGTTAATGGCATGGAGTTTGGTACCAAAACTATATACCTGTCAAAACCTTCATCAACAGCAGTAACGACTAGAAATATCTAATCTCTCAGATCGTAATAAAGTTCCTGTTATCAATGTGTTGGCTGTGCTAGTTCGTCTCAATTCCTGTAACATAGCAAGCTAGATGACAGAAGAATAATCAGATCTGCATGGCATATGTCTTGAAGTTCTCACTCAATGTAATTAAGGTCGAGAGGACTGGTGAACTTCGTGTCTTTTAATTGAAATATTTTGTGATTAGCGTGCAAACTAACAAAAGATCAAAGCCCTTTTGAGCAATGTTCTGTGGGTATGCCCGTGTGATAAAGTTTTTCTATTTAGTGTAAAATAAACAAAATCTGTTATTGTTAAATATCCAATACCATAAAGAGAAAGATACTTTAAATACGTATGCATGTATTTACTTTAAAAATTACACAGCCCCACAAAAAAAAAGTGGGGTATACTTTTGATGAGATATATCAGATCCGTAGTATTTTTGCCCGCTGATCACGAATCTGACGTCAAAATATCGCCATCACATCTCAATTTTTTTCTAACCTCAAAAAATAGGTAAAAATTAGTAAAAATTAAGAAAAATATACTCCTAAAAAAATTGATTCAAGCTTTTTCATGAATCCAAAGATGTATTAATATGTAGTCGGACACGCTAAGCTAATATTCATCGGTTGGATTAAGCCATACAGTTCTGTTTTCTTTCTAACCTCAATAAATCAAACAGATATAGTGCTGCTCGAATGCAAAAACGAATTCAAATTAAAATTCAACCGATTCTTACCAAATTTGGTACACGGGGGTTTTTTTGGGTTGCTGATCATGAATCTGAGGTCGGATTTGCAAAATTCCAAACGGCGGATCCAGGATGGCGGACAAAATTTTTGAAAACCAACCGATTCCTACCAAATTTGGTATACAGTTGGGGAATCCTCAAACCTGATACTCTTAAACCCTAAACCCTGAAACCTTAGACTCCCACACCCTGTAACCTCAAAAAATAGACCTCAATAACCCTGTAACTTTAAAAATGAGACCTCAAAACCAGGACGTTTAAACCATATACTCTCAAATAGTAGACCCTTAAGCCCTAGGATTGCGAAGGTTAGACCCGCGCCTAACTTTCCTTTTTTTGGCTGTATCTTGTTCTTTTTTCCGCGAATGACCTATTCAAAGGCTTTCTGCCCAAACGCTTTTGAGGACTTGTTTCTCTTTTTAGCGACCAGCAATAGTCTGCAAGCATATGGTCATCCCATCGTCCTTGATACCGATTTTCTATGATTTTCAGATCTTGGTGAAAATGTTCCCCTTGCTCCTCACTGTAGTCACCAAGATTATCTGGGAAATCATCGATGTGGGAGTCCAGGAAATGTAATTTTAGATTCATTAAGCAACCTAATGTTTGAAAATTTTTACCACTTTCTCGACTATTTCTTTGTACTTAGGACTTTTATTATTTCCCAAAAAGTTTGTTGCGACTTTTTTAAAACTAAGCCAAGCAGCTTTTTCAGCTTTATACATTTTAGTAACAAATAATGAATCTTGAAACAATTTTCTTATTTGTGGCCCGTCAAATACGCCTGCCTTAATTTTAGCTTCAGAAAATTTCGGAAATTTTTTATGCAAATATTTGAAACATGGGCCGTTTGTATCTAATGCTCTCGTGAATTGCTTCATAAGTCCAAGCTTAATATGAAGCGGGGGGAATAAGAACTTTTCCTGGATCTACCAATGGTGGAAACAATACATTATTTTCACCAGGAGTGAACGATTCTCTTGTTGGCCAATTTTTTTTCTTATAATGACGTTCCCTATCTCTGCTATTCCACAGACATTTATAACCGGGATAAAGTGTAAACCCTGACTAATGGCCAAGCAATATTGTTACAATTTTCAGATCTCCACAAATTTTCCAGTTATGATCAGCATATTTTATTTTTATCAAAAGCTGCTTGATTTTTTCATATTGCTCTTCCATAACTGTGGAATGAGCAATCGGAATGGGAGCGTAAACGTTGGTATTATGCAGCAAAAACTGCCTTAATGCTCCGTTTAGAAGAATCAAAGAACAGTCTCCATTCTTCAGGATCGTATGAGTTATTTTGAAATTCATCAATTAGACCTTTTACATCGGTACAATATGAAAGTGACAATTCCTCGTCCATTGTGAAATATTTTCGAAATTCTTCATCTCTGTTTCTATAATAAGAAATCGTAGCTTCTGGCTTAAGTAAATGTCTTTTCTTTAAAAAGGAAGCAAGATGCTCTGAACCATCTTTGGATAAGCCTAAATCTCTGACTAGATCACTAAGTTCTGACTGTGATACGAGTATTGGTTCTGGTTTACGGTTGTATGGTAGAAATTCTTTATCTGTGTCACTAGTATATGATAGATTGTCACTAGAACATTCATTAGTAACAGTGTTTGAATCTTTTTCGACAGTCTCAATGTTTTCGGCATGAACTGATAAGGTGAAATCATTTGTTTCCATAACATCAGCTTCAAGTGGTTCAGGAGGCGGAATTAGTTTAGTTGGTCTTGTTACTGTCGAAACATCGTTATAAGTAATAGTGCTTTTATTTTTTCGGTTATGCCTAGATACAACATTCATACAAAAGTAGCAATCATTTTCACTGTATGGTCTATTCCATATTGCTGGTCTGGAATATTTAATCGCCTTCTTATTGATGTACAACATTATTTTGCAAGAACTGCAAATGATGTGGGGAACCCAATCTGTATCCTGGTGCTGTATTTCAATGTTAAAACAATCCTTATATAAGGTTTTAATCTTATCCGTTATCGGTGACCCCATTTTACTCAATACGTGTTGACAGCAAATATAACAAAATGAATCACTGTTTTTATCGCACTTATGAAAAGTCCTTGTACCGTGAGACCGTTTTCTTGTAGCATTATACTCTACATGAGCCAAGTCACCCACACATGAAGAGCTACGGTCGCTGGATGACGACGGCTGCGGGCCCGCTTTCCCACCCTGACCAACCGCCGATACTGGGTTTCCGAGTCCCTGCATCGTAATTCTCTTTCTTCTACCTGCCATGACGGCATCTAAGCGGCTATCCAGGGACTCTGCCGGCTAGTGGAGTAACACCGTTGCCCACCGTCACCACGTGGAGGTGCCCTGGATGCAGGTAGAAGAATAAAAATCAACCGATGAATTATCTCGGCGTTCAAAATGGCGCGAAAACATCTGCCATCTTGAATTTTGCAAATCCAACCTCAGATTCGTGATCAGCGACCCAAAAAATCCCCGTGTACCAAATTTGGTAAGGATCGATTGAATTTTAATTTGAATTCGTTTTTGCATTCGAGAAGCACTATATCTGTCTGATTTATTGAGGTTAGAAAGAAAACAGAACTGTATGGCTCAATCCAACCGATGAATATTAGCTTAGCGTGTCCGAGTACATATTAATACATCTTTGGATTCATGAAAAGGTTGAATCAATTTTTTAGGAGTATATTTTTCTTAATTTTTACTAATTTTTACCTATTTTTTGAGGTTAGAAAAAAATTGAGATGTGATGGCGATATTCTGACGTCAGATTCGTGATCAGCGGGCAAAAATACTACGGATCTGATATATCGCATCAAAAGTATACCCCCACTTTTTTTTGGGGGGGGGCTGTGTTACCAAAGAAATACTTATTGCACAAGATTGCAGTTAATAACTATAGAAATAATTTTAGAAAAAATACTTGTAGTACTTTCTTACTAGTATCTGACCCAGATCATACCATTAGGTTAAAATTTATACCTTTTGATCCTAGGAAATACGTAACAAGATTTTTACCAAAACTAGGCAGGCTTCAGAACCACTAAAATTTATGTGTATCGCTTGGATCAAAGATAAGATATAACACATTGCGTGTGCAACTGTATTGAACAATTATAATCAAATAATTTCCTTTACTCTCTAATAAATTTTCACTACCCTAAACAAAAGATAATACAGAAATCTGCAAACATATTATTTTCTAGATTATTTTATTTTAGGTAGGTGCAGTTATTGAAGTTAAAACTGACCAATCCTTTTTAACTGATTTATTGTTTGAAACCATAGAATCTGGAGATGTGGCACAAGTTCCTCTTATTATAGGATTTAATTCAGAAGAAACTTTAGAAATTGCAGGAATGGGTAAGTCATAGACATTTTGTTACTACATATTGCACGTGATCTAAATAGTGCCACAAAAAAATATTTTAAACTGTTGTTTGTAATAAAATAACATTGGTCAACACAAGTCTTGTTTCCTTTATTTTTTTTTCTGTTGTTGGGTATTTCTATGGCCCTGACTATGAAAAAAATACTGGGAGATTGCTAACAGCTTTACCTTTTGAAATGTACAGTTTTATTATTTTGCCAAAAAAAATACAAAAAAATAATACATTATGTTAAAAAAAAATTCTATTGAACACTAGCAAATGATCTTTTTATAAGATTTCCTTGAATGAACGACTTTAGGTAGATCTCGTTGCAAACTCCAGCAGTAGTCTGCCATCATATATGTGAGTCCCACCGCCCCTGATAACGCTCTTCCATTGTCCGAAGATACTGATGGAATCTTTCACCCTGCTCCTCACTAAAATCACCCAGATTTTGTGGAAATCGGTCTAAATGCGAGTGCAGGAAGTGGATTTTTTATGCTCATGTTGCACCCTAGCTCTTGCAAGTTCGATAGCATGCACTCAACAAGCTCGACATGGTCGTCAGATTTATTTTTGCCTAGGAAGCTACTCATAACCAAAACAAATGAATTCCAAGCTTTGGATTCGACTTCAGTCATTGATTTGACAAAATTAGGATCTTTCACGAGTTGCCTAATCTGTGGCCCATCAAAAATACCAGCTTTCAATTTTTCTGAACTTAATCCTGGAAACTTGCGTGAAAGAAAATTAAAACATTCGCCACTTTTGTCAAGCGCCTTCACAAACTGTTTCATTATGCCGAGTTTAATATGAAGTGGTGGAAGTATAATGCGGTCTCGGCTAACTAAAGGCACGTTTATAACATTTTTTGTACCAACATTTAGCTCTTCCCGCACTGGCCAAACTTTTTGTGACCAATGGTGTTGTTTGTCACGACTATCCCAGAGACACATGAAACAAGGGAACTTTGTGTACCCCCCTTGTTGACCTAAAAGAAAGTTAACCATTTTCAGATCAACACAAATGACCCATTTGTGGTCTGATACTTAATTTTTTCCATAACCTTAGAAACATTTACGTATTCTTCTTTTAAAAGTCGTCGAATGTGCAATAGGTATAGATCCGTACTTGTTACCGTTATGAAGCAAAACACACTTTAAACTTCTTTTGCTGCTGTCTATGAAAAGACGCCAATCACTAAGTTGGTACTGTTTTAATCCCATCTGCTGCAAAATACCACCAACATCGTTACAAAAAACTAAATCCTTCTCTTGAGAAAAATACGGTAACAGATTTTTTTCTCGGGTATGATAAAATGTAATGTTGGTTTCCGGAGTAAGCAAATTTTTTTCTTTTAAACGAGATGCTAAAATTTCAGAAGCTTCTTCTGGTAAGTTCAGATCTCTTACTAAGTCATTTAGTTCTTTCTGATTAAATGGTTGAGGTTCTGAAAGGCTACATTTGTAGTCTGAGTCAACGTCTTCACTTGAAGTATTTCGTTCGGGTTCACAGAGATTTGGATCATCAGAAGATTTAGATGTGCTGGCTTGTACCTCTTGTGATTTTAATTGACGTCGTTGAGCAGAAGATAAGTTAGGATATGACTACTTACTTCGATTTCCAGGGTTAATTCCGTTTATTTTCACAACGCAGAAGTAGCAATCGTCATGATGGTTTCGAGGTTCTCGCCAAATCATGGGTGTTACGAACATTATTGCATCTCTTTTTCCACTGGACCATGACCGTAGACATACCACACATTTCTGGCATACAATATGAGGAACCCATGGCTTGTCCTGATTACACAATTTTATTTTAAATTATTGATGATACGCAGTTTTCACAAAGTCCGATATAGGTTTTCGATATTTTGCAAATATATATTCACCACAAATATAGCAAAAACAATCGGGATTAAGCACACAACATCTTCTTGACGAAGCCATATCTAAAACAACAACAAAATATATTTTAGTGTCCAATAAAAAACGAAAATCTAAGTAAAAATAGTAAATGAGGGTAGTTAGCTATAACTCAAAAACAAAAGCTGTTAGAGAAAAATTGTTTCCATATTTAAAAAATATGCGTCAATTTGAAATAGAAACAAAAAAAAAGTCACAGGAAACAAGCAATTTTCTTTTTTTTTGTCGACCAGTGTAATCAATTTGTCAAATATTACTGAAATCGAATTGACATATTCTGTATAAATTACATAAACAAATACTTACATACAGTTATATTTGAACAAAATGTAGTTTGAACTTAAATTTTTAAGTTAAAAACAAATACTTATCCTTGTCAAAATATGTCATTCAAATCAAAATGAGCAGGACAAATATAAATCGATACCTGATGGTTAAGAAGAAAATTAATTCCAATTTTAAATTATTTATTTAAAACAAACATAAATTTCAACTCAAAATCACAGGTCAAAACATGATATAGAGTATTTAGGTATCATGTATGCACCAAAATTATTACCATTTTCTCATTATTATTACCACATATGCTGTGAAACTATTGCCAAATATACAGGGATGGACTGAAAAGTTCGCGGCCTAGTCAAGAAAACGAAATAAAACACGTATAAAAATATTTTTATTTTTCGACGTAATCTCCACATATCTCTATGCACTTCTTCCACCTGCTTTTCAAAGCTTTCACACCTATTTGAAAAAGAGATTCCTCAAGGTCTTCAAAATGCTGTTTAACTGGAGCTCCGACTCCTTCATTTGATGAAAATTTCTGGCCACCGAGGTCCTTTCTAGGTTTGGAAACAGATGAAAGTCCGAAGGTGCCAAATCAGGAGAATAAGCCAGGTGGGGCAGCAATTCGAAATTACGATCACGAATTTGAGCCATAGACTCAACAGACTTGTGAAAGCGAGCGTTGTCCTGATGGAGCAAAAGTCTCTTTCTCAGTAATTCTGGGCGTTTCTCTTTAATTTCTTGACGTAAACGACGTAAAAAGTGCAATAGTATGTCGAATTTATTGTTTCGCCTTTCGGAACGTAGTCCACCATAATAATATCTTTAGAATCCCAAAAAACCGACGCATCACTTTTCCAGCCGACAGAATTGCCCTCGCTTTCTTTAGGGTCAGTTCACACCAGATTGTTGTTTTGATTTTGGAGTATAATGGTGAACCCTGGTTTGGTCCATTGTCAAAAACTTGTTAAGAAAATCGTGCGGATTAGCCTCAAACATCTCCAAAAAGTCGCGAGAAATCGTGAGTCCCACCTAGTGGAAACCTTAGAAAATCCTAGTTTACAATGATGTTTTGTATTCGTTCATACGAGATGCCTCTAGTGTCTGCAATCTGCCTAATAGTTAATCTACAGTCTTTCAATATGAGATCACACACTTTTCCGATGTTTTCTTCAGTCAGTGTGAGGAAACTAACACCAGTTTTCTGTAGACTTTTCAACCGATTCTATAGAAAGGGAATATTTCGTTTCTGCTGGGAATGTGCCACAGTTTAGCCGATAACTAGAAAAGGCAAGAAGACCTTGCTAAATAACTACGGACCAGTCGCACTGCTTTCAATAATATCAAAAGTCATGGAAACGGTTATCAATCAGCATCTTTTAAAATATCTTGAAGGATTCAACATTATTAGCAATCACCAAAATGGCTTTCGTAAACATAGATCAACAGGAGATTTTTTGACTTACGGAACACATGTTTGAAAGAACGCAGTTGACCACTTAGGAGAATCGCGAGCGGTTGCTCTTGACATATCCAAGACATTCGACCGTGTTCGGCACGATGGACTATTAGCTAAGCTCCGCTTTTATGGTATATCTGAAAAGTTCTGTTTGTGCCTCTCATGATTCCTCAGAGAGCGTTCTAACACCTTCGCTATCAACGCCGGTGTGCCCCACGGCTACATACTGTCTCGTACTTTCTTTCTCTTTTACATTAAGGATCTGCTGGAAAAGACCGGGAATCCAATCTACAGCTTCGCAGATGCCAATACGCTTATCTCTTCATTCACTTTGAACGCTCGGACATCGGCTGCTCAGGCGAATGTTCGCAGAGAGCAGGAGGTCGTTCAACTTAACAAAGACCTGGAAGAAATTCTGTCTTGGGGTGACAGTAACCAAGTAGAATTTAACGCTACAAAAACCCAGGCGGCAGTTTTTCTAAAAAAGTTAACGTTGCTGAACCCCCGACATAGTCATGTCGGGGGTACTCCATTCCCTTAGCATTGTCACTCAATTTGTTGGGCGTTAATTTGGGAGCAAATATGTCCTGGCGTGAATATGTTGCACGCATAGCAAGGAAAGTTTCTCCAAAGTTGAGAAAATTATTTCAAACCAGAAAGCTTTACACTCCACAACAACTGTTAATTCTTTACAAAACTCAAATTCGACCAAATATAGAATACTGCTCCCATGTTTATAGCTCCACTTCCAAGCACACACTACATTTGTTGGATTCTGTTCAGAGAAGAGCTGTTCGTCTGATTGAAGACCCGGAACTGACCGGTGGCCTTGATTCGCTGGAACATCGAAGGTTGGCGACTTGGGTCTATTCTACAAGTATTTTCATGGAAGGTGATCGAAGGTTGTAGCCCGCTTAATTCCTCCCAGAGCGGTGCATGTTAGAAATACACGTCGCGTTAATACTTCACATCCGTATGAGGTTCAGCTTGTTACTCCTCGTACGACGCTTTTATATATTTTATAATCTGCCCAGGATTGTGTTTTCCACCGGGTACAAATACAGCGATTCAAGAACAACATAAATCGCTTTTTTCGCACACACGTCGCTCCTGTAACGCTTTGGGGACTTCCCTGCATCACGTGTGCTAGATCCATAAAAAAAAAGTGATAAATATCCCCGAAAATTGAGAGCATAAAAAAAACGGTTCCTACAAAAGTTGTAGGTTTTTTGATGTAAAATAAGATTATTAGAGAAAACTTTTGGTTATGTTAGAAAATTACATTTTTACTTTAGTTTTTCTGAAATTTTTTCAAATCCATGTGCAGATTGGGGTCTGTATTGAGCCCAAATCAGCACAATTTCTTAATATGTCACTCAAAATTCAAAACTACATATCATAAGCTTTAATCAGGACCAGATTGTGGCCTCATAAATGGACTAAACTTATAGATTGATGGGGGGGGGGGGGTGACAAAGAATTACCCATATACACTTTAAATTTGTCCGTTACCATGTTACCGTTACCATGATATAATGTTCTGATTACTTGACTTCAAGAACTCTCAAAAGACACACCAACTTCCTTCCGTACTTCTTTTACCTTTACCCCTGTCACCCCTTCCTCTGTAGAAAAGCGCTCAAAAACTAAAAGTTTTTTCCATTCTCTCCTTTAACAACAAAACTGCAGATATGCATGTTAAAATAAGAAAATCAGTGATTTTTGATTAAGCCGTAACTGAAGTCATAGAAAATAATAAAACCTAACCTAATTGTATCCAAAATTGTGATATTTTTTTCTAAAAAATTAAAAGCATAGTAGCTTTAACCGTTTGTGGTCATCCGAAACACTAAGATAACATTCGTTTCTGTGTTGCAATGCAAGATGAGGCTACATTTGAACAAAGAGCTGCCCAGTACGATTCAAATCCAGAGCTCATGGTACCTACTTTGCCAGTCAAAGAAAATGTCAGTTTACTAACTATTGGGGAAGAAGTACATCAGCACTACGTTGGTAAAGAAGGACTTCTTGTTGATAATATAGCAGCATATCTCGAGGTTTGTGGTTAATTTTTTTCCTAAATAATAAAAAGAAATTACAATAATCTTCACGACTAATTGTTGAAAATTTTATTTAAATTATTTAAATATTAATAAAATTCCTTTTTATAGATACTCGTATTTATGCCAAGGATTAAAAATAAAACAGAAAATTATCATTTTATTTTCATTGTGAAAAATGAAAATGTAGAAGAACTTTAAACTAACTTACCTCAAAATTTTCAAATATATAATTAAGTTGTTATTTCAAAAGAATGTCAATATATTCTTTTAAGTGACTAAGAATCCTAAAAATTCAAAATTTTTTGAAATTATATATTAATATCTTGCCTTTTAGTTGAACATAAAGTACTACTATTTGTTTATTTTCGTCAGCAAGCTTAGATTATTGGCCTAAATTTTGAACATTATGGAAAATATTGATTGAATGCACTTGATATATCCAAGACAATTAACTTTGCTCAGCACGACGGATTGCTGACTAATATACGCTCTTATGGAATGTCCGAACGCTTTTGTTTCTGACTCTCGTGTTTTCTCAGAGAATGTTCTTTACAAGTGGCAGTTGACAGGTTTCTTTCTAATACCTTCACTATCAACGCTGGTGTGCCCCAAGGTACTATGCTCTCTTTGCTCCTTCTCATTTACATTAACAATCTGCTGGTAAGGGCCAGGAATCCAGTCTACAGCTTTGCAGGTGACAGTACGCTTATTTCTTCATTTGCTTTGAAACCCTCGAACATTGGCTTTGTTTAGTATTTGTGAAATTCTTTAAACGAACTCTAATTTTTACGTTAATATTTAAGGCTTTTTTGCCATTTTTTTACGATATAAACTTTTTTTTTCATTATTTTGGTCATATCCATAAATAAAAATAGCGGACAAAAACACTCTATGAAGCTGTTATATAAAACATTATTATTACAGGAGATCTATATGTTTATCTTCTCCCAGATTAAATAAATTCCTGGATGGCCTTAACACGTTGTAATTTTAGGTGGCATACCAATGTAACTACTTTTTAAGAATCATGGCGGTCAGTTCTTATTTATGTCAGGTGTATCAAATAATATTTCTATTGAGTATAATATTTATATTTTAATTTTTAGTGGTTTAGCGATAACATGTTTATAAGGAGTAGTACTAAACAAGCTCTACTGCATTCTAGATATGCACCGGTGTATATGTACCAGTTCTCATTTTTTGGTACAGCAAGCAAAAATAATCCAATTGTGCCAGGTAATACCGACATTTATGTAAACTGCGAAGATGGATTGAAAAGTTCGCGGCCTAGTCAAGAAAACAAAATAAAATACGTACAAAAATATTTTTATTTTTCGACGTAATCTCCACCTAACTCTATGCACGTCTTCCACCTGTTTTCCAAAGTTTCCACACCTATTTGGAAAAAAAGATTCATCAAAGTCTCCAAAACACTGCAGCTTCATTTGATGAAACTGATATACTTTTCAATCCATCCTTGTACAATATCTCTATCGCAAGAAAGTAATATAGATTTAGGACCTAACGAACACCCTACCCTATTATTATTCTAACAATTTGGAATTTTAATGATAGTACTGACTTTATTCTTAGGAGCTGGTAAAGTTGCTCATGGACAAGAATTGCCATATTTGTTTAATATGTCAGATTCCCTTGAAACGACAGCAGACTTTTTGACAAGAAGAAGAATTGTATCTTTAGTAATTTTTATTTAAATATTAATAAATTTAAACTTAAACCCGCTTTTTCTATTCATATATTCTGTTTTAATAATTTAATAGACGTAATAAAATTTTACACGCTTTTTGTGTTTATATTTTTAAGGGATTTTTTTCTTACACATAAATAATTTTCATACTTCTACATGCTCATTATGGTTGAAATGACCTTAACCAAATGTTAATATTTTATTCACTTTTTCTATAAATTATGTTAAAATATCGGTCCGAAATAAACGAATGTTGCTATGGGAACGTTAAATGTAAAGAAAAAGTCAAAATTGTAACTGTAAGTTAAAGAAGTGTCGTAAAAATATGATTTGTGCCAAATTATTTAGAAAGGGGAGATGAGGTACTACACTCACTTTTCCAAAGTTTTTCGCAGGGACAATTTTGATTATTCGATATCATTTCTATTTACTGTGTTCGTTCTAGTCATCATTATTTCATAATGTATTTAATCAATGTTATGAATTTTCGAAATCCTATACTTGACGAAATTTGAAAATTGGGAATGACCCTTATCCGATAATTTTACAAACAAATACTGAACAATTTTTTTGTGGTGATCGATCTGACATTAATTAAAATAATGTTGAAAAAGAAATAACCGGTCAAGTGCAAGTTGAACTTGCGCAATTAGTGTTCCGTACGTTGATTGCTTTTAAAATAAAAAAAAATTTGTTACAGAATGATCAGTGACTTCACAAAATACATCCCAAATGAGTTTTCAACAAAGTTGGGTTCCAATCTTTACTGAAATCTGATGACCTTGAAATTTTTGTTTTTTTTATATACCATATAAATTATTAAAGGTAATGCACTCGTGATAATCTTCGTTCAATCTACACCCCGTGGAGAATATTCCAGAATTTTTTTCGAAATTTTTTTGATTAGTACTTTTCGAGATAAGGCCCGGGACAGCGATTTTTCGCGAATTTTTAAAAATAATACAAAGAAAAGTGCGCGCAAGTATAATATTATATATATATATATATATATATATATATATATATATATATATATATATATTTTACTCGTGTTTTCACAAGCTTTCATTTAACACCACACTCGATGACCTAGTAAAAAAAATTTTTTTCACTTCCGACTTCACCCCCCAAAACTAACCCCTTAAGTCAAAATTTAATTCTCAAAACTACATGGCTCTGATGAGGCCATCAATTCCTATATTATTACCAAATTTCACCTTTCTACGTCAAATAGTTTCGGAGAAAATCGGGTGTGACAGACAGACAGACAGACACCGAAGTGATCTTATAAGTGTTCCGTACGGAACACTAAAAAGATATGCGGAAAACGTATGAAATTAAATTATAAAAAAGGAATCTAACTTGTTATTTCTTCCATGGGATGAACTGGAACGCATAATATTGTTATTATATAAACGTACTCATATCGGATTAACCTGAAATAGCTACTCCCTTATATGTTGATTTTTAGATCATATTCAATTACATATGGTTTATCTGTCTACATAGCTTAGGTTAGTTAATAATATTAATCTAAGTGCCCTTAGGTTAGTTCAATTTAAGTATGATATTAGTGTGAATAATACAATTTTTTTCTTAGAGCACTACCTCGCTAGACATTTCTACCAATTCGAGCATATATTTTAAAGAAAAGTATAACATAATGATATAAAATTACATCATTTTATCAATACAATTATAAAGACATCACTCACATGAGAAAATATCTTTAATTAGAAGGAATGCCATGAAGAAATTATCCCCAACTAAACTCATGTAACCAAATGCAAAGTTTGATATTTTGTTTAAAATAGCCATTGTTACTTTTTAACTTCCCCTACTGAAGAGAAATACAGTAGATGCTCGATTATATGAACCAATAAATACCAGAGGTTTTCATAAAATCAAATTGTTCATATAATCAAAACGATATTTTTATTTAAAAAAACAGTTACATTTTAGGGAAATATTGGGTGATTTGTTTTTGAACTTTTTTTGCAGCCAAACTTTTCTGTAAAGCCTTATTCCTGCATTTTCGCAATACCAATAAATCATTAGTAATAAAAATATTTTTTTACTCCAAATAATTGCCTTATTAAATGCGTCCAAAGCTTCCGACGAATTAATTTCCAACTTTTCATTATTTTCATTTTCATAGTCAGAGTCGTCATTGATTAAATTATCTTCGTCTTCATCATTTTGCTCATCTAAATCATCTTCATTCCACTTCACAATAACCTCTCTTGAATATCCAACCTCAAAAATATTTTTTTTATTAAATACATAAATGTTAAACAGATTTATGCAATTAACAAAATTACTACGCTGTTTACTTCTGTTAACAAATTCTGAACTTCTTTGAGAATTTTATTTTTGTATTTTTCCTTCAAAATACTGAGTGGAATGTTTTCTTCCGGATCGGATTCATCATTACTCTTTTCAGTGAAATCCAAAATATGTTTCCAACATTTTTTTATCGTGTCAACCTCAAGCTTATTTCCTGCTAATGATAAGTTTATTACAGCATCTTTTATTGTTAAACGCTTTAAAAAGTTTTGAGAGATCTACAGATTCTCAAGATAAAAAATTAATGACTAGCTTGACCTGTAGTAAAGTTTTGTGATTCGAAGAACATTTTGATCCATTGGCTGAATCAAGGGTGTTACATTTGGCCCCCCCCCCCTGGCATGTAAATAACAAAGATTTTTCCCATCATCGGCTTGTAGATCTTTTGCAGGCAGATGGCTTGGGGCATTACCCAATAACAGAATGGCAGTTTCGGGTAAAAACCTTTTTGTTTTAAAAATGTGTTCACCTGACAATGTATATACGTGAATTTAGTTAATTAGAACATTTTCATAATGCATATTCGATGACTTACCTGAGGAACAAAGTATCTATGAAACCAATTCTTAAAAATGTCCACAGTCATCCAAGCATTTTTTGAATAATCGTAATCCAGAGGGAGAGTAAAATTCTTAAAGCACCTAGGGTTTTTTGCTTTGCCTAATATGAGAGGTCTAACTTTATGTTCTCCAGGCGCATTTGTGCAAGCGAGCTTTTTTCAGCTTTCCTTCCTGGAGCGGTTTTTTCAACATTCATTACCTGTGTTTTCTCAGGTAGCAGTCTCCAAAACAAGCCAGCGTTATAAATTGTTTCATTTGTTAAATTCAGTTTACAAATGACTGAACAAAGATCTTGTTTAAATGGATCTACCAGCACAGGATTTATAGATAATTTTTCACCAGATATCTTCAAAAAATCTAATGCCAAATCTGCGTTTAAAATTTTGCAATCAACCATCGCTTGCAGAAAACGTTGGTGTTTCCTTTAGAATTTCATTTAAGGATTTTGCTTTAAGCTTTATAAATTTACTAGTCACTGGAAGATTCCTTAACCTTTCTTTACAAAACCATCCATACAATTTTTCTCCATCCTAGGGCTTTCTCCCGACTTTGACGTTTTTAATAATACCAACGCATTTTGTTGTTACGCTTAGAATATTTCTTTATTTTTTTTAATTGCACAAAGAGTACATTTAGCTAAATCATACTTTTTTGCCAGGTGTAAACACTCACTCCGTTTTTCAAATTCTTTATGATGTCACTTTTTCTGATAGTGTTAACACTTTTCGTTTCATATTTTTCAATTGGAAGCACTAAAGTCACTAAATATTTAATATCAAATGAACACTGATCACTATAGTGGACAGTTTATACAAAACGGGTGTTCACATAACCGAGCATCCAACGTATTGTATTTATTAAAACAGCATCCTGATTTTTACATTTCTTAATGTTTTGGATCCCCAGATAATCTCATATATACGAGGGTTGTGTAAGAAATAAGGTTCCCAACGCTGTAAACTCGCCGCGCGAGATGCTAGGCGAAATCCGGCAACACCGCCGTGTGCGCTGATTCCCCCACTCTAGATCCCGCCTTGGTAGAACTCGCTGCGACGTTCAGTGCCGGTCTGACAGCCATCCGCGATGGAACCCCCGATCGCCGTCACCGCCAGGTGCGAAGCTCGTGCGGTAATCCGATTTTTGCACGCTAAAAAGTTACCACCGGTTGATATTCATAGGCAGTTGTGTGAAGTTTATGGGGAAGCTTGTATCAGCGTTCAACACGTCCGCAAATGGTGTAGGGAGTTCTCCAAAGGACGCACAGACATCCACGATG
>CM032452.1:12248905-12259364 GCA_019049505.1 Pachyrhynchus sulphureomaculatus | reverse complement strand
TTGTTAAACGCTTTAAAAGTTTTGAGAGATCTACAGATTCTCAAGATAAAATTAATGACTAGCTTGACCTGTAGTAAAGTTTTGTGATTCGAAGAACATTTTGATCCATTGGCTGAATCAAGGGTGTTACATTTGGTGGCATGTAAATAACAAAGATTTTTCCATCATCGGCTTGTAGATCTTTTGCAGGCAGATGGCTTGGGGCATTACCCAATAACAGAATGGCAGTTTCGGGTAAACCTTTTTGTTTTAAAAATGTGTTCACCTGACAATGTATATACGTGAATTTAGTTAATTAGAACATTTTCATAATGCATATTCGATGACTTACCTGAGGAACAAAGTATCTATGAAACCAATTCTTAAAAATGTCCACAGTCATCCAAGCATTTTTTGAATAATCGTAATCCAGAGGGAGAGTAAAATTCTTAAAGCACCTAGGGTTTTTTGCTTTGCCTAATATGAGAGGTCTAACTTTATGTTCTCCAGGCGCATTTGTGCAAGCGAGCTTTTTCAGCTTTCCTTCCTGGAGCGGTTTTTTCAACATTCATTACCTGTGTTTTCTCAGGTAGCAGTCTCCAAAACAAGCCAGCGTTTATAAATTTGTTCATTTGTTAAATTCAGTTTACAAATGACTGAACAAAGATCTTGTTTAAATGGATCTACCAGCACAGGATTTATAGATAATTTTTCACCAGATATCTTCAAAAATCTAATGCCAAATCTGCGTTTAAAATTTTGCAATCAACCATCGCTTGCAGAAAACGTTGGTGTTTTCCTTTAGAATTTCATTTAAGGATTTTGCTTTAAGCTTTATAAATTTACTAGTCACTGGAAGATTCCTTAACCTTTCTTTACAAAACCATCCATACAATTTTTCTCCATCCTAGGGCTTTCTCCCGACTTTGACGTTTTTAATAATACCAACGCATTTTGTTGTTACGCTTAGAATATTTCTTTATTTTTTTTAATTGCACAAAGAGTACATTTAGCTAAATCATACTTTTTTGCCAGGTGTAACACTCACTCCGTTTTTCAAATTCTTTATGATGTCACTTTTTCTGATAGTGTTAACACTTTTCGTTTCATATTTTTCAATTGGAAGCACTAAAGTCACTAAATATTTAATATCAAATGAACAACTGATCACTATAGTGGACAGTTTATACAAACGGGTGTTCACATAACCGAGCATCCAACGTATTGTATTTATTAAAACAGCATCCTGATTTTTACATTTCTTAATGTTTTGGATCCCCAGATAATCTCATATATACGAGGGTTGTGTAAGAAATAAGGTTCCCAACGCTGTAAACTCGCCGCGCGAGATGCTAGGCGAAATCCGGCAACACCGCCGTGTGCGCTGATTCCCCCACTCTAGATCCCGCCTTGGTAGAACTCGCTGCGACGTTCAGTGCCGGTCTGACAGCCATCCGCGATGGAACCCCCAGATCGCCGTCACCGCCAGGTGCGAAGCTCGTGCGGTAATCCGATTTTTGCACGCTAAAAAGTTACCACCGGTTGATATTCATAGGCAGTTGTGTGAAGTTTATGGGGAAGCTTGTATCAGCGTTCAACACGTCCGCAAATGGTGTAGGGAGTTCTCCAAAGGACGCACAGACATCCACGATGAGCAAAGAAGCGGAAGGCCATCGATCTCCGACCAAGTTGTGTCGAAGATTGAGCGAATTCTGCTCGAGGATAGGAGGATAACAATTCGGGAACTGGCTGCCCGGGTTCCTGAGGTTTGTGAAAAAACAATCCACACGATTTTGACTGAAAAGTTACGTTATCACAAGGTGTGTGCGCTTTGGGTCCCGCACATGCTTTCAGAAACCCACAAAGCCGATCGCGTCAAGTGCGCCCAGGAGTTTCTTCGAGAATGCGCCGAGAATACCGAAGATTTCTTAGACTCCATTGTTACCGGGGATGAAACGTGGTGTCATTACGTCACCCCGGAAACAAAACAACAATCGCGACAATGGCGCCATACCGAATCGCCTAAACCGAAGAAGTTCAAGCAGACGCTGTCCGCAGGGAAAGTGATGGTTACGGTCTTTTGGGACCGTAAGGGTGTCTTGCTTGTTGAGTTAATGCCTCGAGGGATCACAATAAATTCGGAAAATTATTGTGAGACCTTGAAAAAACTCAGAAGAGCCATCCAAAATCGCCGGAAAGGAAGACTGACAAAAGGCGTTAGACTGCACCACGACAATGCACGCCGCACGTCTCTCGCCAAACCAAGGATTTAATCGACAATTTTGGCTGGGATCTCGTTGAACATGCTCCCTACAGCCCTGATCTTGCACCGAGTGACTTCCACTTGTTTCCAAAATTAAAGCAACACTTGAGTGGACAACGTTTCGAGACTGATGAAGAAGTGCAGGAAGCGGTCACCAAATTCCTCCACGAACTGGCGGCGGACTTCTTTGAAGTGGTATTCCAAAAGTGGATTAGTCGTCAACAAAAATGCGTGGAAAAATCTGGAGATTATGTTGAAAAATAGCTAAGAAATTAAGCTTTCCAATGATGTATTTTTCCGTTCAAATAAAAAAATGCCTTACACCTGAAAAAAATGTGGGAACCTTATTTTTTACACAACCCTCGTATATATATATATATATATATATATATATATATATATATATATATATATATATATATATATACATATATATATATATATATATATATATATATAGTGAATTTCTTAACACTCTATATATCCAGACCACTCGTATTGTCAAATAGAAGCACATTTAATAATTTTTTCAAATTCGAAAATTTTTAAAAAATTTTAAAAAAAAGGGCAAACTGCATTTTACCAAATCATTTACAAAATTAACCCGCCCATGAAAGCCGGCCATTTATAAAGAAGCAGATAAAATTTTGTAGGCAAAAAATGTTTAACATTGACGAAAGTAGATTTTCCACCGTTCAGAAAAAAACTTAAAATGTTTTAGGATTAAAAAAGCAGAAACAAATCGGCGCAATCATAAATGGAGAAAGACGCCCTGTGGTGTGCCAGCGTGATTAAACAGTTTGTGCTACTAGGGCTTATATTCAAAAGAATGAGACAAAATTCAGAGTTGTTGTCACCATTCCAGATATTAACACAAACTGTTTCGTAAAATGGATGAAATATTTTATAAGCGTTGTAAAGCCAACACCTGAAAATAAAGTGTTACTTATACTTGATGGAAATACAACATTGGAAGCGTTGGCGCAAAGGCTATCGGGATATAACAATGTTATAAACGCTAGGCACTACTACTCACGGCTTCAGCCACTGGAAGTCTCTTTTTATAAATCTATAAGCAATTATTATATTCAAGCAACAGAAAAATCAAGTTGCAAGTTGGGGCTCTGCTCCCAAACATACACTGCATTCGTTGGATTCTGTTCAGAGAAGAGCTGTCCGTCTGATTGGAGACCCGGAATTGACCGGCGGCCTTGATTCACTGGAACATCGAAGAACGGTTGGCGACTTAAGTCTATTCTGCAAGTATTTTCATGGAAAGTGTTCGAAGTATGTAGCCCGCTTAATTCCTCCCAAAGCGGTGCATGTTAGAAATACACGTCGCGCTGGTGCTTCACATCCGTATGAGGTTCAGCTTGTTACTCCGCGTACAACGCTGTTCAAGCAGTCTTTTATATGGAGAACAACATCCCTTTGGAATAATTTGCCCAGCGCTGTGTTTCCCACCGAGTACAATTTACAGCGATTCAAGAACAACGTGAATCGCGTTTTCCGCACACATGCCGCTCCTGTAGCGCTTTAGGGACTTCCCTGCAGCACATGTGCTAGACCCATAAAAAAAAAAGAAGCTTACCAAAGAGCTGCTATCCTTGGCACCATTATGAACGGATTTAAAGCGGCCCGAGTTTGGCCCGTGAACTAAATCGTTTTTTTTTTTCCCGAATATTTGTTTATAGCAGCTGAAAATATAAATGTTCTCTCTATCAAACAAATTCCAATAATGAAAGCACATCGATCTTCCAAGACGGTTCTATGATCATCAGTAATATAAACTAGCAAATTACTTAGCTTCGGAATTTAATGTTAAAGCTTTTAAAAAAATTGTAAAATCTTTACCCCACATACTACAAAAAATACTGTACAAAAAGCTGTGGAAATTACATCAAGTCCTTAAGAAAAGGTAAATACATCAATAAACAAAAGAAGGAGTAAAAAAAAGAGACACCACCAATAACAAAATAATACGATATATCTAAGGGTCTCCTACAAATCTCCAATAAAAAGCCACCCTCAGCCGGCGACTAAAAAAAAATTCTTTGATGCTTCCGCGGGTGCCGATCAAATGAAAGCATTTTTTGTGTGGGACAAAATTAAGCCGGAGAATGTGAATGACTATCGGTCTCACCCAATTTATTTATCATGCTGGTTAAGTACGTTTTATAATCAAGCAAATAAAATTTGAATTACATATTTTAAAATTTTTACTTATTAGGAATAAAATATTTAAATAAAGAACTTGTGTAATTAATATTTGGTCAGAAAGTCATTATTTTAATAGGTAATAATTTTAAGAACATTTTCTTATTTTTAAATTGATTTAGGAAACCTGTTTAGTACCCCCCATTCAAATATGAACACCGCTGTAGTAACGGTGTGTTACATTCTGGTTCAGGTGGATTTTTTATTAAAAAATTTTCCCTGCAGACTAAATTAAAAATGACCCTAATTTTAATAGCAATCGCCATATATATATATATATATATATATATATATATATATATATATATATATATATATATATATATATATATATACATATATATATATATATATATATATATATATATATATATATATATATATATATATACATATATATATATATATATATATATATATATATATATATATATATATATATATACATATATATATATATATATATATATATATATATATATATATATATATATATACATATATATATATATATATATATATATATATATATATATATATATATATATACATATATACATATATATATATATATATATATATATATATATATATATATATATATATATATATATATATATATATATATATATATATATATATATATATATATATATATATATATATATATATACAAACAATCCTAAGTTTAACTGCTGGGAAACGCCCTTATAAGGAGAAGAGATGAGCAATCAAAGATCTAAAGGCTCTAGTATCTGCTTTTTATTTTTATTATCGAGCTTTCGCTGCCTAATGGTAGCTTCTTCTGGATTCTAAAAATGCAAACCAGGTACAGAAAATAAACTAAAACGTTCGTTTTTTAAAACGTGATTAAATAAATTGTACGACTGAATGTGAAATTACTTACAAAAATTTAGCAGTTAGTTCATCTCTGGTGAAGACAATGAAATTTGCATTTTTGTTGGCCAGGTGGTATGCATGATTACACAAAACATGATTAAAAGACACTTAGAGAGTTACACAAATATTAAAAATAAAAACTTGGTCAATAAACATCAGTTAAAAACACTTTTAAAGACAGAAACACAACTGCAAGAAACCATGATGTTGAAACGGTACTCCATTTTAAATTTTTTGACGTCGAGTTTAGTAACTATTTAGTGATATTTGAGTCCGAGCCGGATATTGTTGGTAGTCTATGTCGTCATCAGGTCGACAAAAAAAAAGGATTAAAATTAGGAATGTGGTAAATTATTTTCGGTAGATGCGAATTTTAGATAAATTATTTATTATTAATGATATCTATTTTTTAGTTTTAATTTTATAAAAAAGGGGGGACTTAAATTTGATGAAATTGACGAGTTATTCATTATTAATTATATTAATTCTTTAATTTTATAATCAAGAGATTCATAGGCTAATTTAAAAATTTAAAAATTTGAAATCGAAAATTAATACTGGACGTTATTTATTATTAGTCATATTTAATTTTTTATTATGTAATTTTAACAAGAAAATATAGAAAACTGGTAATAAATAGCAAAAAATGACAAAGAGATCAGAAACGTCAACTTTACTAGAAAATAATTTTTTCATAGAGATCGTTCTTTTTTATTGGTTTGGTATAGTTTTGTGTTAGCAAATAGGTATACATGGAGCTCAATCCTTCTATGTCTTTTTTGTGGTTGAGATTATTTTTACAGGTTTTTATGTAACACATTTCCAAGAAACTTCTTCTGAAATAATTGGTCTCAACATCCAGAATGAAGCTGTTGTTATATTGTACTCTGTGATCTGTATTATTTACGTGTAAGCTCAAACTAGTTGCGTTAAGTTTGTGTTTACTATCACTTTTGTGTAACGCTAATCTCTTAGAGAGCTTTTGTGAAGTTTGTCCAACGTAGACCAAACCACATTGACAGGGAATGCCATAGATTATATTAGATCTTTGTAAAGTATCGGTTTTATCTTTTAAATTGGTATAAAAACAATTAAGTCTTTTTATGTTGTAGTTAGCAATTTTAATGTTTGTATTTTTAAAAAGAGAAGACAAGGACTGGGAAAGGCCTTCAATGTATTGTAACTTTCCTACCTTAATATCGACATTAGTGGTGACAGTTGGATTAATTGGAAGGAGGGGTCTTTGAAAATTCTTTTTGATTAGAGCTTTAGGATAGTAATTGTCCAACAAAATGTCTTCCAACAGTTTTACATTTTTTTCCCTAAATAGATAAGATTTGCCACCCCTCATTTAGGGAAAAAAATGTAAAACTGTTGGAAGACATTTTGTTGGACAATTACTATCCTAAAGCTCTAATCAAAAAGAATTTTCAAAGACCCCTCCTTCCAATTAATCCAACTGTCACCACTAATGTCGATATTAAGGTAGGAAAGTTACAATACATTGAAGGCCTTTCCCAGTCCTTGTCTTCTCTTTTTAAAAATACAAACATTAAAATTGCTAACTACAACATAAAAAGACTTAATTGTTTTTATACCAATTTAAAAGATAAAACCGATACTTTACAAAGATCTAATATAATCTATGGCATTCCCTGTCAATGTGGTTTGGTCTACGTTGGACAAACTTCACAAAAGCTCTCTAAGAGATTAGCGTTACACAAAAGTGATAGTAAACACAAACCTAACGCAACTAGTTTGAGCTTACACGTAAATAATACAGATCACAGAGTACAATATAACAACAGCTTCATTCTGGATGTTGAGACCAATTATTTCAGAAGAAGTTTCTTGGAAATGTGTTACATAAAAACCTGTAAAAATAATCTCAACCACAAAAAAGACATAGAAGGATTGAGCTCCATGTATACCTATTTGCTAACACAAAACTATACCAAACCAATAAAAAAGAACGATCTCTATGAAAAAATTATTTTCTAGTAAAGTTGACGTTTCTGATCTCTTTGTCATTTTTTGCTATTTATTACCAGTTTTCTATATTTTCTTGTTAAAATTACATAATAAAAAATTAAATATGACTAATAATAAATAACGTCCAGTATTAATTTTCGATTTCAAATTTTTAAATTTTTAAATTAGCCTATGAATCTCTTGATTATAAAATTAAAGAATTAATATAATTAATAATGAATAACTCGTCAATTTCATCAAATTTAAGTCCCCCCTTTTTTATAAAATTAAAACTAAAAAATAGATATCATTAATAATAAATAATTTATCTAAAATTCGCATCTACCGAAAATAATTTACCACATTCCTAATTTTAATCCTTTTTTTTTTTGTCGACCTGATGACGACATAGACTACCAACAATATCCGGCTCGGACTCAAATATCACTAAATAGTTACTAAACTCGACGTCAAAAAATTTTAAAATGGAGTACCGTTTCAACATCATGGTTTCTTGCAGTTGTGTTTCTGTCTTTAAAAGTGTTTTTAACTGATGTTTATTGACCAAGTTTTTATTTTTAATATTTGTGTAACTCTCTAAGTGTCTTTTAATCATGTTTTGTGTAATCATGCATACCACCTGGCCAACAAAAATGCAAATTTCATTGTCTTCACCAGAGATGAACTAACTGCTAAATTTTTGTAAGTAATTTCACATTCAGTCGTACAATTTATTTAATCACGTTTTAAAAAACGAACGTTTTAGTTTATTTTCTGTACCTGGTTTGCATTTTTAGAATCCAGAAGAAGCTACCATTAGGCAGCGAAAGCTCGATAATAAAAATAAAAAGCAGATACTAGAGCCTTTAGATCTTTGATTGCTCATCTCTTCTCCTTATAAGGGCGTTTCCCAGCAGTTAAACTTAGGATTGTTTGTTGCCAGTGCCCTGTTACTGTCCTTCCTCTTTCTTATTATAGTTTTTGAATAATGGGAACCTTCTACAGACGAGTATCTGAGACGTTTGGGCCAAATGTGGTAAAAAGTATGAAATTGTATGATAATATCAATAGAAAATTGGCATCTCAAAGAAACAGACGAATATTTCTATTAGAATGTCGTCGTACAAAAGTAACACCCCGCTTCCTTGAAGACAATATAAAGAGACTCTGGAGAATTCCACAGACTATATCGAACAATAATATAACCAGACTGGAAAACATAACACAACAGGTAACAACCAATTTCCATAAGTTATGTATTTCTGACACTAATCGGTACATAGAAAGACTCGAGAGATCATTGGATGAGCTATTACAGGACCTTAGGACTCAATTACCATTTCATATTTTTGATGATTTTATTTTTATTCAACATAATAAATACAAATTTTTATTCAATAAAATTAAAAAAAACAACATTAAAAAATTAGAATTTTTAAAAAAGAAATTTCATGAATTTAATATAGGAAAAGACAAGTGGATAAAAAATATTTCTGATGTAGAAATACCACCTAATGTAAAAGGGTTTCTAGCCCTTGGTCCCAAGTTCGGTCTCCCTATATCTAACAAAGATATTAACATGTTTAGTCTACTGTCTGAGGTAGAAGAATTAATTCACTATGTCCCCCCACAAAAACAAGACTACATTGGTGCAAGGGCTGTAAACCTAATTACTAACTATGTAATATCACATAAAGACAAAACTTCTATCACTCATAAATTAGAGAAGGAAACAAAAATTTTCTTAAAAAAAACCATCCCGATTTACTGATCACTAGGTCTGATAAAGGCAATGTTACTGTTGCTATGTCAAAAGCTTCCTATCTTGAGAAATCACACTCCCTACTTCAAGATGAGAGTACTTATGAAATAATACATCACGATCCCACATCAAGAATAGAAATTAAATGCAATAAATTAATTAAATCATTAAAAGATAGTAAGTTTTTAGATGAAGCAACTGCTCGCACATTGACAACTTATAATGGGATTTGTCCCAAATATTATGGTCTACCAAAAATACATAAACCAGATATACCTCTAAGACCAATAGTTTCCTGTGTAGGAGCATCTACACAGCCACTTGCCAAGTATATAGCCTCTATTTTGGAAACAGCTTTTTCAACTTTTAATAAATTCAGAATTAAAAATACCTTCGAATTTGCAGAGAAGGTTAATGACTTTATTTTGCCAGAGGGTTTTGTACTTGCTTCGTTCGATGTAGTTTCACTATTTACTAACATTTCTCTAGACCTTATTATATCAATATTAAATGAACATTTCACATCAATAGAAGAAATATGTAATATTCCTAAAGAACAGTTCCTACTAATCATTACTTTTTTATATGAAAATACATTTTTCTCCTTCAATAGTACATTCTACAGACAAAAAATTGGCGTCCCAATGGGAAGTGCTATTTCACCAATCCTGGCCGAAATTGTTATGAATAAACTTCTTTATTTTGTTATTTCAAGGGTTGAATTTGAATTTCCCCTTCTGTTTCAATATGTTGATGACTTGTTAGTCGCTTTACCTGCCGGAAGTGTACAGAACACCCTTAACATTTACAATTCTTTCAATCATAAGTTAGTATTTACTGTTGAGGAGGAGACTGACTGTGCTGTTCCGTTTCTGGATACTAGGGTTGTACGCTCAGAAAATAATACAGTCAAACTGGACTGGTATAGGAAAAAATCAAGTTCTGGTAGATATATCCCCTTCCATTCTTATCACCCTATGAAACAGAAACTGAACATCATCAGAGGACTAAAGAACAGAATAGATAAGATTTGCCACCCCTCATTTAGGGAAAAAAATGTAAAACTGTTGGAAGACATTTTGTTGGACAATTACTATCCTAAAGCTCTAATCAAAAAGAATTTTCAAAGACCCCTCCTTCCAATTAATCCAACTGTCACCACTAATGTCGATATTAAGGTAGGAAAGTTACAATACATTGAAGGCCTTTCCCAGTCCTTGTCTTCTCTTTTTAAAAATACAAACATTAAAATTGCTAACTACAACATAAAAAGACTTAATTGTTTTTATACCAATTTAAAAGATAAAACCGATACTTTACAAAGATCTAATATAATCTATGGCATTCCCTGTCAATGTGGTTTGGTC
>CM032452.1:12196405-12243905 GCA_019049505.1 Pachyrhynchus sulphureomaculatus | reverse complement strand
CATTTGAAAGTAAAACGTTTCGAAGGAGCTTGGTTTCTTGTTGCAAATGTTCCTTGTCTGTTAGGGTTTCTGATCGGTGAGCTAAGGATTTGGCAACGGAGAAGAGTTGGGCTGGGTGATGATGTGAGCTGGCATTCAAGTATCTGTTTGTATGTGTCGGTTTTCTATATACTGAGTGAGACAAAGAACCATCTAATTTTCTTTGAAGCAAGACATCTAGGAATGGTAGTTGTTCTGCTGCCTCCCTTTCCATTGTAAATTTAATGTTTGGATGTATGTTGTTAAGGTGTTCCAGGAACTTGTTTAAGTTGTCTTCACCGTGTTGCCATACCACAAAAGTGTCATCTACGTATCGAAGCCATGTTTTCGGTTTATGTGGAGCAGTTTCTAGAGCTAGTGTTTCGAAATGCTCCATGTATAGATTAGCTAGTGCTGGTGACAATGGAGAGCCCATGGGTGCACCTTCTATTTGTTTATATTTTTGGCCTGAATAGACGAAGTATGTATTAGCGAGGCAGTGTTTTGATAGACTGATGACGTATTCGGGCAGGTTGTATTTTGTCTCTATGATAGACAGTGCTTCGGTAACTGGTACTTGCGTGAAAAGGGATACGACATCAAAACTGACAAGTAAATCATTTTTCTCTAGCCGCATGTTTTTTATGATTTGAATAAAATGTTGTGAATTTTTCACGTATGATGCGGCTTTTTCCACATGAGGTTGCAGAGTCATGGCTAGGTGCTTGGCTAAAGCTTGTGTCGGGGAGCCAAACGAGCTGACTATTGGTCTTAAGGGTGCTCCTTGTTTGTGGACCTTCGGTAATCCATACATTTTTGGGCATCTAGAGAGAAATCATCAAGATGCCCAAAAATGAATATATATATATATATATATATATATATATATATATATATATATATATACATATATATATATATATATATATATATATATATATATACATATTATATATATATATATATATATATATATATATATATATATATATATATATATATATACATATTATATATATATATATATATATATATATATATATATATATATATATTCATTTTTGGGCATCTTGATGATTTCTCTCTAGATGCCCAAAAATGTATGGATTACCGAAGGTCCACAAACAAGGAGCACCCTTAAGACCAATAGTCAGCTCGTTTGGCTCCCCGACACAAGCTTTAGCCAAGCACCTAGCCATGACTCTGCAACCTCATGTGGAAAAAGCCGCATCATACGTGATATATATATATAACATCGATATAATATAGTCTAGCTCTAAATTTAATACTTATGTTAATCAGATATTAATATTTGCAATTGATATTATTTATTCCTCTTGGTAAGCTGACTGACTGAAATAATTCAAAATATGTTCAAGTTTTTATAACAGAAATAAATAGGTTACTATTTTACACGGGAAATACCTCGAAACTAATAAAGTTGTAGCTATGGTCTAATCTGTACAATAAATTATTCTGAAAAATTTAATTCGGCGAAGAGTCCTGGCAGGTATAAAAATCAAAACAATCATTTTTAAATATTTTCTTTTCATCTATATATTTTTATGACTCCATCTCTGTATGTTCATTTCGGCATCAGTTCCAAATGGTTCCATTGATTTGTAATAAATTTCCTGTGAAATTTCGATTCATATCACTGTTCCCGTGGCAGCCTAGGAATGCTGAAAACTACTAGTTAGTATATCTACATGAGAATATTTCATACATTCCTATGTCTTAAAATAAATAAGGTATTTTAAAAACAACATGTACTAGGTAGGATTGACGTGCTTCGTTTTTTTCCAATTTACCTCTTCTTTTTTTAGAAATCCTACGCCTGATGATGAGTCAGCAGAATTACTTCAGCACGTGAAATGGGTACCCATAACTGAAGACAACGTGACATACCTCGATATAGATGAAGATTTGGCAGTTAAACCCAGTAGGAAAGTTAACGAAACTAGTTTTTGGGATTACCTTTGGCAAACTTATGCAGTTCGTCCGTATAATACATACTAGTTTTCGTAATAAAATTAATACAATCATTTGAAAACATTTGTTTTAACTAAATAAGCAGTTATTCTAGAATTCAAAGCAATTAAATATTAAATTGTAAACCAATGGTTATAAGAATTTCATTAATAGGAATTATAGGTTGTGTGAAAAAATATTTAACTGTTGAATAAAATTAAATTTTAACCCTAAAATGATTGTCTTTGCTTTAAAAAAATTTCTTTTCTAACTAATTTGTCTAAAACGATTATAAAATGACATTTTTATGGTATTTGCTTTTGGAAACATAAGAGTCAAAATCGCCAAGACTAATATATTCAGAAAATGAAGTAAATTTTTTTTTTTTTTTTTCAAAAACTTATTTATTACAGTTGAAATCAACAAAACGGTTTCTAGTAGGCACAAGGCATAACATTACATTTGCTATAAAAAAACATGTGTTTGACCAGATAGGCAGTTCCTACATCTTCCTTTCTCACGAAATACTGGAAAATGATCCAGCTTGTTCAGTCTGCTAGCAGCTTTAGGTCTCGGTTCCAGTGCATTCCTTATTCTGTTTAACGGTTGTGTAGCCTCTGAATTACTAGGGCCGCCCCTATTCAATTTATTTGTTTGAAATAGACTCTTTGCGACACATAATATAAATTTTTTTAGTCTCATTGCCAGTTTTTCATCTTCTAATAATTTGTGTTCTCGCCTGTAAAGCAGCCATGCGTTATTCAGACATATATCAAGAACTTGAACCCATATACCACCTATGAGTTTTCATTCCAGTTCTATACAAAGCAATGAACATATCGGCAAGATCGACCTCGCCCATGTGGCTGTTATAGTGCTTTACTACTTGTGGACATGCTCTATGTACTTTACCTCCTCCTGCTTTAGAATACATTTGAATGGTTTCAGTGGGATTAGCTGCCACATAAGAACTGGAAACGGTGACAGCTTTGTTGTCGTACCACTTTATAACCTCAATACGATTTTGGTTATCAACCTCTAAGGTGGTTTGACCTAATAGTCCACAAACTGAAAATACCGTACTCATCACGAAGGAAAAACGTAAGTTCTGGGTTTGTAAAAAAATTGTCAAAATAAACAACCGATGATGGTTTGTTCTGAATTGAGGAACGGAGAGCAATAACAACCTTTGTACCAAAACCAAGGCCTTCTTCAATATCCGAAAAACTGTGATTCCTAAATGTGTCTTCACCTAAATATGGGATAAAATCGTAGACCATACCGGAAATTCCACATCTTGCAAATATTTTAAAACCCCATTTTTGGTTTGTTTTTTAAGTACTGCCTCCTCAAGCCAACTTTGTTACCTTTATAAGGCGCCATCATTTCGTCAATTGAGTTTCTACGTTCTGACTTTTTCCAAAAGAGGTCTCACTTTGAAGTAACGGTCATTGTCAATTTCTTCATTGTTTACGAAATGAAGATTACTTCACAACACTTGATACCTTTTTAGGGGCTTAAGATCTGCAATTAGAGCGAATCGTATTTCGTGGGCCCAGTAGTCAGGGTACGCCGGCATATGTACAACATCCATCATAAATTCTATCCTTAAATAGGTTTCAATTTCTTCGCGGTTAGTTTCGATGCTTTTACCGAAGTGCTGAGTAGAATAAAAATTGGTTTGTTCCACTATGAAACTTATTATATCATCACTAAAGAAAGTCTTAATATTGCAAAGGCGACTGTAGTTTATTTGGTTTTGAGAAATTGTCTTTGTCTATATGCACTTCATAGTCATAATCGTCGTCAGTCCTTTGAAAGTCTCTTACAGTTTTCTGAATTTGTCTTTTTACTCTAGGAGCAGATTTTAGAATAGGTAACTGACTTACGTATTACACGACGGACGGCTACTAGGCGTTTCTGGAACATTGACAACTGAGACAGGTAATAATGTGGCTAAAACAGCATCGTCGTCCAACTCTTTAACACTCTCAGAGGGATGCAGTACTGCTTCAGCTTGTTCTAATGTATCTTGTTGAGAACTTACTTTGCCCAGAAGATCTTCAGGTTCAGTATCACTCTCAGGATCATTTTCTGCTTCAACTGGCAGTAATAAGATGATAATACGGTCAATTCTTCTCATCTTTTTCTAAAAATAAATAAAATAAAATAGCACACCGAACTTGTCAGTGTTTCTTGAGGGATACAAAATATTAGCATTCATTTTGTAGAAAAAGTAGTAAGGTTTTTAATTATTATTTATGTATCACAACAAAGATGAAACACCATACAACTAATTACCATCTAAATTGTTTAACATAAGTAAAAAAAATAGGTAAAAATAATAAACTTGCCAGCTAACGCACGCGCGGAGCTCTGTCGGCAACCGCATTACACAGACGACTGAACAAAATTCACGAATAACGGCGCGAAATTCAAAATAATATCGGCAAGTATTGTTGTATTCGTGGTACAACATGTATCGTGTCGAATAGAACAGCAAGATAAGGTGGACAAATAAAGCGGAGAGCGGCTAGGAATTTTTGAATTGTATGTATCCCGGGAGATACATTGCCAACTTAATGGTTAAACGATTCAGTTAGGATAAAAGTGATAATTAAAGTTAATTGTTGAAAATATCGATAAACATAAGGAATAAACCTCTACTAGATTTTTGTCGCTGCTACATTTAATAATCTTTTCAGTGATACGTCAAAAGATAGTGGCAATAATTTAGAAACGTATTCTAAAATATCTACGATAGGCATATTTGGTGTAAAATAAAAATCTCCCAAATACAATAATTAATTCAGTGAGATAAATGATACTACTCAGTATATCTACCCTTTTTATACTTAGCCTAACCCTTGAATTACTCAAGCGGAACTAATGACATAGGCAAGGCCATCAGTTCCGGTCAAGTAACCAGTAGAGAGGACTATAAGGAATAAGCCCTCTGTCTTTATTTAAACTACTTTTACATTTTATGATTTCCATACTTTCGTATGCGTTCAACAATCCCCTATCAGATACATTTTTTATTAATCTTAGATTATCTAATGTTACAGTATGATCAGCTTCAAGGGCATGTTAGGCAATGCTAGACTTTTCTGTTCTATTGTATTTTAAGTGTGCTAAGTGTTCTTTAAATTTTGTTTTAATTGACCTTTTAGTTTGCCCAACACAATTTTTGTCACAATCATTACAACTAATTTCATAAATTCTACTTTTCTCACAATTAGGAATTTTATCTTTGGGATTTCCTAAGATATTCCTCAGATTGTCTGATGACTTATAGACTAAGGTGAGACCTACCTTATTAAATACCTTATTGAGTCCCTTGCTATATTTCGGATTATATGGTATGGAGACATACTTGGTGTTATTTTCTTCGCGTGTAAAAAAGGTGGAATTCTGAATATTAAATATGTGGGTGATCCGACCGATGAAAGGTAATAAGAAATCCATTACCGAGAATGATATCAGAGGTTAAAAATTCTTTAAAAAAATGTAAGAACCTTGTCTCCGATTCGCTAAAATTTAAATTAAATGTGAGTAATCCGACCATACCAAAATTGTATTGCTTACCCAAAATTCACAAACCTGGAAAAGCAATGCGACCTATTGTTTCATCGGTCGGATCACCCATATATTTAATATCCAAATGGTTATCAAAAGAACTTGAGAAGTTACCGTTAAATTCTTTCGCAGTGAAGAATTCGTTGGAATTCATTAATAAAACAAAAAATCTAGTTCTTAATGAAGGTGAAGTCTTAATTTCTTTTGATGTTAGTTCTTTGTTCCCAAGTGTGCCAATTCCACAAACTTTACAATATCTCGAAGAATTACTTAGAATGAATGACTTTGAAGACGAAATTATTCGTGAATACTTAACATTATCTAAAATTTGTATGGAACAAAATTATTTCCAATATAACAATCAATTTTATGTTCAGAAAGAAGGAACAGCTATGGGTAATTGCTTATCATCTTTCATAGAAATCGAAGCCAGTCAAGAATTCGAATATTTCCCAAGGGTATGGTATAGGTATGTGGATGATATTTTCGCGATTTTTGATACAAAGAAAGCAAATATTGATGATTTTGTTTCTAAATTAAATAGCCGGTATAATTCCATTAAATTCACTTACGAAGTTGAGAACAAAGGACAATTGCCTTTTCTAGATATTTTAATTATTAAAAATAATAATAGATTAGAATTTGATATCTATAGGAAGGACACAGTAACAGATAGATATATTCCTAATGATTCATTTCATTGCACACAACATAAATTAGCCTCATTACATTTTTTAGTTCATCGTTTGGTCACTTTCCCCCTGAATAAAGTAAACTTTAATAAAGAAAGGAATCGTATTAGAAATATAACTAGAGTTAATGGTTATGACGATGATTTGGTAAATAAGCTAATAAATAGACATAAGTTTAGGTTTAATATTCAGAATTCCACCTTTTTTACACGCGAAGAAAATAACACTAAGTATATTTCCATACCATATAATCCGAAATATAGCAAAGGGACTCAATAAGGTATTTAATAAGGTAGGCCTCACCTTAGTCTATAAGTCATCAGACAATCTGAGGAATATCTTAGGAAATCCCAAAGATAAAATTCCTAATTGTGAGAAAAGTGGAATTTATGAAATTAGTTGTAATGATTGTGACAAAAAGTATGTTGGGCAAACTAAAAGGTCAATTAAAACAAGATTTAAAGAACACTTAGCACACTTAAAATACAATAGAATAGAAAAGTCTAGCATTGCCGAACATGCCCTTGAAGCTGATTATACTGTAACATCAGATAATCTAAGATTAATAAAAAATGTATCTGATAGGGGATTGTTGAACGCATACGAAAGTATGGAAATCATAAAATGTAAAAGTAGTTTAAATAAAGCCTTTCCTATGTCATTAGTTCCGCTTGAGTAATTCAAGGGTTAGGCTAAGTATAAAAAGGGTAGATTTGTAGTTTAGCTTTAGTCAATCATCGCTCCTGATGAAGCTAACATGGTTAGCGAAACGCGCGTCGAGTGCAAAAATAAAGTGTTTGGTGTAGTGGTGATATATACTCAGTAGTATCATTGTGCCAAAGATTCCACACTCCCAACTTAGTTGAGATAAATAATGTTATTATTATTAATTTTCCTATAATTTGAGATCTAAAATATAATTTTCCTATTTTTTTATTGTTTCGTACGCCACACATAAGATCACTTCGGTGTCTGCCTGTCTGTCGGTCACACCCGATTTTCTCCGAAACTATTTGACATAAAAAGTTGAAATTTAGCTGTGTAGTTTTGAAAGTTTAATTTTGACTTGAGTTTTGAGGGTGAAATCGGATGTGAAAATTTTTTTTTACCAGGTCATCAGTGGGGTGTCAAATGAAAGCTTGTAAAAAGACGAGTTTAAAAATATATATAATGTAATACAATTCCCTTCGTATTATTTTTAAAAACAACTGAACAAAAAATTTTAAAAAAATTCTGAAATATTCTCTACAGGATGTAGATTGAATGAAAATTATCACGACCTCATTAACTTTAATAATCTATCTGGTATATATAAAAAAAACTAATAACTTCAAGGTCATCAGCTTTCACTAAAGAGAGAGATTTGGAATGTGTTTTGTGAAGTCACTGATTAAACTTATACTTCCGTAGAATCCATACATACATATCGCGGCTTATTTACAATTGCTGTGGACGTTTACCGTATCCTATTTTCCACGCCTTCCTATCTCTAAAGGTTTCTTCCTCCAGATCTCGTTTTTGCATAGCTTCTACTATCTCTGTTTGGTATCTTTTTCTTGGTCTTCCTCTTTTTTGTCGTTGCCAAGGCTTCCATTTCTGTACCAAAAATAATTATTTTAAAAAACAATCAACGTACAGAACACTACTCAGTATATATCACCACTAAATCAAACACTTTATTTTTCACTAGACGAGCGTTTCGCTAACCATATTATTTTTTTTTTATGGGTCTAGCACACGTGCTACAGGGAAGTCCCTAAAGCGCTACAGGAGCGACACGTGTGCGGAGAAAACGATTCACGTTGTTCTTGAATCGCTGTAGATTGTACTCGATGGGAAACACAGTCCTGGGTAAACCATTCCAAAGGTATGATGTTCTCCATATAAAAGACTGCTTGAAAAGCGTTGTACGAGGAGTAACAAGCTGAACCTCATACGGATGTGAAGCATCAGCGCGACGTGTACTTCTAATATGCACCGCTCTGGGAGGAATTAAACGGGCCACATCTTTCGAACACTTTCCATGAAAGTACTTGTAGAATAGGCTCAAGTCGCCAACCGTTCTTCGATGTTCCAGCGAATCAAGGCCGTCGGTCAATTCCGGGTGTCCAATCAGACGAACAGCTCTTCTCTGGACAGAATCCAACAAATGCAGTGTATGTTTGGGAGCGGAGCTCCAAACATGGGAGCAGTATTCCATAGTTGGTCGAATTTGAGCTTTGTAAAGAATTAATTTTCATCAATTAGCTTCATCAGGAGCGATAATTGACTTGAGCTAAACTACAAATCTACCCTATTTATACTTGGCCTAACCCTTGAATTATTCAGGCGGACCTAATGACAGAGGTGACGCCATCAGTTCCGGTCAAGTAACCAGTAGAGGGGACTATAAGGAATAGGCCCTCTGTCTTTATTTAAACTACTTTTACATTTTATAATTTCCATACTTACGTATGCGTTCAACAATCTCCTATCAGAAACATTTTTAATTAAACTTAGATTATCTACTGTTACAGTGTGATCAGCTTCAAGGGCATGTTCAGCAATACTCGATTTTTCTGTTCTATTGTATTTTAAGTATGCTAAATGTTATTTAAGTCGTGTTTTAATTGACTTTTTAGTTTGCCCAACTTACTTTTTGTCGCAATCATTACAACTATTTTCATAAATTCCACTTTCTACACAGTTAAGAATCTTATCTTTGGGATTTCTAAAGATATTCCTCAGATTGTCTGATGACTTATATACTAAGGTGAGGCCTACCTTATTAAATACCTTATTTGGTCCTCTGCTATATTTCGGATTATATAGTATGGTGACATACGTGATCTTATTTTTTTCGCGTGTAAAAAAAGGTGAAATTCTGAATACTTAACCTGAACTTATGTCTATTCATTAAATATTCAGAATTCCACCTTTTTTACACGCGAAGAAAATAAGACCAGGTATGTCACCATACCATATAATCCAAAATATAGCAGGGGACTCAATAAGATATTTAATAAGGTAGGCCTCACCGTAGTCTATAAGTCATCAAACAATCTGAGGAATATCTTAAGAAACCCCAAAGATAAGGTTCCTAATTGTGAGAAAATTGGAATTTGTGAAATTAGATGTAATAATTGCGACAAAGGTCAATTAAAACACGATTTGAAGAACATTTAGCACACTTAAAATACAGTAGAACAGAAAAGTCGAGCATTGCCGAACATGTCCTTGAAGCTGATCACACTGTCACATTAGATAATCTAAGATTAATTAAAAATGTAAAAGTAGTTTAAGTAAGGACAGAGGGCCTATTCCTTATAGTTCCCTTTACTGGTTACTTGATGGAACTGATAGCCTCTCCTATGCCATTAGTTCCGCCTAAGTAATTCAAGGGTTAGGCTAAGTCTAAATAGGGTAGATTTGTAGTTTAGCTTTACTCAATCACTTCTGGTAAGGCTAACATGGTTAGCCAAACGCGCGTCGCGTAAAAAAGAAGAATAGCTTCTCACTCTCAGTCAGCTTTACACTCCACTGTTAATTCTTTAGAAAGCTCAAATTGGACCAGCTATGGAGTACTGCCCCCATGTTTGGGGCTCTGCTCCCAAACATACACTGCATTTGTTGGATTCTGTTCAGAGAAGAGCTGTTTGTCTAATTGGAGACCCAGAACTGACCGGCGGCCTTGATTCTCTAGAACATCGAAGAACGGTTGGCGACTTGAGTCTGTTCTACAAGTGAAAAGGATGTAGTTCGCCTAATTCTTTCCAGAGCGATGCATGTTAGAAATATACGTCGAGCTAATACTTCACATCCGTATGAGGTTCAGCTTGTTACTTCGCGTACAACGCTTTTCAAGCAGTCTTTTATATGGAGAACATCATCCCTTTGGAATAATTTGCCCAGGGCTGTGTTTCCCACCGAGTACAATTTACAGTGATTCAAGAGCAACGTGAATAGCTTGTTCCGCACACATGCCGCTCCTCGAGCACTTTAGCGACTTCCATGCAGCGCGTGTGCTAGACCCATAAAAAAAAAAAACATTAATTGTGTCCAGTTGCAATTGACCAGTTATTTAATTTTAATGTCCTTTTCTCAAAAATCTAAAATATAACTTAGCCGTTTTTATTTTTTACATTTGATTCTTTTCACATGTACTTAAGTATTAAACAGCTCCAAATTTTCTGAAATTGCCAAATGTAGGTATCTACTCTGGTACAGATTTATTTAAATAACTTAATAGGATAATATGGATATGCACTACTTTAGATATTTTAGAAAATGGTAAAAGCGTTTTTTAGAACTCAGAAAATTCAATTTTTAATGTTCCATTTCTTTACGTAATATTAATTTATTTCTTTTTTTTATGAAATTTATAATTTGAATAAATTAGGTCAGTAACTAGATTTTTTTAAAATATTTTTATTATAAATTCATATCAATCGTCAAGATTTGCGCATAATTTAACTACTAACTACGTCCAAAGTTAAAATTTTTCTCTCAAAAACTAAAGGTATAATGTGATAATTTTTTTACCGCTATGTTTACTTGGCACCAGCAATATTATCGACTCAAAAAATCCAAAAGGGTAACGACAAGGAACATAAAGAGACTACAAAATCAGGCAGAACAACAGAAATACGAATACCAACTGGAATAGAACCTCAGTGCGCATGAGGACAGCACAATGGATATTGAAAGTCCGTGGAATCAAACTAAACACATAGAGGCAGCAAAAAAATCTGTCGGGAAATCCAGATGAAAAAAGATTAAATCACGACAAACCAAGGAAAACATGCAAACTGTCGCAGAGAAACAAGGTAGTAGAAGTACGAAGTGATCGAAAAAAAAAACAGATCAAAGCCGAATTCTAAAGAATTCTACAAAGTGGTAAAAACTGAAAAAGAAGATACGATCCCAGATCAGACTCGATGTTGAAAAACAATAGCGGAGCAAATAATGAGCAAAAACAGCTGGAACCATGAAAAAACTAGTATGAAAGGCTGCTAAATATACAACCGAAAAATGACACATTGGGCATACGTATATTATAGCAAACTTATCTGTAGGGAAATCACTTCTGTAAGTAAAAAATTCAATCGACTTATATGCCATCAGAATTGCTAAAGTACGGAGGAAGACAATTACACAAACTAATCACTCTGATATGGAAAGAGGAGAAAATATCAACAATGTAGCAAGAAAAAATTATAGTACCCATTCACGAAAAGGAGTAATTAGTTAGAATGCTCGAAATACTAGTCATCACAACGCCCTATAAAATCATAGCCAATATTATACTGGACAGACTAGTCCCGTTTTCATCAATCTAGAAGAATACCAAGTAGTGCTTAAAAAGTTTAGATTTACCATTGACTTCTTCACGCTTAGATAACTGTTAGAGAAAGACTGAGAATTCAACCAAGCCAACCATAATCTATTTATGGATTTTCGTGAAGCGTACGATAGTATTGAAAAAACTCAAGTATGGAACGCAATTCCTAATTGCGAGGAAACTTATTTAAATGGCCAAGATATGTTTAGAGGATGGAAGATTTAGATTGGAAATAGGTAATAATCTCTCGGATAATTTCGAAACAAACAGTGGGTCAAAAGAAAAGGAGATGCCTTGTCACCTCTGCTCTTTAGCATAGGAACTCAACTACAAAATCGGCAGAAATTCAAACGAAACTCCATTCTGCACGAGGCTCTAAAATTATTGATGGCATACGCAGACGACATTGATATTATAGGAGACTCTACATCGAGACTAAAAGTAATGAAATAAAAAATGCGACAAAAGAGGTAGAACTTAAGTTGAACAAGAAAAAACTAAATATATGCGTATAAACAGCCGGAGAAGCAAAGATAGAGTAGGCACATATTTTGAACGAGTTGGGCGGTTCCAATATCTAAGAGCTATATATATATATATATATATATATATATATATATATATATATATATATATATATATATATATATATATATATATTATAAGCTATAATTATATATAGCTGATAATGACATCACAAACAAAATAAAGGGCGGAATTCACTCCATAAATGGATGTCTCTTCTCATTGAGCAATTTCCTGAAGTCGGAAAGCATATCTAGAAACTAGAATCAACATAGGCCCAATAGTTATTTATAGGTGCGAGACATGGATAGTGGCCAAATCCAACCAAGGAAAGCTCAGCCGTCTCATAAGAAAAATATTTAGAAAAACTTTTGGACTCCATAACGATTCCAATACCAACAAATATCGTATTAGGACCAACGCACTATGGGACAGAATCGTGCATACCGTCTCAAATATCTGTAACTTTGTCGTTGATTGAAGTAAATCGCTGAAATTTGGTGCTTAGTATCTCTAATGTATATACTATCAAATAATGGTACATTTGTTCTTAATTTTTAACCGACTTCAGGTGTGTATTTTTTTTTTGTTCCTTTTTTTTTGTTTTTTTTTTTTAATGTTTGTTCCAACATTACTCCGCCATTTATGAACCGATTTTAAAAATTCTTTTTTTGTTTGAAAGGTATTGCTTGCAGTTGGGTCCCATAATTTTTTTTTGGAAAACGGACGGACAAAATGTCCGTCCGAAAAATTAATTTTTGAATATCTCCGCCATTTATAAACCGATTTTCAAAATTCTTTCTTCTTTTTGAAAGAATTTGTCAACAGGCTGAACACATAAAAAAATTTTGAAAATCGGACGGATATTTTGTCCGTCCAAAATATTGATTTTTAGATAACTCTATTGAAAATTTATGAAAATCGGAGGGAGGAAGTCGGTTTTTTTTTGCGAGAATTATTTTATTTTATATATATAAAAAAATAATACAAAAATAAAAATGACACTTTTTCATACAAAAACATAGTTTACTTAACTTATTGAGTGATAATTATACAGTTTAATGATATACACTATTATTTCGTATTTTTGTTAATATTACATATGAAAATAACATATAATAAATGGCAAACATCTATTAATCCATTACATAAAATAGAAAAAAAAATTGATATACAAACTACAATTTAAATATCTAAGAGGTTCTTGGCTTCGTCTAACAGTTCCTTGGCAACAGTGACTGATGGTTTTCTGATACTCGATATGTATGGGTCTGATGTAAATAAAAGACCATGAAATACGTCTTCATTCGTTGCGGACCTAGAGCACTTTCTAGCGTGACATAATCTGATATTTTTGTAATCTTTATTACGAGATTCTTGGGCATCCTCAGATAAATTACCAATAGGCAGAACAGCAAAATGTCTAATTATACTTTCCCCATGTATTAAGATATTATGTACTGAAGAAGGCATGTTATACCACATATATTATGTAACGTACAATTGTGCAGTAGCGCGAGTATATTCACCAAATTTTTCTGGATTTACAGCAATACCGCATGCCAAAGTCTGAAGAATAACAAAAAACCTCTTAATAAGATCCTCATTAACTCCTGTTATTTCTGAAGAGCAATAGTAGTTCTCAAAAAAACGTCGAGCTGTATTGCCGTCATTGCTATTTCCACTTCCTTGCCGGGGTTTATCAACATGCAATCCCATTCGGCTTCGAAATAGACTTTGTACAAATTTTTTCTTGTCTTCTCTACTTTTTTTATCTTCCGGAGTTCTCGCAGCCCATTTTTTAAACGAAAGATTATATGAAATATGTAAAACTAACTCCATGCACCTAATCCACGCATACAACGTCGACAAACCGTACTCGTAAGCATTCATATGATCTGGCTTTGATTCAATCTTCTCAAATTATTCATATCGCTTGGTTTAGCCCCACACACCGTACACACAGCTCCAGAACTTGTGTCAGTTAGAACTTATGTAACTTTTCCATCCACCATAGTTAAGAACAGCTCGTGACTTATTTCAATTAGCTGGTTCCCCATGTGTATCTCAGAAATTTTCAAATTATTAATTTCACCCCGAATATCACCGACTACCGAACGGGTTTTCTCGGGCGTTTCTTTTGCAAATTCCATCAGAATTGGTCGGCAATATCGTATAGAAGAGCAAGCCGGATTTTGCAAAAGAACCTCTTTCGTTTCTGTATCAATCAGCTTTATTGGTACCAAAGACGCTATAAATAAGTTTGCATCTGAGACCAAGTTATTTTCATCTGTTAAAATTTGTTTATATTCACTTTGTCCCCATTTGGTAAACAATTTAAGATTTCTTCTTGTTGGGTTGTAAATATTTTCAATTTTTAAGATACGGGCAGTAGTGTGATCCAGCAAATCTTGTAGATTTACTTTAACGCCTGTATCGGTTATTTCAAGGCTGGAAGGTGGAGGATAACACAGTTTTTTTGCGTTTGTTAATATATTATATGACGGCAATATATCGAATTTTTTGTTAATCAGACTTGCTCGAAGTAATCCGTATTGTGATTTCGAAAGATCTAAATCAGCAAAAAGACTTTAAGCTTCATCCTCCTTAAAATATGTTGCATTGCGAGTTTCATGCAACAATTTTTCCTTTATGATCTTTTTTTCACCTCTATCACAATTCCGCATCATTGCAACAACAAAAGCTTCTTCCAATTCTCCTTCAGACTGCAATCCTTGGACGTATGCGTTATGTATATTCTCGAGTCCATATTCTTGAATTAACTCCATATTCTTTCTTTTTTTCGATTTCTCTGACAGATCTTCATAAGACTTTGATGGACGTCCACGTTCTCCAGATGTTGTAGGTTTGATATCCATTGGTATTTCGTCGAACTGTACCTTAAATTCGCCGTCTAACCACGTAGTATTTTTACTAAAGAAACGTTCTTTAGTTCGGTTAGATATGGTCCAGCGATTGTTAAAAGCTGATATAAGCGAGTTTTGAATACTTTTCACAACTAATTCACTTTTTGAAGACGACAAATGATGGTGTTCTTCTAAGTATTTTTGAATATCTTCTCTTTTTGTCCCATGGTCAATGAAAAAATTCGCATAATACTCGTCGAGGCACAACAAATTCACTTATTTTGTTGTATAGGTACTTCGCAAATATTGTTTTTACCAAGGTTGGTGAAGACTCTATGTCGAAGCACAATAAAGTACTGGTAAATGACAATTAAATCAATAACTTTTATACTTCAATTCCGTGAGAAAAATATTATTATCTGCGGGTAGTCACATATTTATCGCGTTCTTATATGATATGATATGATTTCCAATAACAGTATTTCCACCTTACCTAAACTTTAATTTAGGTAGTAATCTATCTTTATATATAAAACACAAAAAATGTTTCTACCTACCAAAGACAGCTCTACCAGGTAGTAGCAGTTCGGCAATAGCAACAAAGCCGAAAAAAATCACATGTATTTTGTTGGTAGAAAATTCACCACATTGTCAAAAATCACGAGAGCTTCTCTCAAAAAACAACCACTTTATGTATGTAGTTCAATGCGGTAGTTTGTAAACAAAATTTTGACAACTTGCTGGGATGTAAACAATAGTCACCTGTTCTAGTGATATTACCTGGTAAAGCTACCTTATACCTACCTACCTACCTACATATCTACCTGCCTACCTATGTCCGCTATAGACGCTAGTAGACAATAATATTTAACAATAAAATGTCAGAAGTAATCTATTTTTCGGTAAATCTCCTGAATCAAATCTTAAAATTTTTTTTTAAATATTTTGCATTTCCCTCCCCATTTAAAAAGGGGCAGATTCGGGCAAATTTTTTTTTTTTGCCTTGACTTTTATATGAGCTGCTCTATGGATGGTATCAAAATTACGACATCGGCAGACATCGCTAATTGTCAAAAGTCTATTTAAAGTTTCTAATAAGGTTAGGATATTAGATACTGCAAAAACAATCGTGTACCTCTCCAGTTTTTAAATAAATGTCTACTTAAATGCTTTTTAAATAAGGTACTTAATAACCATTCTAACCATATATCACACTTACATATTTGCATTGAAAATAATGAAAATATGACCATGTAAACTGGTGCAATTCTGTTCTACATAATCGACATTATTTTGAGCGTCAACTTGCAAGTCAAGTTTTATTAGGAAAAAATGAGAAATAATCTATTTTAAATTCTATATAATATGTATTAGACATTCAGTTAGATATGTGCATTCACAAAATATTCAATATCGAAAATTCGATTCGAAATTTTGGGACGGTACGCACAATTCTGTCCCATAGTGCAACGCCGAGATCTAATAGCTATATAGTGACGATGATATTGTTAAATAAATAAAATCCCAGCGCTTATGGACATATTCACAGACTGCATGATGACAGATTGGCGAGGCCGATATGGGCGGAGATACCACTGGAAAAAAACCACCCAGATACTCATGCTTACATGGAAACCCAACGTCAGGGCGGATCTTTCAAAAGTGGACCCGAATGTGATAGAAGGCCTGGAAGAATATAGTGCAGTCTATTGTTTCTTAGAGGTGTCTGTGAGATAAATTAACGTGGAAATTAATGTATTCTCTGATGGCCCGCAAATATGTATTGGTTGACAGTACACGATGTGTTCCAAATGCCCATTATGCCTGAGATGAAGAGAATCATTCCATGCTATTATTTATACATACAGACTTTGAATATTATACATACATATATATATATATATATATATATATATATATATATATATATATATATATAGAAGAGTTGCAGCCGGGCTTTTTGTCGTCATATATTTGGAATAATTATAAAATAGAGCGGCAGCAGTAGTAAGATTATAGTGTCGAGTAGCAGCAGCAGCTAGAGCACCTGAAAATGCCAGATGAAATTTTGGCGAGACGTCGTGCAAATTCGTTGTCAGACGAACAGATTGAAACACGGAATTTTAATTTATTACATTCCACCATCTTTACTGCTATATATATATATATATATATATATATATATATATATATATATATATATATATATATATATATATATATATATATATAATTCCGGGTTTCAATTCGTTCGTCTAACAACGAATTTGCACGACGTTTCACCAAAATCTCATTTGGCATTTTCAAGTGCTCTTGCTAATGCTGCTACTCGATACTGTAATCTTGCTGCTGCTGCCGCTCGAAGCTAACTAAGCTAAGCTCAGCAAGAGCACTTGAAAATGCAAAATGAGATTTTGGTGGAACGACGTTCAAATTCATCGTTAGACGAATGAATTGAAACCCGGAATGGAACGTTTATAAGATCACTTCGGTGTCTGTCCGTCTGCCTGTCTGTCACACCCGATTTTCTCCGAAAGTATGTGACATAGAAAGTTGAAATTTGGCATTAATATAGGAATTTATGGCCCCATGAGAGCCGTATAGTTGTGAAAGTAAAATTTTGTCTTAAAAGGTTAGTTTTGGGGGTTGAAATCGGAAGTGAAAGAAAAATTTCAATGAAAATGAAATATATACATATAATGTAATACCTGCGCACACTTTTCTTTGTATTATTTTTAAAAAATTGCCAAAAATCGCTGACCTCCTTATATCGAAAAGTACTAATCAAAAATTTTTGAAAATATCTTGGAATATTCTCCACATGGCACAGTGTGTCGCGTAGAACATGCTAGGTGGAAAAAATTCATGTTATGATTTCCAGGAAATCTTATTTGCAAAACGTAAACAACACCACCAAACCCCGAATTCCGAGAAAAGGTTGTTTATCAAATTTGCAAGTGGCGAGTCATAAGCGTCAGAAGTCAGGTAATGAGTTTAATGCAGCTCTTTCAATCAATCAGTTGCAATTTAGTGACACTATAGTGACATATTGTAATATTGTGAAAGTTTTTGTGATGAATATTAATACTGAGGGTAAGTACTATTTTTTAATATATTTTTTTAATCAGAATCTATTAATTTGAATTTTTAGTATTTTTTTTTAAATAGCCTATATATTTTAGCGTGTTTTTAAAAAAAAACTTTGAAAGTTCAGAATATACAGACATTCCCCTCTATCCTGGCTAGTTTTTAGATATTACACAGAAATAACTTTATTCTTCGTAAAAATACACATATTGTTTAGCACACTTCAGTACAACATGTTTTTTTTTTCTTTTTTTCCAGAACACGTTTACTCTATTTCAAGGGTAGCCTTTTTTGAGGAGTGGTTGAAACACACGAAGAATGAAAAAAACTCGCGTGTATATGACTTTCTTTCTTCAAAATTTCACTTTGGTAACATTACTGAAAGCAGCCAAAAAGAAATAAAGTTGAAGATATCCAACTAATAAGTTTGGTGCCAAATGGTTGGCTTCAGGAAAGTCGAAGGAGGGTTTTTTAATTAAAAATAAGAATTGGTTGGATGAAGTAGACATACAGTTTACTGCGAGTTCTTTTGCGCCACAACCTTCAACATCAAGTGAGAATGTGACTCCTGCAGGAAGACCTCGCAAAGATTTCGAGGAATCGTCGTTTAAGACGAAGAAACGTCGCGTCGTGGATCTCGTAGAATCCCGTGAATTGGTGACTGTTGCCGAAATTGCTGTGCGTTCAGCAGGGCAAAGGAAAATTGCCAATGTGATTAGAGACATTAGTGAGAGCTCAGATAATATTATTAAGTCTAAAAATACCAGTTCCGTTAATCCTAGGTAATTAAGTAGTGACGAAGCCTTAGCTTACTATATAGATTCTAAGTCAACAACGCATTCTTACAAACAAACTAGGAAGTGGTCCATGAAGGCGGGGCATAATGTGTTTTCGTCATATTTTAGTTTAAAAAAGTCCAAACAGGCCTGTTACCCTGCAGAGGAGCACATTGCTATAACAGAAACTCGTGTTGAAATAAATTTTCAAGCCTTATTAAATAAAACAGTGGAACGTCTAGTATTAGCACAGTATGAAGTTATCAGCAGTGTGCTTCCAACAAGTTCATCGTTTACACTTGTTAGTAAATGGGGATGTGATGGAAGTTCTGGGCACAGCACATACAAACAGAGATTTGAGAACACTGAATATACGGACGAGTTTCTTTTCGCATTTTCTTTAGTTCCCCTTAAGTTATATGATGGGTCCAAAATTATTTGGCAAAATCCTCGGCCTTCATCAACTTCGTATTGTCGCCCAATCAAATTTATATTTGCCAAAGAAACGAACGACTTCACGTTAGCGGAGACAAATAGATTGTGGGAAGAAGTTAATGCTCTTCTTCCAACACTTATCAACTTTGGTGATTCTCAAATCTCTGTAAAACACGAACTTTTGCTGACAATGACAGACGGAAAGGTGTGTAACGCCTTAACGGAAACTAGTTCATCCCAAAAGTGTTTCATCTGTGGCGCCCCCCCAAGACGATGAACGATGACCCCGCGATGTTTAACAGCAATCAAGAACATTTTGGCTTTGGTTTATCTACACTTCATGCTTGGATTCGTTGCTTCGAATGTCTTTTACATATCAGTTACAAGTTGAATATTAAGAAATGGCAGGCTAGAAGCAACGAAGACAAAGCAGATATCAAGGTTCGTTCCGAGGAAATCAAATTGAAATTTAAGAACGAGATGGGACTCATTGTAGATAAACCAAAGCCAGGATTTGGTTCTTCAAATGATGGAAATACAGCCCGTCGCTTTTTTAAGAATGCTGAGATGAGTGCTCAGATCACAGGGTTGGATGTTACAATTATAAAAAAGTTTGATGTTATTTTGAGAACATTGTCTTCTGGATTCGAGATAAACTTAGTTGAATTCAAAAAATTTTGTCTTGAAACCAGAAAACATTATCTTAGTCTCTATTCGTGGTACTGTATGCCTGCTACTGTGCATAAAATATTAATTCACAGCACAGAAGTCATCAAAGCGGCATTGCTTCCAATTGGGCAGCTTTCCGAAGAGGCTCAAGAAGCACGGAACAAAGATTGCCGCAGATTTAGGGAGTACAACACCCACAAGTGCTCGCGTGTTGCCACGAATAGAGACTTACTGTGCATGTTAATTATAACATCTGATCCTTTGATCAATAGCCTTCGAGAGATTCCCAAAAAAAGCCGGAAAAAATATGTACAGATGTATTAAAGTTAATTGTAAGCCCTAGCATAGAAGAGTCAAGATTGGAATCGTCATCATATTGTCGCACAATGCCACAAAATGATGACGATTATACAGTAAACGACTCATCAGAAGACTCTGATGATGATTATTAGGTTCAGCTACTATTTTTAGTTCTGTAGTGCTTGTACTAAGCATGTAAACCTTGACTTGTAAATTTTTCTTTATCAATAAATGAGTATTTTTATTTTACATATAATTACAGTCAGTGTCATTATGCTAAATTTATTACAGAGCATTTATAACATTTATTTTAAAATTAAACAAAAACAATTTTTGACTGGAATTTTCAAAAACAATTTTTTTTTGAACCGAACAGCAAGAAATATGTACCTTAAAAAAATCAAAAACATTTTTCAAATACCAACTACTTATGTATGTATAATGCACAAGTTACCTACCTGAAAGGCAGGTATTATTTGAGTTTATCCTTTTTGTGTCAATAAAACTAAGTAATATGGATTAATTGTTTTATTTTTAATTGACAAATGCAATAAATGATTTTTCATCTGGTTATTATTAAAAATAATAATACAGTGTCTTTCATTTAGTTGCACATTCAAGTTTGTAGAAAAATTCGTGCACATACGCAGAATATTTTGTTTTTGTTATAGAATGTTTTGTGCAGCTGGACAAAAAATACAGGTAAGCGAAATGCAGCTAAATGAAAGACACTGTATTATAATTTTTAATTCTAATAACCATACAAAATACCCTTGCCCTTTAGTTCCGTTATCTACCTGCTAAGCTGATGCAATCCTACCGCGATATGCAAGGGTGGCTGTATTACACAAATTTTATCGATATTGAGTACCTGCGGTAAATTGTGAATAAAACCCACATTTATTAACCGATTTTCATGATTAATATCTTATTTTGTTTTCCAGATACGCGGCTGTCAGAAAAATGTATAATATTTTGTTTTTCTTTTGTTATTGCGCTTTTTTACCGAAAAAAATAATGAATTTTACACGAAAAAAAATTTTTCTCTCCATTAATTTCTAAATAACTCCAAAACGATAAAAGATAGAATAAAATAATATTCAATCAACTTTAATAAAATTTTGTTATGCATTTTTTAATGTTTTAGTTTTTATTTCAAAAGCAATCAACGTACGGAACACTAATTGCGCAAGTCTGACTTGCATTTATCCGGTTATTTATTTTAAATACCTTATGACTCTTTCCTTCATATATGAGATGTCTAGTGTAGCATAGGCGGGAATACAACTAAAGTTAAGTCTGGTATAGTACAGACCTAAACGCGGCTAAAGTTCCTCGATCTACTAACTCACATATACTAAGATAAAAGACTTTGGGGCACGACTTATAAATGAAAATCTGCTTTTTGAGTAAATAGATGTAACACTGAGGATCCAAGACCGAAACCTGCTTATTTTATCCAATAAAGAAGAATAATAGTAGAGAAAAAGCAAGTAAAATAGAAATTTTAATTTTAAATATAAGGCGGTTTCAAGTCGTAATTTTCCAAGAATATTTTATTTATAGATTAATGTTTGACTCTTTAGCTAACGACGTTTGTGAAAAATTTTACTCTAACAATCAAACATCGATTTATTAAAAATAGTAAAAAAAATTTTTTTTCATTTTCGATTTCACCCATCAAAACGAACCCCTTAAGTCAAAATTTATGTTACGGTGGTATAAAATGATCAGTGACTTCACAAAACACACCCCAAATGAGTTTTCAACAAAGTTTGTTTCCAATCTTTACTGAAATCTGATGACCTTGAAATTTTTGTTTTTTTTTATGTACCATATAAATTATTAAAGATAATGCACTCGTGATAATTTTCGTTCAATCTACACCCCGTGGAGAATATTCCAGAATTTTTTCGAAATTTTTTGATAAGTACTTTTCGAGATAAGGCCCCGGACAGCGATTTTTCGCGAATTTTTACAAATAATACAAAGAAAAGTGCGCGCAAGTATAATATTATATATATATTTTTTACTCGTGTTTTCACAAGCTTTCATTTGACATCACACTTGATGACCTAATAAAAAAAAAATTTTTTCACTTCCGACTTCACCCCCCAAAACTAACCCCTTAAGTCAAAATTTATTTCTCAAAACTACATGGCTCTGATGAGGCCATCAATTCCTATATTATTACGAAATTTCACCTTTCTACGTCAGACAGTTTCGGAGAAAATCGGGTGTGACAGACAGACAGACAGACACCGAAGTGATCTTATAAGTGTTCCGTACGGAACACTAATTACATGAAAAAAAACACTTCGTTTATTTTGTAATTTTACAGAGAATCCAGGGGCGGATCGTAAATTTGTGGGGCCCTGGGCTAATGCTATTTAGGGGCCTACCTAATTAATCAACTAATTGCCATTTTACCAAAAAACTGTTTTCTGTAGTGATGTAGGTATACGGTATAGGAAAAAATAGGACAATAAAATACTTTATTTATTTAGTATGACTAGTGTTTGTGTATACAAATAGCAACTGGACGACATTATTGGAAAAGAAATTGAGCGGTTATGTGTAGTTATGTTATATAATTTATAAAGTGACCTTTCTGCATTTTTGTGCTGCAAATTCCTTTATTTGCTCATCATATTGTAAGTCCTTTGTTAAATCACAATTTATGGAAAGAACTGATAAATGATTTAGTCGATAGTTCGACATTGTTGTCCTATATTTGTTTTCTATATACGACATCCTGGAGAAAGAGCGCTCCGCTTCACAGCTAGTGATTGGCAACGTTAAAAAATTCTTTAAGATGGTATAGCAATTTGGGAAAACATCAACAAGTTTGTTTTCATAAATTAGCATAAAAATTTCACTGCAAGAGGAATAAGACTGTGGCTTAGACTGTAGTAAATAAGATTTTAACTGAATGCACTTATTCGCTAAATGTTCGTCTACGTCATCTTGATAATAATCAATAACATTACGTACACTTTCCAGATCTATGTTTTCCATATTTTTGTCAGCTTATCCAACGCAACGTTTAGCGTGTCTCTTTTAAATTTTTCAGCTCCGTATACTGAGACTTTATCTGTAACTTATCTGAAAATTTTGAAGTAATGCGTCTCTTGTTTATGTCACTGTAGCCTGTTTCCACACTAGTACTTAATTTGTTAGCTTTCTCTTCGTATTCCTTTAGCTTCTGATCTGACTGGTGCCGTATGTTGCTCACGACCTCTTTTAATGACACAATTAACTTGTTGCCTTCACAAATATCTAAACCAGGGCTCTGTATTATTTTATTAACTAAATTAAATCTCTCCAAAATTTCTTCCCAAAAAATAATCAAAATTGCAGTATCGAGTTTCGCCAGTTTATTAAATCAATTTCATGCCTCTTTTCGGGAATCAACTTTCTCGTCCTCATTTTTGCTGAAACTTTTGAAAATTTTCATAATGTCATCATAATTATTTTTAAAGCTCTGACAGCATCATATTGACATGACCAACTGGTCTGGCTTAAACTTTTTAACATAAATTTTAGTTTTGTTTCACGATTTAACAGTTCCTACCTATGGGTCGAAGCAGAAAAGGAAACGTATATTTTTTGCACTTCTCCAAAAAAGTTCACAATTTCGATAGCAACCTTAACAGATTCTTCACCAACTAGGTTAAGGGAATGCGCAGCACACGGCACAAAATCCTCGGATTTACTTTTTTGTTTGAGTAGTGCTTGTACACCATTGTAGCGACCCGCCATATTAGCAGCGTTGTCATAAGACTGCCGCCTACAATTATCCAGTATTAGTCCATTTGTTTTTAAAAAGTCTTGCAAAATATTAAATAAATGTAAGCCAGTATGACTATTAATTGTAATGAACGATACAAATCTTTCATACACTTTCCCCGAAAACAGTATCGCAATACAATAGCAAGTTGGTCATTGTGAGACAGATCTGGGGTTGAATCCATCACAGTTGAATAATACTTTGTGTCGTCGTTATTTATTTGGGTTATAATTTGTTTAATTATCTGTTTGCCCATAATCTCAATTACTTCCTCATATACTGTTTTGATAAGTACGATATTATCGGTTTTGGTCGCAGCTCTCGTTGGTCAATATGTTCACGAATGAATGGGTCGAACTCTGCCAATAGCTCCAGAGCACTCATAAAATTATCATTATGTGAAGAACCAAATACTTCCTCGGAACCTCTGAATGCTAATCCCCTTATACTCAAAAATTTTACCACTGCAATAACCCGTTTTAAGACATTGTGATAATATTCTGTTTCTTTCCTTAATTGCTCGTGAAGCTGCTTGTCTAAAACAGACTTATTTTCTTTTTGTGTCAACCACACTAACATTGAATTCTTATGTTCATTAGAATTTTCGAGGTTTTCTAAAAAAGTTCTTATGTGCTTCCAATCAGAAAATCCGGTTGTGTATTGAGAAGGGGTTTTAGAAAAAAGTTTGCAAGCCAAACAAAAAACAGTACCAACCCTGTTTGAATAACATAACCAAGATCTTTCCAGTAATTAGCCATTTTTCATTTTCTTAATGAATTAACTATTTGAAAATGATCTGTTCTGTTCTTTGTATTTTTTTATTGCAGCTGCATATTTATTTTCCGGATCTTTATTTTGAAAGTCATTCATTTCATGTGAGAGGATGTTATTAATAAAATCATTATTTAGCAATACTGGCCACAAGCGCACGTCAACAAATTTCGCAAACTCGAACTTAATATTTTCTAAATTTCTTTCCACCTCGGTATTACCGTCTTCTTGCTGAACACCAATATCGCCCACACAGGGTTGCTGGTAGTCAAATTCTTGCACATTTTCATCACTTGTATTTTTTTCTTGGTTTTGCGATTTTCTGCTCCCTTCGGTTAAATTCTCTTTGGATAAGATCCCTTCCTTTTCGGTTGTTAATGAATTTGTAGTTATTTCATTCTCGTTTTTATGTTCTAATTTAAAAAAAGTTTCGATTTTTGCACATTTATTTCTTTCTTTTTCTCGATCTAACTGTAATTTTCGTTTTTCAGCTCCACTTTTATATTTTCTAGCAGACATATTATAAAATAAGATTTTGATAGTTTTCTAAAAATAAACAAAGCGAGAATTATTTCGATGTAATATTGTCCCTCTCGTCACATTTCAATATTTTGTAATGAGTGCAGCAACTCACAAATTATCATTAAAAAACGATTAAAGAGTTCATTTAGTATTGAAAAAAAAAATAAAAACAAAAAAAAATATTCTTACCTACTAAAAGCGTTAAATCTTTTCTTATGCTGACTACTTTCAATTATAAGTAAAATAAGAGAAAGGTCCGATCTTTATAACTTTCAAGTTATCACTTATTAGTAAACAAAACACTCACTAAACACAGCTCTAACAATAACACAGTCAGTATGTCACTATGACGACGAGAACAGAAGTGCGGAAAAAAAAGCAAAATTGCGTCGGGCGATAAGCGGCGGGAAGTCCCCCGTAATAGTCGCACACGCGAGAAAATACACCGACAAGTGACGGGGAAGTCCCCGTTCCGTTCGATAGACGCGCACACGGGTTGATTAATCTCAGGATTGCCAACCTTATGATTGGATTTTTTTTAAATTTTAGATATTATTTTTTTACTTCACAATATCGATCGTCTATTATTTTCAATGAGGGACTGGGTGCCCTTTGTATCCACGGGGCCCTGGGCTGCAGCCGAAAAGCCCTTAAGTAGATCCGCCCCTGAGAGAATCCTTTTTAAGGTATTTCTTAAGAGAAGACAGAGCAGCATTATTTTAGAGATAAACGCGAAATAATTTGGTTTTCAAGGTATAATGAATGTGGCAACGTAGTAGCTCCTCGCTTGCTTCCCGTCGCATATAATCACGTGTTATTTATAATAACCTTGATACTTGATACATGATACACAATAAAAATTATGTATAATTAAAACGATACTTTAAATTATTTATTAAAATATATCAATTATTAAGTATTTATAACTGTGTCTTTGAAAATAAAGTACGATCAGTGCGATGCATATATTAGTCCGGGAGCTCACTACCAAAATGCGACCTCACAAGAATGGAAATATAGTATCACTTTGTTAATTATGTCCCCCTTATGACCTCCTTAGTCCCTCCAGGTAGTTTGAAGCCTGAAGTCTGGTTCCTGTTCCTGTAAATGCGCTTTACAAGAGAAAGTTGGTGGATGAACTCATTGCTGAGTGGCAGATATTCTGGGTATAGTTACATTTCTCTAAAATATCACTCAAAAATAAATATCTACCATGTATATTGGGTCAATCCAAAGTTATAACGGTCCAAAGTTGCAGAAAAATAGACCCACCTGAACCCACAGAGAAGCGAGTAAAATTTATTTTAATATGTTCGTTGAGGTTTGAAGATACTAAAAATAACATTATCTGCCATGGAGTCTGGTTCTTTGTTAAAAGAAATAAAAATTTTTGCTGCAATAACTCATAAGTATTTTTGAAAGGTGCGGGCCTGTCCTACAACGCGCGCTCCCATCCTTTATTTTGTTTTTCCCTCAAATACTATACACATTCGCAATGCAAATAAATAAAATTATAAGTGTAAGAAGTACAAATATAAAGTTTGAATGAATGGGATTTACAAGAGGGGGACATATTGTATAAATAAAAATATATTTTAACTTAAGCCTAATTCGGTTTCACTATCACTGTCACCAGCTGAGGCAATTATCAGTGGTTTTATATTATTTACATAAATATATGAATCTTCAACTTGCAACAACGTGCTGAATGGAATTCTTCCAGCTTTCACAAGGTATATCATTTATAATTTTTTTTTAATAATTCAACTACTAACATGCTTAAAGTAGGAGAAACATTTTGTGCCCTTATTTTTGATTTCACTTGATGCCAAATATGTTCAATTGGATTAAACACACAATAATATGGAGGAAGCAGCAAACAGTGTGTTCCATTTTCTCAGCCATACTATTACAAACATATTTCTTTTTTAATTTATAGTCTTTCAAAACTTCCAAAAGATCACTTTTTTTATAACTAAAGTCAAAATAAATGTCATTTTCTAACATATATTCCTGTATTTCCGATTTGGTGTTAGCTGCATTAGAAACCTTATTTAATAGGCGACTATGGTAACTTGCATTGTCCATAACTATAACACTCTGTTCGGGAACATTTAGCAAAAGGGAATTTTGAAACGAATTTTCAAAAAGTTCTGCGGTCGTGTCTTCGTGATAGTCCAAACTAGAATCTTTAATGTTTTTTGCAGATAATAGTAGACAATTTGAAACCCAGCCCTTTTCAGATCCAGCATGCAAAATGGTTATTCGTTTACCTTTATTTGAAGGTGCGTTAGTCTGACATTTTGTACTGTTGTCAACCCAACCTTTTTGCACAGCGTCATGGGTATCGAACCATGTTTCGTCAAGGTAAATTATTGGCCAATTCTCTGATGGATATTTTTTAATTTCTTGTAAATAAGTATGTCGCAAGACTCGTAGTCTTTGTGACTCCATCACTACTTGCCTTTTGTTGGTTTTTAAGAACGTGAATCCCATTTTTAAGAGAATTCTGTGAAGAGTTGATCGGCCGCAATGTATATTAGTCTCGTCCTGCACCAATCTTAATTTTATTTTGTCTAGTGTCGGCACCAACTGCTCTTCATACATAAAATATATTTTTCTCCTGATGACATCTTTTTCTCAATCGTCTACATGATGCATTTGAAAATCTTTCCGTTTTTTCCTGTTCCTGAGTGATGGTTTTCCTACAATACCCTTAATTGTAGAAATTGGGGTTTTTGTTAGTTCACTGGTTTCTTGCGAAGCATTTTGTTTATTCTAATTTATTTTTATCAAACTGTCGTGAACATTTTTCAGTGTTTGTTTAGCGTCAAGTGATAAATGTTTTTTCTTGCGATAGCCACTATTGCAATTTTCCCACGGACGCTACATAATTAAAATAGAACCGTTACGTTGTAAGTTGTAAGTGAAACTAAAAATAAAAATAATAAAAAGTATCTTTGGAATCTTAATGGGGACCTGTGGTCATTAGGTCTATATTATCAATACTTAAAGGGCTCCAAACCGGGTTGCCAGGTAGTAAATATATAGGTAAAAATAGATCCAATATGATTGCAGATGTAAATGAAGGAAGTATACAAAGCAGGAAAATAAAAATACGTTTATCGTAATACCTGGCAACTATGCACAAAACCTTAATAGGGTCGTTTATTGCCCCATTTTAAAAGCAAAAAGGCAGGATCTTATATCTTGGGTTTTACTTTACAATTGACTAGTGTTATTGCGAAAACTGACATGTAACATTACGAACTAAAAGTCGCCGGATGCTTTACTCCCCTACCTTTTTAAAACGTTCTGTCTGCGCATTTGTTCTAACTCTGTGATATGAGGTTATGCGTGAAACAAGGGCGAACTTGACCTCATACAAAATTTTTTTTTTCATCATTCTATTCTATATTCACCTCTTTACATTTTATGACGTTTCATTTTTAGAGTTCACCCTTTCCTATCAAAGTAAAAGGCCTAAAATGAAAATGAGGTGAATGGGAATGAGCGATAGCAGTCGGAGCAATAGGGGCGAACTCGACAAACCACTCTCACTTTCGCCGTTTATCCGGGCCGGTCGCCGCTATCACCGCTACAGACCGGTTCTTACTGGCTATTTGTTTTTACTTTACAGTAGTCTCGAACGTCGAAATGCGAAATCGCTAGAATGACCCACTAATATCGGTATATTTGTACCCAAAAATCAAATAGATTGAGTTTCGGATTGCGAAGTGTGTGCATGTAAATCGAACGCCCAACAATAGTCAAATCATTCAACAAGCATTATTACGGTATTGTTTCGATCTATTTAATTATTTTATCGATTGCAAACGAGAGGGACTAGAAATAAAGCAGAGTGTAGTGTTAGAATTAAGACAATAAGTAAAAAATTTGTAGGTTAATGAGATTAATTCTGTGAAATTGTATGTTTTTTTTCTCCCGTGTTTGAAAATGGAATATACGAGGAACATACATAAAGTTTTTATAACAGAAAGGACAATGGATAGCGATAATTATACATCGGGAGACTCGAAAAGAGGAAGAGTTGAAGAAACGGAAGAGCCAATGGGATTATTCAAGAAAAGTAAAAAGCTGATAAGAACACCACAGAAAGAGAAGAACGAAAGAGTAGATAAGATAGACAATTTGATAGAATGATCAGAGAGCTAATGTCAGATATAAAAGATATAAAACAAGATCAGAAGAGATACCAATAAGAGTTGAAGGAACTAAGACAGGAGAATGAAGTATTAAAAGAGGAAAATAAGATAATTAGAGAAAACATGAGAAGTATGGATTTGAAGATGAGTAGACTGGAAAAAGACAACGTAAGAAATAATATTGTAATATCGGGAGTGAGATTTGAAGCGAATAGCCAACCAGATCTGAAAATGGGTGTAGAACATTTTACCGAGAGGAGTATGGAGACAAAAGTACAGATTAAACATGTGATAAAAATAGGAGCGACTATATGCAAGATAGTACTTGGAACCACGGGAGATAAAGAAGCTGTAATTAAAAATAAAAACAAACTGAGAAATCTACATAAAGAAGAGAATTTACATAAACAACGATTTAACAAAGGATGAACGGAAAATTCAAAAGAAATTGAAGCATATAGCAGAAAACGAGAGAAAGAATGGAAAAAGAGTGAAAATAGGATATCAAAAAATCATAATCGAAAGAAGAGAATATAGAAGGGACATTGAAAAAGAACAAACAAAGAATGCTACGACCATCAAGTCAAAAAACTGAAAAAAAGGAGAGAGATAAGTAGATTGACGACGACCCTGGCAAAGATAAAGGATACGGAAGAGAGGACTAGTAAAATGAATACAAATAAGAAGATGATCAAAGAAATAGATAGGAAAAAAGAAATGGAAAATAATTATCGAGTTATTAATTTGAGAACACGGAATAATAGGGGTATAAACGGAAAAGAGGATGAACAACAAATACACTATATAGGAATCACAGAAACAGAAAGGAAAGGAAATGGATTCAAAAAATTAGAAGGAAAGTTCATAAAAGAAGAAGACAAAATTATGGAAACGTGGAGGGAATACTATAAAGATCTATCAAATGGGAATGGCATAGCATACAAAAATCAACATAGAGACATAATACCGGAACAAGATACAGAACCCACACAGACAGAAGAAACAAAAGAGGCAATCGGCAATTTAAACAGGACGGAAGGATATAGAAGGAAATATGGAAAAGACAAATAATATAATAATAAAAATAATATATATATATATATATATATATATATATATATATATATATATATATATATATATATATATATATACATATTATTAATACAACAAAGTGTACATTGGTTCGTCAAATATAGTATAATAATAATAATTATAAATATAATAAAAATAAAATATAGAATAACTCAGCTCCACGGGCCTTACGCTCCTAATAAAATTGGTAGAAAGGCATAAGGATTAAGTAAGCAAGTAAGTAAGTATATTTATTTTAAACTTCCTTATCTTTGGAAAATAATAGGAACTTACAGAATATACTAAGTATACAATTAAAACTAATAAGAGCAATATTTTATATATGAGTGAATAAACATTAGTGAATACCACTACAACATAATGAAACCGAAATAACAAAAACATAACAGACTAAGTAATTTGTAATTCGTTTATTACTAAAGATATCTAACATCAAATAGGTACACAAACTTAAATCTAATTAGTTTTTACGGCTTTTAGAATCATATTAATATTTTTTTGGCCAACGCCGAAGTCATCTTTGAACTAATTTCGAAGTCATAACAATTAGCGTCATTAAAGAGTCGTTTTGAATGTAATAGACCAGTAATTGACTCAGTGGACAGCTTATTTCGCTGTTTTGTTTTCATAAGATTAACATGCGAGAATATGCGCTCAATATTAGCGGATGAGTGGGGCAGTGATAAAATAGTAAAGATGAAAGTAAGTTGGGAATGTGGAATCTTTGGCACAATGATACTACTCAGTATATATCACCACTACACCAAACAATTTATTTTTGCACTCGACGCGCGTTTCGCTAACCATGTTAGCTTCATCAGGAGTGATGATTGACTAAAGCTAAACTACAAATCTACCCTATTTATACTTAGCTTAACCCTTGAATGACTTAAGCGGAACTAATAACATAGGCAAGGCCATCAATTCCGGTCAAGTAACCAGTAGAGGGGACTATAAGGAATAGGCCCTCTGTCTTTATTTAAACTACTATTACATTTTATGATTTCCATACTTTTGTATGCGTTTAACAATCTCCTATCAGATACATTTTTTATCAATCTTAGATTACCTAATGTTACAGTATGATCAGCTTCAAAGGCATGTTCGGCAATGCTAGACTTTTCTGTTCTATTGTATTTTAAGTGTGCTAAATGTTCTTTAAATCGTGTTTTAATTGACCTTTTAGTTTGCCCAACATACTTTTTGTCACAATCATTACAACATGGTTAGCGAAACGCACGTCGAGTGCAAAAATAAATTGTCTGGTGTAGTGGTGATATATACTGAGTAGTAAGATGAAAGTAGACAACAAAGGAAACATTTGAGTGTCATCCTCATACTTTAGTAAACTGACATTATCCCAAAATAGTTCTATGTCATAAGGAAATAATATCATGTGTTCAAAATTTCTTAAAATACTCCGCTCTGTCTTAATTTGTGGGAAATCATGTTTTAAACAATATTGAGAAAGAGTCCACTAACAGGAACCACCGAAGCAGTTTTGCCACTTTTAACATTCGTTAGTTCAATTATGTCTAAACCTTTTATTGGATTATTTTTCAATGGAAACCGCGCAGTTATTTGTTTGCAAGCTTCGATATAAAAATCTAGGCATCTGCGTTTAAACAAATTTACTTGATTTGGGCTTAAATCTGAATAATTAAGTAGTGTATCAGACACCGCAGCGCCATAGTATATAGCATCGATATTCATAAAATGTCGAGGATTTTAAAAATCAACATTTTCCATTGGAGTTCTTGTTAAATATTATCTTTTTAAAAAGCAATCAAAAAAAGTTCTTAATATTTGATTTATTTTTTCATATAAAATATGAATTTTCGGGTGTTCTGCTTGCATTTCTTTGTTTAAATCGTTAAATAATAGTAACACAAAATCTAAAAATTACAAAAATAGCAATATAGTGGTATCCTAAAGCTTCTGCAATATATTTTCTGCAGCTAAAAGATGATCAATATTAGATTCTTGGTATATGAAAAATAGTTTTAGAGCAGAAAATTGTTCCAATACTCTTTTTTACTGCTGCATGTACTGATAACCAGCGTGTTTGAGAGGGGTGAAGTATTTTATGTACTTTCAAGTCACAAAAAATTTGAAAGTCTTTAAAGTCTGCAACTCTTTTTGGACTAGAACAAAAGTAATTTTAAATGTCCTTTATAAAATCCTCTATAAAGCGTGGCAGTTTGGTACTAGCACATGACTCGCAAAGATGAAACGAATGGCATGTGAACTTAAATATAAAAATATTGGAAAGTTTATTTTGCAACAATGTACCAACAGAATTATTACGCCTCATCATTACGTTTACTCCATGAGATGCAAAACCTATTAGATTATTTTTATATGGTATATCAGCGCTTGTAAAAATGTTTACAACAAATTCAAATAAGGATACTGCATTAGCAGCTTTTGATGGAATAAGAGTTAAAAAACAATCACAGATGAGATGCTCTTCGCATATCGCCCAACTAAGCACAAGTGTTTGGTTGTGCTAAGACCAGTGGACTCGTCAATAATACGTGAAAACTTAGTTTGCTGCAGATCTTCACATGAATTATCAAAACTTTTTTTACCTATAATATGATTAATTATGGCGTGAGTTTTTGTCGTTGAACATTTTAGTTTTTCTGCAATTTTTGAATCGGGACAAACGGACTCTATCATTTTAGGTATGTGCTCCATAATGGTGAACGGTAGATTATGTTCAGCAACAAACGAGGCTAATCTTACTTCACCTGAAAATATAATAATATAATTCTTTGATGGTACCTAGTGTGCTTGTAAAGATTTATGTATCCTAAGAGCGTCTTTCATTAATATAATATTAACTAGCCGTGCCCGCGGCTCCGCTCGCGTGGACTTGATTCACCTTTATTGTCACTGCTTATTAGTTATGTTTATATTATTATATAGCTCAAGGGGCCTTAGAGGCTCATGGCTTGGTTGCATACTTTTCTCCACTTCTTTTTGTCTCCTGTTAGCTTTTCCCAGTGCGGGATTTACTGCCTGAATCCATGTTGATCGAGGTCTACCCTTGCCTCTTTTTCCAACCACTCCTCTTATTAGGGCTTGCTTTACCTCTCTTTCTTCCTTCATCCTTGCCACGTGTCCCAACCATCTTAATCGCTGGCTTATTATGATTTGGCTTATAAGGGGTTTCGTATATAGGCATTTTAATTCGTAGTTTGTTCTTCTTCTCCACAGTCCCTCTTCTTTCCTTCCTCCGTAGATTCTTCTCAAAGCTTTCCTTTCCCACACCTCCAACGTCTCCTTTTCTCTTACATTCAGATTCCACGTTTCGTATCCATATGTCACCGTGGGTCTGACAACTGTCGTATATATTCTTTCTTTTGCTTTTCTTGATATATTCTTTGATTTCAATATTGAATTCATTGCCCCCAAACATCTTTGTCCTTTCGCTATTCTTTCTTGTATCTCCGTCCTTTATTGTCCATTCTCTGTTTATTGTTGCTCCCAGATAATTAAATTTGTCTACTTTTTCAAACATATTTCTTTTCCCTAAATTGTTTATTATATCTAAACTTTTGTTGTTTTTATTATCCTTCTTCTTTGCAATTTCCATGTACGAGTATTTTGTTTTTTCCTCATTTATCTTTAGTCCTCTCATCCTTCACCTTTCTTCTATCCTACTTATGGCTTTTTTGAGGTTCTCTTTTGCTCTTGCAACCACTGCTACATCATCCGCATAGGCCAAGCATTAGCAGGTTTGTTGGTATATCATTCCATTTGTTTTTATTTCTGACTCCCGGATTATCTTCTCTAGTACCAAATTAAATAGACATGTCGACACTGGTTCCCCCTGTCTTAATCCTCTCTTCACCTTAAACTTGTCTGATACTTTGCCCTCAACCAACACTCTATTTTCTGTGTCATTCAGGGTCATTCCCACCATGCGAATCAATTTACTTGAAATTTTTAGTTCTTCCATTATCTTGTAGAGTCCTTCTCTATTTACAGAGTCATATGCTTCTCTGAAATCTACAAAGTCCAAGTGTAGTGCCAAATTTTGTTCTAAGCTATTATCTTAGATTTGTTTAATCGAAAATATCTGGTCTGTAAGCGATCTATTTTTCCTGAATCCACACTTGTACTCTCCCAGAATAGACTCGGCTTTTTCTGCTAGTCTGTTTTTGATAGTCAACACTACCATCTTGTACACGACATCCAGTAAGGCTATAGGTCTATAATTAGCACATTTAGTTTATTCTCCTTTTTTGTATATTGGACAAATGAGCGACTCTCTCCAGCTTACTGGCATCTTTTCTGTTTCCCATATTTCTTGCACCGACCGGCATATTTCATTTTACAGATCTACTCCTCCAGCTTTTATCAGTTCTACAATTTCCACCCGGGGCATTATTTTTTTTGGGTTCTGAGTATTTCTCTTATTTCTTCTTTGCAGGGTTTATTTGTCCCCTCCTGCCCTTCAGTTAATTTTGCTTGCTTGCTATTTCTCATTCAACTCATTTTCATCTCCATTTAGTGTTTCTTTAAAGTATTCTCCCCATCTATTCAGTCTTTCTGCGAAGCTTACTGCTAAACTTCCATCTTTTTTCCTACATATTAGCATTTTGTCTCTGTTTATTCCCTTAGTATTTTATAAAAAAAAACACGTAAATCGGATAAGTGGTTCTTGAGTGCTAAGCGCTTTAATGAATAGACAAACAGTTACAGAGACGTTACGTTTTATATATATTATAGATTTTTTTTGACATATTTTATGAATTAGGAACATTAGGAATTAAAACAAAATCACGTAAATCGGATGAGTGGTTCTCGAATGATAAGCACACTAACGGACAGACGGACAGAGAGACGTTGCGTTTTATATATATTATATAGATTATTATTATTATTATTATATAACCTGGTCAGAGAACATATGTATGATTTTAAAAAATCACGTAAATCGGATAAGTGGTTCTCGAGGGATAAGCGCACTAACGGACAGATAGGCAGACAGAGAGACGTATTTTACATATATTGTAGATATAGATTATTATTATTGCTATATAACCTGGCCAAAAAATAAATGTATGAACTTAAAAAAAGACACGTAAATCGGATAAGTGGTTCTCGCCTGATAAACGCACTAATGGACAGACAGACAGACAGAGAGACATTGCATTTTATATATATTATAGATTATAGATTATAGATATTCTCTGCTATATAATATTGTTCCAAATTTAATGGTTTACGCTGTGTACTGCAAGGGAACGCGCTAGCGGCAAACTTTTTTCCGACTTCATTCACTATTATCGTCACTGCTCATTCCCTATGCTACCTATCGTAATAAAACATAGCCTATAACCTGGCCAGAGAATATACGTATGTTTTTTAAAAAAAAGTACGTAAATCGGATAAGTGGTTCTCCAGTGATAAGCGCACTAACGGACAGACAGACAGACAGACAGACAGAGAGACGTTGCATTTTATATATATTATAGATATCCCTAATACAACTTTTACAATAAGCATAGTTTACGCTTTTACGACTTTCTTGCAGCCAGCCTGAAATTTCTTCCCATTCTTTTTTATAAAATTGTAGGTATTTTTTTCTTTTTGCACTCGTTCTGTACTCGGTTTTTCGTCTGACGACATTTTGACTTGGTATTATATTAATATTTTTGGTAGATACTACTAATAGACGCTATTAATAACTATAAAATACGAATTCTTGTTTATATAGACAAGTGAATTAGCTCGTGGGATCCTCTAAAAACTTCCAGTTACGAGTTATAAGACCCAAGGGTGTTCCCCAAAAGATATCGTGAACATTAGGCAATAACTACAGTAATACCCCGCTTAGCGCGACCCCGTTACGCGCGGTTTCACTATAACGCGAATTTCAAATTTCGCGCTCATGTAGTCATTAACTTCTCTATGGTCGCGGGGGGATCCCCGCTTTCTCTGAATATTCTCTTTGAAGAATTGGGAATTCCCTGTCCTTCGACTTTGTTCTATGGGGATTTCCTCGTTCGTTTCGTGTGTTCATTTGTTCCGTAATGTTAGTTCGGTCGGCTGGCAGTTTTTGTTTTAATATTTATTGGAGATACATACATACATAATTTAACCCTACGTTAAAAATGCCGCCTGTAAAGAAAAAAGAGCGTAAAAGCGTCACTTTGGAATTGAAGATGAAAGTGTTAAGAAGAATGGAAAATGGAGGCAAAGCAACAATTGTTGGGAGAGATTTTGGACTCTCAGAATCGACTGTGAGAACGATTTATAAAAATCGGGAAAAAATTAAAATCTCCAGCGAAGGTTCAACACCTATAAGTGCAACAAAACTTTCTCGTTCGAGATCATCTATCTTAGAAAGAATGGAGAAATTACTGTCAGTCTGGATCGAAGATTTGAATAAGAAGAACACACCACTAAGTCAAGATCTCATATGCACAAAAGCAAAATCTTTGTATGAGATGCTGAAAACAAAAGAAGGAGAAGGGAGTGCCACTCCGACTTTTGCTGCCAGCAGAGGCTGGTTCCATCGGTTCAAGCAGCGTTCTAATCTTCACAATATCCACATAACAGGCGAGGCGGCCAGCGCGGACATTCAAGCTGCAGCTGAGTTTCCAGACAAGTTTCAAGACTTCGTTAGACGAGAGAAAATTCCTGCTTGTCTCATCTTCAATGTTGATGAGACCGCACTTTACTGGAAAAAAATGCCATCTCGAACATTCATTTCTAAGGAAGAACGTCAAGCCAGTGGTTTCAAAGCTGCGAAAGATCGACTAACACTTCTGCTGGGTGGTAATGCCACTGGTGATTTCAAACTGAAACCTTTACTAGTGTACCATTCAGAAACACCCCGTGCAATGCGAGGCACAGACAAGACAAGTCTACCAGTTGTGTGGCGATCAAACAGAAAGGCGTGGGTTACACGGGAAATTTTTCAAGAATGGTATTCTAATAGTTTTTGCCCATCAGTCAAATCATACTGTGACAGAAATGGGCTTGAACCTAAAGTTATATTACTCTTAGACAATGCCCCAGGACATCCAACCTCACTTGATACGCCCAGAGACTTAAAAGTGTACGTAAAGTTCCTTCCACCAAACACTACGTCAATATTACAACCTATGGACCAGGGAGCAATAGCAAACTTCAAAGCTTATTACCATCGCCGCACTTTTAGCCAACTAATTCATGAAACTGACGGGGAAGGAAGACAGTCTATGCGAGAGTGGTGGAAGTCATACAACATTATGAAGTCTATTCACAACATAGAAGAGGCTTGGAAGGAAGTTAAAATGAGTTGTATGAATGGGGTGTGGCGTAATCTTTGGCCAGATGTAGTGGAAGCACCTAGAAGAATTGTCCAGATGCAGAGACAAGTGCTTGAAGACATTGCTGCAATGATTGAGGGGTCTGAACTTGAAGATGTCACGGTAGAAGATCTCGTAGAACTTGTAGCAACGCACGACGATCCTATTAGCAATGAAGATCTGATCGAGTTACAGAATAATCCTATCTACGATGAGGAAGAACAAGTAGAAGAGAAAGTTTTATCTTCAGGGGAAATACAAAATGCACTTTCAAAAATTTATTCAGGTTTGGACATATTGCAGAATATAGACAATAATGATGACCGTGTCTTGACCGTGTGTCAAACAATTAAAAACAGTGTTGGGTGTTATGAACGTATTTTACAAGAACGTAAACAAAACGTTACCCAAAAGACAATAGATGTATTTTTCCGTAAAAAATAAGAGTATGTATTGCATAAAGTGTTCTTAGAATTAAAGTGATTGATTAAAATGATTTGTATTTTTTTGTATTAAATTTTGACTATGTTTAATCATAAACCTCGATATACGCGAATTTCAGTTAACGCGATTTTTTTCGGAACGTATCCCTCGCGTAAAGCGGGGTATTACTGTACTTATCATATATCGAGGGATTCTCCGTAAAAACATAAACGAATAGAGTTGCCAACCTGAAAATGTAAAATCGGTAAAAAATCGGGAGAATATCCTTGTATTTCCAGAAATGGTGGAAAAATCGTTAAATTTCTGTATTTCAGTAGGACAGACTCCATATCGTTAGAAATACAGAAAAATCGGTAGGTTCTAGACCACTGTTATTTTGTTTTATTTGATAGGAGTTGGTGTGAACTTGTGACCTATCAGTCTAGTTAATGCAATATTGCATAACATTGTCTTTCAACTACTTTATATTTTTTACTGTTGTCTAATAATTCTTTTTGTTCTTGTGTTGGGTATTGTGTTGTTTAACAGAATGGAAAGTCCTTCCATTCCTGGCCGTTCTGGTGTTTCAGAGAATTCTCCAAATCCTGTGGATACTCCTGTGAGAAATACTGATAAGTAGAAGAGAACTTTAAGCAAAAAAAAAGAAATATTGTTAAGAGTCGCCTAAAATGGGAAGGACAATTAGAGAACGCTCCATTGGAGATCCCTGCGACTGCGATTGTTTGGTAGGAGTTAGTTTGGAAAGAATAGACGTAATTTTTAGAGAGTTTTGGGCAATGGGTGAATACAACCTTCAGGACTTTTATTTATCGAAATTAATACACTTTAAAAAATCTAGTGTTAGGGACCGGCCTAGTCGAACTCTGCGTCGTATGGAGTACAACGTAATTTCTGAAGGGAAAAAAATACGACGTCTGTCGGAAAGCATTTTACAACATTCATGAAATAATTGAGAAGCGTATTCGAAACGTTTTAAGCAAGACGTAAGCAGTTGGAACCATAAAAGGTGAGAAGCGAGGAAAATAACCCACAAGAAATAAAATGGACGATGTTACAAAAGTAAAAGAGCACATTCAGTCGATGCCAACCCTATCTACAAACTTACAACTGGTTTCAGTATTATAAAAGAAAACTTTGGACTTATAATTTTTGTATTTATAACATAAAAACAGGACGTTCCACAATGTACATTTGGGATGAAGCCACTGTGAAGCTTGGATCATGCGAGATTGCAAGTTCTTTTTATCATTACCTCTACAATGTGGATACAAACATAAAAAGGCCATGTTTAGCGCCAACTGCTTTGGCCAAAATAAAAATATAAACATGCTGCTTGGGTCTTGAAATAAAGCACATTTCATATCACCTGGCCACTCACCCTCCCATGTGACATGAACTTTGATCACATAGAAAAAGAGATAAATAATGCTAACGTATATTCCAGGGACCACTACTAGTTCTTCATGTAAAAATACGGTACAAAATCACATTTTCTTATCGTTCAAGTTACTTAGGAAATGATATTAAACTACAACTTCCCGCTCACATTCAAAAAGGGAAATCCGACCAGTATATTAGTGTCATTTTTAATTTGGCCAATGCAACTTTAGAGAAAAAAATACAACGTTCAAATTACAGTTCCACAGCCCAAATCAAGTGACATTCGTGATTTGCTACTGAGGAGCACTTACTGTATTAACTCACTTGAAAACCAATCAATTTGTCAAAATGCACCAGTCGACGATGATAACAGTCTAGATGACGGTGACTCAACGATGACCAAGTTGAATTTCTGATTTAAAATATTAATCAGCACTTTTGTATTATTTTATGAAAATAATCAGTTCTAGATATGTAGAAATAATAAGCATTGTTCTACTTTTCTAATTTAATATTATATTGAAATGAAATAATTAAAAAAAAAATGTTATTTTTGAGCTTTTTCCTGATTGGTGAGATTTCAAAATTAAATTAAAGGTTAAAAAAAACCGGTCAAGTGCAAGTTGAACTTGCACAATTAGTGTTCCGTACGTTGATTGTTTTTAAAATAAAAATTTTTGTTAGGGTGGTATAAAATGATCAGTGACTTCACAAAACACACCCCAAATGAGTTTTCAACAAAGTTTGTTTCCAATCTTTACTGAAAACTGGTGACTTTGAAATTTTGTTTTTTTTTATATACCAAATAAATTATTAAAGGTAATGCACTCGTGATAATTTTCGTTCAATCTATACCCCGTGGAGAATATTCCAGCATTTTTTCAAAATTTTTTGATCAGTACTTTTCGAGATAAGGTAGGGGACAGCGATTTTTTAAAAGTAATACGAAGAAAAGTGTGCGCAAGTATTACATTATATATATATATATATATATATATATATATATATATATATATATATATATATATATATATATATATATATATATATATATATATATATATATATATATATATATATATATATATAAAATATATATATATATATATATATATATATATATATATATATATATATATATACATATATATATATATATATATATATATATATATATATATATATATATATATATATATATATATTTTACTCGTGTTTTCACAAGCTTTCATTTGACACCACACTCGATGACCTAGTAAAAAAAATTTTTTTCACTTCCGATTTCACCCCTCACAATGAACCCCTTAAGTCAAAATTGATGTTACGGTGGTATAAAATGATCAGTGACTTCACAAAAAACACACCCCAAATGAGTTTTCAACAAAGTTTGTTTCCAATCTTTACTGAAATCTGATGACCTTGAAATTTTTGTTTTTTTTATGTACCATATAAATTATTAAAGGTAATGCACTTGTGATAATTTTCGTTCAATCTACACCCCGTGGAGAATATTCCAGAATTTTTTCGAAATTTTTTGATAAGTACTTTTCGAGATAAGGCCCGGGACAGCGATTTTTCGCGAATTTTTAAAAATAATACAAAGAAAAGTGCGCGCAAGTATAATATTATATATACATTTTTTACTCGTGTTTTCACAAGCTTTCATTTGACACCACACTCGATGATCTAGTAAAAAAAAAATTTTTTTCACTTCCGACTTCACCCCCCAAAACTAACCCCTTAAGTTAAAATTTAATTCTCAAAACTACATGGCGCTGATGAGGCCATCAATTCCTATATTATTACCAAATTTCACCTTTCTATGTCAAATAGTTTCGGAGAAAATCGGGTGTGACAGACAGACAGACAGACAGACAGACAGACAGACAGACAGACAGACAGACATACAGACAGACAGACAGACAGACAGACACCGAAGTGATCTTATAAGTGTTCCGTACGGAACACTAAAAAAGACAAATATACAAAAATAGTTGATAGATAATCAAAACTTTACCTATTTAACTAATTTACTATGAAAACATAATACAACTTTATGGTAAATAACCATAATTAAAATCTTTAAACTCGTTTTTCTCCAAACTGTGGTTTTATAGACTTTGCCCTTGTAGCACGCGTGCCCTCATATAACGCCGTATCCCACTGACGTGAACTGAAGTTGACGGTATCAGCCTACCATAAGCCGCAAATTGGTGCGCTGCGTTGGCACCACGTGGGAATGGCAGTGGAAGGCGAAGCCATATATATAGATAAAAGTGTAGTGAAAACAACAATAGAAAAACTGAAAAATGGAAACTCTGCAGGTCCAGGTGGGATAAAAGTGGAACTACCGAAGTGTGGGACAGATAAATTATACACATCTCTAGCACACATATTCATTAAAAGTATTAATGGAGAAAACATACCCGAAGAGTGGAAAATAGCTTACATCACCTCCATATATAAAAAAGGAAACAAATTGAGCTGCAATAACTATAGCGGTATATCAGTAACTAGCTCAATTAGTAGAGTGTATGTGTAGAACTATTTAGTGTCACATTGGTAGGAACCAGAAATTACACACAATCCTTGTATGGTATATATGTTCTTTAGAGATAGTGAACTCTAAATTGCTTATAACATTTTTCAATGGTTTTTATTCTTCAAGGAACCTGTCAAAATTAAGCTATCATGTTGCGAATCCGAATACAATACCGTATATGCTATATTAGTAATTTTTACTTCCATCCAAATGGAAGTATGGTGATAGTTTTTGTTTGCTTTGAGTTTTGAAGACTATTTTTTTTATGGGTCTAGCACACGTGCTGCGGGGAAGCCCTTAAAGCGCTACAGGAGCGACACGTGTGCGGAAAAAACGATTCACGTTGTTCTTGAATCGCTATAAATTGTACTCGGTGAAAAAAACAGTCCTGAACAAATTATTCCAAAAGGATGATGTTCTCCATATAAAAGACTTCTTGGAAAGCGTTGTACGAGGAGTAACAAGCTGAACCTCATACGGTTGTGAAGTATTAGCTAGACGTGTATGTCTAACATGCACCGTTCTAGGAGGAATTAAGCCGTCTACATCCTTCGAACACATTTCAACGAATCAAAGCCGCCGGTCAGTTCCGGGTCTCCAATCAGACGAACAGCTCCTCTGGAAATAGAATCCAACAAATGCAATGTATGTTTGGGAGCGGAGCGTCAAAAATGGGAGCCGTATTACATGGTTAGTCGAATTTGAGCTTTGTAAAGAATTAACATTGTTGTGAAGTGTAAAGCTTTCTGGTTCGAAATAATATTCCCAACTTTTGAGAAGCTCTCCTTGCTATGCCTGCGACATGTTCATGCCAGGACATATTTGCTCCTAAATTAACGAACGACAAATTGACGATGTTAGAGGAATGGAGTGCCCAGGCATAAGACTATCTCCACTCGCCTCCAAAGAACCTCTTGTTTACTTAGGTAGCAGGTACTATGAGATTCGATTTCCAGTAAAGAACGCCATCGAATATCACCAAATGCAATTTTAGTTGATAGCCCAGTAACAGGGGACAAAAAGTGGTCATTTCAGAAAAAAAAATAAAAAAAATTTTTCTAACTGTTAGATGTGCGTTTTGAGTAAAATGCAAAAAAACGGCCAAAAAAGGCTTTTTTTTTTTCCAGTGTTTCGCCTATAACTTGAAAACTGTGCCCTTTTCGAGAAGGTATTTCTATATAAAAATAACCTACATTAAATTTTTCACAAATCATATTTTATAGATTTTTTGTCAGGCAAATAGTTTAGCCGCTAGGGCGTGTTGAAATGTAGTGAGATTTCGGACCTAGCGCTAAGCCAAGAGCAACTCCCTCATTTCTATTTCGGAGCTCTATTTTCTGGTCACAAATGTGGGTTAATAATTTTGCTAAATATTATTATATAAAAAACACAACACTATGTTTTTAATTTCCAATATATTTAAAATGACTAGACATGTTTCACCATACAACAGCTTCTTCGGAAGTGATTTAGAATGAAAAATGTTTGGTAATAATACTGCTTATATAGTGTTTAAAACTATCCTTAATTAAATAAGATTATGTTAATCGTTTTATTATATTATTTACTCACAAAGCTATTTTAAAGATGCAAATATGTGGTACTATTTCAGAGAACTAATACAGATTAAGTAAGGATGAATGGTTTAAGTCTACCTGTTCGTTTAGTAATAGACTGGGAGTTTTTCTGTTTGTTAATTTCAAGATATTCAAGCATATTTAATTTTTGAGATTTATTTTCTATATGCAGGATTTTGAATGTATAATCAAAATTATAGGATTCGTTTATTATATGGGTTGCGTAATGTGAATTGTTCTTGTTTTTTTAAATAACTATGTTTATGTTCTTTAATGCGAGTTTCAAAAGATCTACCAGTTTGTCCTACGTAGGTTTTAGTACAAGAGCCACAATTTAATAAATAAACTCCTGATTTTGTGGATTTATTATATTTGGTTTTATTATTCAAAATTATATTCCTTAAGGTATTACTGGTTTTAAATGGTATTTTATTGTTTTTTTTTTATTAAATGTTTTGAAGTTGTTCTAGTTATTTTCCCTGTGTACGTAAGTATGCTTGTCATTAAGGTGGGATGTCCAAAAATCAAGAGAAATCCTTGGAGTTGAATGTGATTTAGTTTTATTTAATGAAGACCCACATTTTAAATACATGATAGCCAACAAGATTAAAAGGGAACAGAGCAATAAATAGCATTTAAAACCAGTAATACCTTCGGGAATATAATTTGGAATAACAAAATCAAATCTAATAAATCCATAAAATCGGGAGTTTATTTATTAAATTATGGATCTTGTACTAAAACCTACATAGGACAAACTAGTACATCTTTTGAAACTTGCATTAAAGAACATAAACATAGTTATTTAAAAAAACAAGTACAATTGCACAACCCATATAATAAACGAATCCCATAATTTTGACGAGACATTCAAAAGCCTACATATATAAAATAAATCTAAAAAATTAAATATGCTTGAATCTCTTGAAATTAACAAACGGAAAAACTCCAAACCCTTACTTAATCTTCATTAGTTCTCTAAAATAGTACCACAGATTTGCTGCTTTAAAGTAACTTTGTCAGTAGATAATATAATAAAACGATTAACATAATCTTATGTTATTAGGGATAGTTTTTATATAATTTATTATGAATTTTCAACAAGTATCGGCTAACCCAATCAAAGTTGCTAAACATCAACTAATTAAATTGTTTTAAATAAGGATATCGTGAAAAAAGAACTCCGAGCGAGAAATGAGGGAGTGCTATGTCCGCAATACACTAAATTTCAAAATGCTCTTACGGCTAAACTATTTACCTGACAAAAAAACCTACAGAACGTAATTTGTTATAAATTTAAGTACGTATATATGGTATGTGTACTATATTATTTATCGAGAAGTGCGTAGTTTTTAAAGATTTTTCGCCGTTTTCCGCATTTTACTTAAAGCTCACAATATTTACGAGATAGCAAAGTTGAAATTCAGATTTACTATCCAAAAAAAGAAACATAAGGGACAACTAAGAATTTGTTTCCTGAAATGACGACTTTTGTCTCCTGGTTACTGGACTATCAACTGAAATCGCATTCGGTGATATTCTGTGACGTTTTTTGCAGCAAATCGAACCTCATAGTACCTACTATCTAAGTAAATAAAAGGTTCTTTAGAGGCGAGTGGAGTTAGTCTTCAGAACTCAAGGAAAACAAAAACTATCACCATACTTGCATTTTCATGGAAGTAAATATCCGTAAAATAATATATACGGTAATATACTTATGTTCGTTGCCTGATTGCTTAATCTTCACGAGTTTCTTGAAGAATAAAAACCACTGAAAAATGTTATAAGAATTTTAAGGTTCACTATCTCTAAGGAACATTTCCATGCAAAAATCGTATGTAAGCAGTGATCTCTGGTTCTAGCTACTTTCGAGGCCATTTTTATTCTTTTTTGAACGCTATTGGGAAAAAAGCTTATCGAGGTAGGAAAATCTAGGATTTAAATTACAATGAAAATTAATAATAATAGTTTTAAAAAAATGTTTTGAAATTTACGGTTTTTTTCCACATATTTTCCGCTGTGCGCTCATGTCAATAATGCTAGAAATAATCACTGAATCGGTACCAGTGGTCCAATAAAATAGCCGCCGATGACACCAGACCTTGCACCACTTGGTGTTTTCTACTAGGGCCATATCAAAGAATATGTATATAAGAGAATACCATAGAATATTCCAGACTTTAGTAATAGGATTCGTTAAGCCACTCAAATGGGATATGTACTTTCCAGGCAGAATTCATTTATACATGGAAGGGAATGGTCAATGTCTTAAACATTTAAGTTACTTACAGGGTGTAAAAGACTATACATGTTTTAGGATTAATTTTTCTGTAAAATTCAATAATGATGTAATATATAAGGTACTCCATAAAAAATAACATACGTTATTTTATTTCCGGCTAAACCGGAAGTAATTTTGTACTTATCTGAATTTGAATAAGTAAAATTGGAACTATGTTTATGTTATAATAAAAACTTGGCTATTAATCTCGTGATCATCCAATATAAATGGCTGTTGGTAAGTTGTCTCCCCGCAGATAGTAGTAAAAATGGTCAGATTTAATGAGCCTCATTTATAGGTAGATTTCCTCCCAAACCTTTCTTCTATCTAATGGGTATTTCCCGGTAATTAAGGGTAGGTACACAATATTGCAAATAAGAGTGGTATATATAGCTGATATATAGCTTATAATATTTGTCAATTTGATTTCTAAATTCCATCCCCAGTATCATTTTAAGTGAAAAAGGACAATATTTATTACTTTTAAGCAACTATAAATACATCTTCCGAACGTGTTTGAAAAGAGGTGAAAAGCGTTAGTCTTGCACAAAGAAAACGTACAAATCTTTCCTTGTTACTCTGGGAGAAGTGGACAACGTTACAAAATATGTACAGAAATATTACCATGACGTAAAGATAGAAAAATTACATCATCAAATTTTTAACATGTCCTGTAAAAGAAAAGCTGCCGAAGAAGTGTCAGAAAAAAACCCGCCTAAATTATACGGCGTGTACTACAACAAAATCTACCATTATCAGTTACTACGTCCGACGTTGCTTACATTAGGAGAAATATGTACAACGGTCGTCGGAAAAAATACCCTGCATTGCCGAAGATTATCGAACATACTTTTAAAATTCTGGACGAGATCAACATCAAAACATCTAAAGGTGAACCGTTTTTACTTATTAACAGTAGAAATGACCAAATAGTTGTATTTTGTTGTAAATCAAATATACAGTTTTTGGAAAAGGTCTCACGAATTTATTTAGACGGTACCTTTAATTATTGCCCTCAGTTATTTTGTCAATTTTTTACTATTCATAGATGTTACAACGGATATTATATTCCATTAATTTTTTCGTTCTTTCCTGATAAACGGACGGAGACGTACATAAAATTATTTAATTTCATAACGGACATTTTTAAATATAATTTTGGCAAACTAGAAATTTTGGAAGTGGTAATTGATTTTAAAAAAGGCTGTTCAACAAACTTGACCACTAGCGAAAACAGTTGGATGTCGGTTTCATCTTTCACAATGTTGGTATCGAAAAATCCAAGAATATGGCTTAACATGTTCATATAAAGATGAAACTTCTGAACTTGGAAAATGGTTACGAATGACATTCGCCCTTATTTTTTTAAAACGGCTGAAGTCA